>CM022471.1:1023931-1043754 GCA_011952105.1 Coreoperca whiteheadi
AAGACCAAAGAGGAGATTTATGGATGTAGTGAGAGAGGACATGAAGTTAATTGGCGTGAGTGAAGAGGATGCAGAGGACAGGGTTAGATGGAGGCGCATGATTCGCTGTGGCGACCCCTGAAAGGGAGCAGCCCAAAGGAAAAGAAGAAGAAGAAGTGAAAGCGAGAGTGGAGTCCAATATTACACACACACATAGATGTCTTTGGAAAAATGTATTTGACTGTCTCAGCCACTAACATGGAGGGAGAGGGATTTATGGCCTATACTGCAGTCAGCCACCAGGGGGCGATAATGTTGTAGCTTCACTTTTGTCATGTCGTCAGTTTTTACATACAGTCTATGTTGTGTATACTTGTGTATAACAGCAGTGTGTGTGTGTACACGTACCTGTGTGTAACAGCAGTGTGTGTGTACACGTACCTGTGTGTAACAGCAGTGTGTGTGTACACGTACCTGTGTGTAACAGCAGTGTGTGTGTACACGTACCTGTATGTAACTGCTGTCGGCAGAGAAGTCGAGCTGCAGGATGAAAGCAGGGATGTCGCTGCAGTAAACCAGCCGGTTCAGACTCGGCCCTCCGCTCACATCGTAAACATCCACCATGTTCTCCACCGAGCCGACCGCCAGCAGCCGCCGGTCCGGACTGAACCTGCACAAATGAAGTTAAGATGGAGTATTGAGCTGGGATTTACTCTGACATATTTCTGTCAGACATTCATTCATTTTGGGTTTGTTTTGATAGATGTTGTGAAAAGGAATTTGTCTCCTGATCTTGGACTTTGGTTCGTCTACTCTCGACTTTTTTGGGGGTTTATGTTTATTTGTATGTGTTTTTAATGGCTGTTTCGTTCTCTGCCCGTCGCCCCCTCTACTCCCCCTCCTACCGGATGTCCTGGATGGCGGCACTGCGGTCCCGTTTCTTCGCCCACATCTTCAGCGAGCTGGCGAGGAGGAGGAGGAACTCGCCGTTCTTCATCCCCACCGCCAGCATCTCCCCGTCTGCGCTGTAGCTCACACACCGGGCCGCGTGGCCGAAACACACCTTGTTCAACAGTTTCTACACAAACAGAGAGAAAAAGAAGCAGGACACAGTCAGCACTCACTTTATGTTCAGGACAGAGTCTGGATGCATTTATAATAATTAATTGCTACAATTATTATTTAATTATATAATTATCAATATTATCGCTATATAAATAATATCGAAGTGAACACATGGTTTAATAAATACCAAGAGGTCTATGTATTTTGGAAAGTGGTCAAAATGATTATCTCTAATATTTTAGCTAAGAATATTCCCTGTTTCCCTAAATGATGACTCTCTACCTAAATTATTGTCTTGAACAGTGTATCTAGCTTACGACTGACAGCAGGAAACAGCTGTTTGCTGTTCGATGGGGGAGCTGAAGACGGTTAGTAGAAGAATATGGGGGGCTTTGAATAATGCCGTGTAACCTATGTTCTAATCATAGTTCCCTCTGTCTGCTACTTTTAGGCGTACAGCCTCTCACCCCCCCGCACTCACTGGGGGGTGCAGAGACCCCCGCGGGGTCACGGACGGTTATCTCCGTACAGTCTTTCCCAGACTCACTTTATTGGTCAAATGCATAACAATGCTATGCTGTGATTAATTAGTGCACCAGCAGAGGGTGCTGTTCTGGCGGGTCGGGGTTGGAGAGAGAGAGTCACAGTCACATTTATTAATCACAGCATTCACAATGGCCATCTGTGCCAAACACTGCAGGTAATTACATGGATTAAGTGAAGCTTCGATGCAAATCGTTTGCATTGGTTTTTAGTGATCCACTTACTCGAGGAACTGAACAGCCCTAATGTTTATTTCACAGCAAACTCATAGGCCAAAATATTCAGACACCAAGAAGCATTAAACCCTTTGGCAGCACACAGTGCACCGACCCACCGGCAGGCTGCCGTGGGGCTTGCAGACTTTGGTGAGGAACTTAACATTGCTCTCAGCAACTTCGATTATTCCGGTGATGCACGGTTATAATGAAATAAATACATTTCAGATACATTTGAAATCCATGGTTTTGGTGTGTTCTTCATCAGCAGTTTATAAATGCAGATGTTACGGGATTTCATGTGGTATTTTTGTAAGTTTGGGTCCCGCAGAGACTCCAAACTTCTCTTTTGGGTTTCGAGCTGAAAAGGGTTGGGTGTGTGTGTGTGTGTGTGGGCGGGTATTACTGATGTTGTGGGGACATAAATCTGTTTACACAGTCACATTGTGAGGACTTGCCTTCCTTATGGGGACAAAATGCAAGTCCCCATAACGTAACTCGTTACATTTTAGGATGAAAACTTGGTTTAAGGTGAGAGTGAGGGCGAGGTTAGGTTTAGGCTGGCTTAAGGGTCAGGTTTGATCTAGTAGGGTTAGGGTAAGTCTCCAGGGAATGAATGAAGTCAGTGTAATGTCCCCGAAAGTGATGGAAACACAACGTGTGTGTGTGTGTGTGTGTGTGTGTGTGTGTGTGTGTACCTTGTCGGTGAGGTCCCACAGACGGATGGTGGCGTCGTCGCTGGCGGTGATGCACAGCTCTTTAGCAGGATGGGCGGTCAGACCCCAGATTCCTCCCCGAGCGTGACTGTCCAGCAGCAGGTTGGACGCGGCGTTCTTCTCCCCGACCTCGATGATCTCGCCGTCCTTCGTCCCCACCAGGATCTTACCCTGAGGAAGAGGAGGACGGGGCTGAAGAGGAGGACGACGACTGAGGGATGAAGGTCAAAATCGAAAAAAGGTTCTCACCCTGCCCCTGCAGACGGATCGGACGCACTCCACCTGGCGTCCCGTCTCCAGCTGGAACGCTCGACAACGTTTCATCTCCTGATCCCAGAGCTTCACCGCCCCGCCCTCCTTAGTCCTGACACACACACACACACACACACACACACACACCAGATTCTCAGGCTTTCAACGTCCACAATGTAATACGATGGGTGGCTAAACTAGCAGTACTGCGTGTGTGTGTGTTTTGAATATTCTGCACTGATTCTTTGTACAATTGCACCCGTTGATGTGCACATCGATATTCTGCACATGTATTGCGATTGCGTTGCCCTGTGTATGAAATTTAACATTTGACCACCTACTGTAATGAAATATGTCCAGTGCAAGTAACAACACGGGTACAAAAATGTATTTGAGTAGAATTCCTAACACGTTTCAACAAGAATCTGAGAGTTTGGAGAAGTTTTGGGGAAGTCAGTGTGTTCAAGGGAACTCAGGAATTTATCAACCACAAATGTGATAATTGTGACCTACTGATTAATAATTCCGAGGAAACTGGGTGAAGTTGTCGAGTGGCAGTAAACGAACAGTGCAGGTTACAGTTTGACCATGAGTAAACGCAGCAGACGGCTTTCCCCCGGCCGCCGGGAGGCGAGGCCGGGGGAAAGCCGTCTGAAAGTGACGGTGGTCGGCTTCACCTTCAGCCCCGTGTGCAGGTCGTGATTATAAAAAAACATTTGAAACGCTAATCATAGTGATGAATTATTAGCTATTAGCTTTTTACTCGCGAAGCTTTCATTGCACTTTCAAAGCACGATGTTACTCGCCATGGAAAAGGGGGAGCGTTTAAATCCCACTGTTACGATGGCAGAGGGCTCAGTGCTCGCATCGACATCGACCAAACCCCATTTCCACCTGAACCATCTAAAGGACGTCAGATGTCTGCACAGTGTCAACATACTAATAATACCACCATCCACATTACACAGCGGCTGTAATACAAGTGTCTCAAAGAGAACAACATGCTTTACGCTCTACAATGAGAGCATTGGCGTTACGGCGGCGTTTGGAAGCCGCAGTTTGACAGCGAGGTGAAGTCGGACTCTCTGTTCGTCAGTAATCGGCTGTTGGGTGTGCGCGTTACTCACGGCCTCTCCTTGCCGCCGGTGACGATGAGTCCGTCCCTCAGCGTGGTGTACATGGTGAAGACCGGCCCGGTGTGAGCCTTCGCCACCACCCGCAGCAGGCAGTGATCCCGCCACACGTACACGTCCCCGTTAACGGCGCCGGTGAACGTCAGGTTATTCTGCAAACACGCGTTTAAAGGAACAACGAGCGACTGGTCACAGAGCCTAAGATGAATCCCATTTTCACATGAACAAACATCAGTGTTACTTTCCTCTGCAGGCGACTGAAAGACCAGTAATTCAACTTATAGACCAATGTGCCGGCAGATGTTCAGTGGCGTTCTGCTTCTACAGCATCAAATGGCAACTTCTGCGTGGACGAGAGTTCAGCTTGCAACAAGCTCACAACGCGATCGAAGCATTCATAAAAATGGGTATTTTGGAAAGTAAGCTGTAGCTTTAAGTCTCGCAGGCGACGTTTGAATGAGATGACTATGTTTTTCACACACTGCGCATAACTGGTGCAACAAGGACTCTTCGACAGCTACTTTGGCAAAAGTGCTTAACAAATGGAATCCTTAACATGCATCACAGTGCGTTTCACGGTGAGGGGCCACTGCTTCTGTCTCCAGACGGGTTTCTGAGAGACGTCTTCAGTGGGATGCGCCCACAGGTGGGGGGTGGAAAACAAACCAGAATGACTGGGAGCGCCAAAGGAGGTCAACATGAGATGTTTTCATAGCCACAAAGTGTAGCTCAGAATTAGCTATTAGCTCCTGCGGTCTGGTCAGAGTCCCTGGTTGCATGTGGTGCAGAGTGGTGGTTTTGCACACCACGCCTCACTGGTGTCGCCTGTGTTAGCGTTATCGCTGCTACTGTCACGAACATGTGTCACGTTAGCTGGCCACAGCCGACAGAAGGCTTTCCAAGTGTGGCAAAAACAAAACGCTTTGGAAATGCAAAGATGAGTGCTGCACACAAACGCACCTCTAAAAAGGTCCTCCTGGTTATTCAGCAACGCCCTACTGCTGATGGGAACTCGCCTAAGGACAGTCCACCCCACCACATCATGTGATTCACTAGCTCTGATTAACTGTGTGTGACAGAAGGTGCCACTTTATTAACTAGCAATTTGGAACTCTGATTAATAATTAAACTAATAACTAGAACCAACATTACCAAGTAAACATATTAAAGTAGATTTAGCTAATTTGAGCCACTGGAAAATGTATATGCTTCCATTGTATCATCCAAAACCAACCAGAGTACAGAACAATTACAAAGTGTCATTCAGGACTTCATGAACAGATTTTCCGGCCTTATTCCCACAGCTCACTGCAGATGTTAGAAGTATTTGACTGGATCGCCAGGCTCACTGATCTGAAAAGCACTCGCATTACCATTGTGTTACAGCTAGCTGGCTTTACTGCTGAAGCTTATTGGTCATTTTTGCACAAAATGCATCTTTAATTGAACTCTCCCTTTGTGAAATACATGTTCTTGTTTTCTTCTTCAGTCACAACTTTGTGTTTTGTGAAATTTTCAAGTATTTCCTCCATGTATTTCCATTTTAAATGGAGCAAGAAGAGCTGCATAATGTAAGAATTTAAATCATACAGACTTTAAAATTGTTCAAATGTGCTAAAGAAACTGTTAGAATTTTATTTTACAATACAAAATAAAGACTTTGTGGCTGTGTTTTCTGGGTGAAATGTAATTTGAAGTTTGGATTTGCAATTTCCTCCCTGATTGTTGTGCTTCTTGTGTCCCGACACCGGATTCAGACCAGAGCAACAACGAGTCAGCGGTGAACTCACAGCACCGAAGGCGACAGACAGCATAGTCTGCATCCTGCCGTCCTCCACCGTCCCCACCACGCCCTTCTTGTACATCAGAGCGCCGCCGGCGAGCGTCCAGAACTTCACATGTTTGATTCCCACCGACACGAACTGGGAGTCCGAGTCCGGACGAAACTCCACCACGAAGATGCGGTCCGGGTGTCCGGCTTTACTGCACACCTTGGATCCTGCAGTGGAGACGCCGCTGTTATTTTCCTGTCCCGGTCTACAGTACTGACCTTCCATCCTTTACACACACACACACACACATCTGGGTCCTCTGTCTGTGACCTCGTGTGTTTTATTGCCAAACATCAGTATCAGACACAGTCACTGATAGCCAATATTTAGCGGCAGTAACTGGCGTTTGTTTTTAAAAATTAGGATATTAAAAAATATTTACCTGCGCTTTAGTTGGTTTAACCAGCTAAGCCCAGAAAATACAAATAATCAGTGATTGGATTAGTAACTCAGTAACGTGTACAACTTTTTCCTATTTAGTTCATAAAGTTGGTCTTATAATACCTGTCAGTTAGCCTGAGCTAACACATTAAACTGCTATTGATAACAGCTGCAGCTGACCATGCAGCAGAAGCCCATTGCCAGCAGCAGCGCTTCTTGTGCTTGTGTATTAATGTGCTTGTATTCTGGTGGCTACTGATCAGATCGGGTCAGCCTCACCTTCCTGCCAGCGCCACACAGTGATGGTGTGTTCCGGCTCCACTCCGACAGACAGCAGCAGCTTCCCCGTGGCGCTGAAGTTAACGTAGCCGACGCCTTTGGTGTGCGGGCAGCGAAGGACGGACAGCGTCTGTTTACTCATCGCGTCCCACACGTGGATCGACGGAGTGGTGCCTACAGGGAGATCACCAGACACGAGCACAGAGGACACAAGGTGAGGTCCCGCCATGTCGCGAGCGTGACAGGGCAGAGCAGTCAGAGGGATCAGTGCAGCCTACAAACACCCTGAGAACCAGACCGCCGTCGGCACGAAGCACTGAAGCGCTCCACGCGTACACGATAATTGTTTTGCAGAGACTGGAACCCGAGAGTTGGCTGCCAGAAGAAAAGAAAACCAAGAAGACAGACGATAAGCCAACATGGGTGCTGTGACGAGGATGGCGGGATTGGGTTGCTTCTTGCTTTATTGATGAAAACTGAAGGATTTCAGATTTGAGTCCTCTCTTCTAGATATAAATGATAGTGAACTTCCCCTACAGAAATATGTTATCGTACGCACGAGACGCATACTGATACTGTACACGTTTATATGATTCTACATTGGTTCCTCAACTTGGAAAGGGGAAGTTTGCCGTGTGGAATCTCCACTGCCGATTTTCAAACCAGCGCTCGAAAGCAGCCCCGACTCTCAGCTGCGTGACGACAGGAGAGTAGGAGCGTTTTGATGAAAGCTGATGGTGCTTCAGGTCGCTGCTTGTTGATTTTCTTCGACCTGAACTGAAACCAACAGCCGCCTGGAGGGAAAGGAACCAGTCTAAGAGTTGATGGAGCCACATTTTCTGAATTACTGCCAAAACAGCTGGATGTTCGAATATGACCGGACACACACACACGTCTTGCTTTACCTTCTACAAAGGCCACCTGAGTGACTGCTAGAAGTCCTGACGGACTGATTTTGCTGGCTGTCTCTGGGTTTCAGGGTGTCTGTCGAGGTGGGAAAGGCGGTGCGGTTTTGGTTTTTACCTGGGAGTTCACCGGCGTCACCTGTGGTGTTGTGAGAGCGATGGTGACAAATGAGGCCAGCCAAAACACACACACACACACAACACAAAACAAAAAAACAGATAAAAACCTGTAGTGAGTTGTTGCAAACAGGCTGCCGTGGCAGTAAAGAGATATTCACTCGCGACTCTGGCTGCTTAAATCAGGCTAATGTAGATAACATGTGATAGCCACGAGTGCGGCGCCGAGGCTTCAACCTAACTGAGTAAATGAGTCATTTGGCCAGCAGGAACAAGTTGTCAGCATATTTCCACATCCAGCAGTTTTCCTCTGAAAACAAGCGGCCTGTTGCGGCCGATAACGCCGCTGTGAGAGCGGTGAGACTGTACCCTCCCTCCAATATCTCAGTACATATCGATGGCAAACGCAACAAAATGGTGAAAATACAGCTACTAATTCTGAAGAACGAGCTGCCACTCGAGTGAACCAGCAACAGGCGGCTAATTTTAATGAGAAAAATAAAGCCCTAATACGGTCAAAAGGTACATTCATTACCAACGGGAACATACAAGTCTTACTTTACTTTGAGTGGTGGAATGTGACAACGCACACTTACTCAGTTACTGTACTTGTGTACTACGGCATCCCACTTCCTACTGCTGCTCCACCACATCTCAGAGGGTTAGGGTTAGTTACGTTACAGATTAAGATTTTTACACACAACACAGACAAAGAGTTTATAAAACCTGATGTTTTGTTCGAAATTAAACTCCCCAACAGTTTATAGACTTGCAGCTGAATCGACAGGCAGGAAATTAACTGGAAACTATTTTGCTGGTTTCATTGGTTTCTCCTGTAAAAACTCTTCCTGCAGCTTCTCAGGTGAACATCTGCTGCTGTTCCTCTGGACGATGTTAATAATGTGAGTGTTAATAAAGTTGCGGCGCCGTGAAGGCGTCACTTTGGGCTCCGGGGTCGCTGCGACGGCGTCTCTCCCTGTTTCCACCAGTTTCACAAAGCAAACACTCAGCGGCCTGATGGAGGAAATAACCAGCAGACGGATCCATAATGAGAATAATCATCAGCCTTTTCCTGATTAATGAAGGAACATTTCGTTTCATATGTATTTTATTATACTTCCTCAAATTCTGTTGATTGTTTTTAAACAATAAATCTCACAACGAAATATAACTCCAGAGGATGAGGAGGAAAAGTCAAAAGACCTTCTCCTGCTCTCCAAAACAAGTCAGACTACCCTATTTCAGCTAAAAGAAAAAGCGCATCAAGCTCCTCCCGGGTAGTGATTTCCGTGCAGTCCCGAAGCCGTTTTCTTTAAGAGGCCTGAACGTCTGCTGATTGTGGCGTTTCGGTTTTTTAAAGACAAGGCTTCCTCCATGTTTCTATTCACTCAGCGGAACAGAAGTGAAGCAAGCAGGTTAAACATGAAGCCGAGGAGAGAGAAGCAGGACGGGTTAGTAGAGAAGCACACCGCCATGCAGAAGCAGAAACACACGCACACGCATGCACACACACGCGCGGTGTACCGATCTGTCCGGTGGCGATGACGTTTTTGTATTTTGGGTGCTGGTTGGCGGTCAGAGAGAGGATGTCATCAGTGTGCTCCAGGTAGAAACTCTGAGTTCCTGCGGCACAAGAAAGACACGTGAACACTTCACTCTGATCTGAACAGTCGTTCTTCTCTTGTATAAGATCACATATTCAGCGTAGGACGACGTCTAATGACTGTCACGCTGTGTAGGCTGGCATCTGCTGGCCGCATCGTGTCTGCATATCTAACCGCTTTTGTAATGTGACGCACAGGCGTTTTTATACTGGAGCTGCTGCTGCTGCTGATCTTAGTTCTCATGCGCAGCTACTCGTGTTTTATTACACCGCTTTGAGGAACACTCGATTCTGATTGGTCAATAACGGCATTCTAGTCCGTTATTTCCGAATACCAGACCGTTGCAATGGACGCAGCTCTGATCATGGACTCTGGAGTGCAATCATAATCAATCTGCAGAAAGAAGTCCTGTGGGGGGGGAAAACCTATTTTAAAATCAATATTTTGTGTCAAATTATTGATTTCTTTTGTAAGCATCCGTGTAATAAGCGGGATAATGTACAGCTAGCCGGTCATTATTGCTTAATAATTTAAGAGTCCTGCATCACCCTGTCGAGGTTTATTTTGCTATAATGACCCGCTCACTGTATATGTGTGTGTGTGTATATATTAGTGGTGCAACGGATTGTCATTGACCCGTGATCCATTCGGATCAATATCTTCGGTTCGGCACACACGTGATCCGTTGATTGATTTCTGAAATAAGAAAGTTGTGCACATGTTCAGTCCACACACATCCGATCCGTGAGAATTTTGATCTAGTATATATAAAATAATTAAAAAACGTGTGCTAATACAATATTACTCGTTCTGGATTTTTAATGTAGTTACACTATTTAACAATGCAGGATTTTCATATGGATTTTATCTTTATCAAGAAATATCTTTCATAGCGTCAAATGACTGTATGAGGTTTAAATAATTAGACACAAACATCAGTACAGATTTCCGACTTTGTTGTGTGGATAATATAGAGGATTGTTTCAAATGTTATGATTAATAAAATATATATTATATGTTACATAGTAGTGAAAAGTTATGTTTACCTTGTAGACGAAGATCAGACAATTTAGTGATAATTTGTGACGACTGCACAACTGAACAACTTCAACTGTGGAGTTTTCTTATGAACATTAACACTCGGCGTGTGGATCCCTGCGATGAAGGCGTTCCCTTCCTGCGTAAAGCTGATTTCTCTTAAAAGTTTAAAACCTGCATCGTTCACATTCATGGTTACGAGCCAGCGGTTCTCGTCTCCTCTGGTTTTGTTGGTAACAGATGCGTTTGCCCGCTTGTGTGAACACAACTCATAACGTACATAAACTCATAAAATCCTACACACCGCTCCTTTAAGAGACAAAATAGGAAACGCGGCGGGTCACTCGAGGTCAAAAGGGTGTATTATGACGTTGCGTTGCCATGGTTACCATTGCTGAGACTGTGGACGATGGCGGTGGCGGCAGTGTGGTACACGATGTCGGTGCCGTCGTTGAGGTAGTGCAGGTTGTTGCGACAATCGAAGCCCCGGAAACCAAACACGTGGTCCAAAACCAGGTCCTGCAGAGGGAGGAGTGGTAAGGTCATAGGTCAAGGTCATACCAAGGGGACAGAAGAGACCGATGAGCAGGGGGACAGACAGACACACCTCGACCGGTCGCCTCTTCTTGGAGACGTTGTTCTTCTGGAGCTTCTCCGGCTGCGGCGCTGCTCGACTCACCGGAGGCCTGGAGGATCAATCAGTCTGTTAATCGATCAAGCAGCCGCTCCGTCACGCATGTCCCACTGGAGGACAGACAGCAGAGACGGACAGGCGGAGGGACAGACACAAACAGCACTGCGATTCAGACGGACAGCTCGGCCACGCCCGTCTCAATCCCTGCAACACTGGTGCTGTGGCTACGGAGTACACCTAACAAGTTGTGAGTACTAGTAGGAGAAGCTATACTCGCAGTAATACTAGTAATCGTTATAGTGGTAGTCATAATAAATAGTAGTAACTGTAGTGGACACTGTTATAGTAGTAGTTTATAGCAGTAACAATAGTAGTAATAGATGGGAGTCCTGAGAGCGGTAGTAATATTAACTAGCTACTAGTAATTAACAACAGGAGTAGTACCTTTGGGAGTACTAGCAGAAGAAGTAATAGTAGTAGCATTGGTAGTGCTAGTAGTTAAGTGTATGATACAAGCAATAGTATTAGTTGTAATTGGAATAGTAGTAGTGGTACCAATGTAATAGAAGCAAAACGAGCCGTGGTAATACGAGTAGTAACAGTTACAATGGTACTCGTGGCAGTAGTAGTAACTGCAGTAGCATTTAGTAATATTAACACTAGTAACAGTAATGGCAGTTGAAGTGGCTGACGTAAGAGCAGGGTGAGTACTAGTGTGTTAAATGATGAAGGAAGTATGTATTAGCAACAGTACTACAGTGGTAATACTGGTGTCAGTAATGGTAAAAGTACTGCAAGTAATAGTAATAGTAGTAATAGCTATAGAACTTAACTACTGTATAACTAAAGTAACTATTATGATTTAAACTAACAGTCATCTTATTTTTGTCTTTGTTATTTTCTTATATTAGAAGAACGTGTGTATAATATTATCTTATAACAATATCTTTTAGTCCATTTTATATTTATGATCGCTGACCTGCAGCAAAATACCAAAGCTGATCATTAACGAAACTATATTTAGAATAACTGGAAAAACTCTCTAATGTTGAAGACGAGCTGAGGACGGTGTGAGGCACAAACACACACACACACACACACAATGAAGAGGTGTTGCATGAAACAGACAGGTGGACAGGTGTTACCTGGATCCCCTGGAAAGCAGAGGGACAGAACCAAGGTACAGATCTTTAGAAAACACACACAATCACACACGCCTCTCTACACACTCAAACACACACACACGCGTATAAAGGCCTCGCAGAAACTAGACTGTGAGCAGCTGTGGCTATAGCTACATGCTAACACAACGCGACTGGCGCTTGTCACTGTGGGGCCGCTTCGGACAGCCACATCGTGCTCCCGGCTTTGGAACTGCAGCTCCCATAATGCTTTAGGGGGCATAAACAGGAAGAATGACGTTGAAGTGCAACGTTGTTGGGCTAGCAAGTTCGGAAGTCTTTTCTCTGCGTTTCTAAGATGTTTCATGGACGATTATTCTCGATGTAATTTTTCAAAAAATGTTTTTGCTAATCTGATAGATGGAAACATGCTAACGCCAACACATGGGCCTGTTCGGGAGCAAAAGCGATATGATTATAAAGCCATCAGGCGAGGAAGAGCGGTTGCTGTTGTGATGTCCGCTGCATGCAGGTAGCTGGCATTCTTTTGTCAGCCCCGTGTTTTTAACCTGTGTTTGTGGCATATTGTCTCCGTTAAAAGCGGCTGGATCAGCTGTTAGCAGTTCCCGTTGTCAGCGCACCCCGTGGATGTACGATAAACTGAACACGGGATGATTCTCGGGTCGCTTCCGAGGAGGTTCTCTTCTGTGATTTCTAAGTGGATTTATGGACGTTTTGAGACCCTCGGAAGGTGTAAGTCACACTAAATTATATCCATGTGTGTTTCGTGTCAGATCTGACTGAGTTACGACTCTGAGAAGGGCTGCGACCTTTGATTTGACCTCCTGCGGGATCTTTGCCTCCCCCTCAGCTCTCCGGCGCCCCCCTTTGGAGGCTCTCGTCTTTTGTCTTTGTCCTGCTGAACGTCACAGACCATATCCTGTAATTTCCCGATGGTTAAAACGTTGCCCGGGACTACGAGTGAAACTACAGAGGAGCGCAGCGAAGATCCCCCCCCCCCGTGATGTGAGTCCCGTCTGAACAGGCTTCAGGTGCTTCCATGTGGGTGAGAACAGAGAACAGACAGAGGACAGAGAGCAGGCTGTGGAGGGGGGAGGGATCACGCCCAGACACCCCTCATAGCGATGGGAAGAGAGGGAGAGGAGGAACAAGCTGGGCTTCAACCGACAGGAAGGAGAGGATGAGAGGAAATGGGAGGATGAGCGAAGACGAGAAACAAAGAGGAAGCGAAGACTTCCAGTGTAATTTAACAGGGACATCATTGGAAGCACTTTGTTCAGACAACAAGCGATGAAGAGGTCAAATTAATTTAAATAAATGCTAATTATGGTTTATGATTGTTTGAAATAAGAATAGTTACTGATGTTGTGGTCTGATGTTACTAATTCCACAGACAGGTGAGCAGACATAACACATTAAACCACATTCAGAGCGCCTGACGTCCCTTTCGGTCTGGACTCACTGAGGGTTTCAGTGAGTATCTACAGCACGTGGGGTTATTTCGATGGATTACTTAAATGTGTCACGGTGGAAAGAGGTTCCTCTCTTATCCGTGGAATTCACCCACACTCTCTTCCTTCGTTGTTTTCCAGCTTTCTAGCCGTAAATTCTGCCGTCTAAAAAACATCTACGCGGTCGGCCGAGCCCTGCGTGCTTGTGGGAAAAGGCCACTAAAATAAACAATTAAATTACGTCTTTCTATTTCTGATCGCCACCTTTGAGTATTCCTGTTTTATGCAAACTTATATTTCTACTCAGAGGGGAATCTTAAGTAACCGCTGCGAATACAGAGCTCGTCACACGCACTCGTGTTGTGATTTTAAAGGCGTTCTCCAGCTTCAGCTCTCTTCACGGAGACGGAAGCTGCAAGTTCTCTGGTTTTACAGAACGCTTTAAACAGTTGCTAAAAAGCAACCCTTTTTAATCTGAAAACACCAAATTCACGTAAACGTTTTTCAGGACATATTAGACTGCCTGTTTTGTTTTTGTTCTGGGTTTGATTTCCTGAACTCTCAGTGAAAATACTGGAATAAGATAAAAGGCAGAGAATAAAGTTAAAATCATCAAATCTGGATTTTGACTAAACAAAACTCCTAGTTCTTATCTTCTGCTATTACCTCACCAGACACTGCTAACTTGTTTTTGTAATGATACATATATATATATAAAATGTAATTAGACCCATCGTATTGAGATTTTGCCCGTCTGAAAATCATCTACACAGTAAGTATCAGATCATACTTACTTGACAATGCCCTGCCTCCAGGGGAATGCAAGTTAAAACACAACACAGATATTAGGAGTTTCTACAAGCAAGGCCAGAGAGCAGCAGTAACACTCAGGAGGTAAGGGAACCTCAAAGGGACATTTCTTTGGGTTAGAACCACGTGACCATACTTAGATACCTTTAGGCCTTTTCCACTACAGGAACTTAATGAACCGTAACCCGCAGCTTCCTATAACCTGAACGCGTAAGAACCTGCAGATTCTGTGTTTTAGGGTCTGCTTTGTTTCACAAGCCACAATGTTTTACATAGACGTCACTGAAAAGGCGACACAGCACGGCGTCATCATTATGTGTAACGTGTGGTGGGTGAGAAAATCCAACAAGGGCCGGGTCGCGGGGGCAGCAGTCTGAGCAGAGACGCCCAGACCTCCCTCTCCCCAGACGCTTCCTCCAGCTCTTCCGGGGGCGTTCCCAGGCCAGCCGAGAGACATAGTCCCTCCAGCGTGTCCTAGGTCTTCCCCGGGGCCTCCTCCCGGTCGGACACGCCGGGAACACCTCCCCAGGGAGGCGTCCAGGAGGCGTCCGGGACAGATGCCCGAGCCCCCTCAGCTGACTCCTCTCGATGTGGAGGAGCAGCGGCTCTACTCTGAGCTCCTCCCGAGTGACCGAGCTCCTCACCCTGTCTCTAAGGGAGCGCCCAGCCGCCCTGCGGAGGAGACTCATCTCGGCCGCCTGTATCCGGGATCTTGTCCTTTCGGTCACGACCCAAAGCTCATGACCACAGGTGAGAGTAGGAACGTAGATCGACCGGTAAATAGAGAGCTTCGCCCTGCAGCTCAGCTCCTTCTTCACCACGACAGACCGGCACATCGACCGCATCCCTGCAGAGGATGCACCGATCCGCCCGTCGACCTCCCGCTCCGTCCTTCCCTCACTCGTGAACAAGATCCCAAGATACTGAAACTCCTCCACTTGAGGCGGGAGCTCTCCGCCACCCTTTTTAAACATTGGTATGGTTAAATTAGCGGCGGTGGAGCTGACGGATGCAGCTGCTGGTCCTGCCTGCTCTCTACTCTCCACACCGTCAATAAACAAAAACCCCCACTGCTCAATCTTCTCCTCAATCAGAAGATGATCAATGGATGATGAAGAAACGAGGGGGGAGGGGTGGGGAGGCGCTGGGAATTCTCCCTGAGCTGAGCTTCTATTTTCTTCGAGAGAAAACGTATCGATGCAGCTGCCACGTGGAAAGTTACTGGGAAATTTAATTAAACTTTTCACAAACAATCTACAGTTCACGCGGATTACATGTTCAGAGTCAGAATATCACCTGTATATTGAAGGATTAAACTTCCTGTTGGTGCTTCTCTAAGCACACATCCTGCGTTATTATTGTGGTGTTTCTTCATGATGCAAACCAGCTGTCGCAGCCCCCCCCACTGTACCTGGAACCTGGATTTAGTATGATGGTTACACCTGAAGTTACAGGTCATTAAGTTCATGTAGCGTGTGCGCTGCTGCAACGTTACAACAACAATTAGAATCTCGTTCCTCTTTTACAGAGGAAGGTTGGAGCTCTGAGCTTTAAAGTCAGTAACGCAGCATAGAAGTAGGGTATTTACTGAGGTCGTGGTGATGTCTTCATTCAATGTAAAAATGTTCTTTTTTTAGTATTTGGTTGTTTATCACGTTTTGTGGGATTAAATGTCAGATTTAAGACCCCAGATCTGTACCTTTAAGGTGCCCTTTGTTGTTGAGTGTTTTGAAGACAGAAACTCACTGACACTGAAGTTCTAAACATCTGTCATCGTGTGCAAACACACAGCAAACTGACATGAAGGGACGAAACAAAGATGCACCGATCGTGCAGAAGCCCGTGCATGCATGAGATTCAAAATCCTTTACAGTTAAACAAACACACAAGTACATACTGTACACTCACACCAGATAAGTGTAGGGGCACACGTTAGCGCACACACACACACACACACACACTGATGACACACCAAGCACGAGATGAAACCGTCCATAAAACGTTTCAGCTCAGTTCATACACACAGTCTCAGAGTCACGCAGTCAAATAAGCATTAATTAAAGAGAAATCACACTGAATGTCAACAGCAGCAGCACACGGACGGTTTCCAAAGCTTTGAATTGTAAAAAAGGGGAAGTTTTACTGAGTTTAAAGCTGCACCAAGAGCTCAAAAAAAAGACAAGTTTGAACAATGCAAACTACCATCGTGGCTGCTTCCAAGAGCCGGACAGTAGAGAGAGAGTGTGTGTGACAGAACCAATTAGCCCCCTATGAAAACTTACTACGGCAAGATTCTGCATTAATGGAAGTTTTTAATGTTTAACTTACAAATGCTTCAAGATGAGAGAATACATTCTTCTCAGACAGTATCTCAGGGAAACATTACCAACTGCAATAGTTTGAAAAAGTCTATTTTACAAAAACAGGTGTTTACAGTGATGGCGGACCGTCTGAACCATGACCTTCAGATTGTGTGGGAGCTACTTAGGACAGTCTGAAAGCCAAAATCACATCAACAGCAAACAGTTAAAGGAAGATCATCATCCGTTTGGCACGAGAGCTGATGGTAAACATCATTTCAAATTAACCAACACACCGTAGGATTTACTCTTGAGCTAGGAACCTGTTTTCATGAGAAACTGAACGGCCAGCAAGAAAACACGCACCCCTCTTTAAAAATTTGTTAATGCATTATAAGAATATGAAAAGGAGGATAAGACCTTTCACTATATTGCTGCCAGAGAAACTGGAGATTTTGGCTTAAATTTCTGATACTCCCATTAACCAACTGCATATATTGAGCTGGAGAAGGCTGCATAACTGAAATTGAAAAATAACCAGGTGAGGACCTTTATTTAGGGATGGTTCCCTGAGAGTAACGCTTTCCTTGTCAGGACCGCCCTGTTCACGCTCACCTGCAAGCTACATCTACACCTGAGGTCCGCTCGAGAATGTAATAAGGCCCGCTGGATTCATCCGGTGGCCGTCTTTCCTCGCCATTACCTTCCATCCCACGCGATGTCGCGGCAGCATAGCTACCCACGTGGGTCAAGCATGTCTACAGGTCAAAAGGTCACCAAGCCTGACATCTCGTACAGAGCAAAGAGTAGAAACAGATGCAGATACCGCAAATTCTCAAACCAGGCCTTTATTTGGACCAGACTTTTATTTCTAATTTCTTCTGTTTTAATGCAAACTGAAAACTTCCTCCACATTTTCCCGTTCTCTTGATATATTCAGAATTACGTCCATTCCCACAGCACTAACTCCATCAGTACAACAGAGTCAGGTCCTACTAACCAGGCTGCTGTTTTTAATTATTTCAGACTCGGCCATTGTTATTACTACATACTGGCTTTTATAGAAGAACTAGTGCGGTGCCCGTTCGGACTGGGCCATATTGCTACTTGCAGCTTTCCAGCTTTCCAGAGAACCGCTCATCCAGACAACTTCACAATGCGCTTCCTTGGGTCCTGAGCAATACACCTGCCATTTCTATGGATGAGCCCCAGATATTACATACCTCAAGAGTAATGTGAAAAATAATTCATCGGACAGATACTCTGTGGGTGAACCGTTTGGGTAAGACCTTGTTATCTCCAATTGTAATTACAATAATACACCTCACATACTTCGCTCTCTTCCGTGTTTTTGTGTTCATTGTGTCTTGAGTGCTTGATTACATGATTTCAACGACGACTTGAGGTGATGTTGTTTCCCCGGAGCAAGCAGGACACACTGATCGCCAAGTATGACGCCGTTGCATCTCCTCCAGGTGTGGCCATAAAACCAAAGCACAGTCGACCCCCTGGCATGTTTACAACTCCATCAGAGAAAGATCCAAGATGTGCATTGCCGCCGCCTGTACCCAGCATGCTGGTCGGCGGTGTAACACTTAGTAGGGGTCCCCTCTCCATACGCAGTACAGTGTATACTTCTGGCGGTAGTAACACACTACTAATAAATACAGTATGTCCCGTAGATCTCAAGAGCTTGCACTCGACACTGCATTTCCTCGGGTCCTCCGCAATACACCCGCCAAGTGTGAAGTGGATCAGACGAACGGTTGCCGAGGAAGGACAGACTTACAGACAGACAGAGACTCCTTCCTGTAGTTAGATTAGCGGTATGTTTCTCCGCCATCCTCAAACACGTGAACTGACGTCAATATCGCGTGTAATGGGACCCCACTTTCCCACCTGTCACTGCCACAGGGGGGCGCCAACACGCAAAGTGTTCTGGTGCAGCTTTAAACATTGGACCCAAACTGGGTCAACGAATCTGATACAGGCTGTTAAAAACAACCTGTTGTCATGGTGTGGGTGTGTGTGTGTGTGTGCATACCTCTCCTCAGCAGACAGCTCCTTCAGCTGTTGGTGAGGTTTGGTTCCTCTCATCTCTCTGATGCTGACAGCATACATCTTAGTGGTGTAGTCCACCGTCTTCTCCCGGGCAACGTCACTGTCGTAGCCTTCACACACACACACACACTTAGAAATTAGTTCTGCAGTCCGACCTGGGCTGTTTTGTTGAGCAAAGCTTTGGGCTGGATTATTTTCACGAGTAACTTAACAAGAAAATTCTCTCTCTCTCTGCCAATCGTCTGCTTCGATGTGTGTCATGTGTTGCATGTCGATACACTGAGAAGCAGGAAGTGAGACAGAGCGTAGCCAATGCTGTCGAGCAGAGGAGGACCGCTCTAAAAACCATCCACGGTGAGTGCGATTCTCTTCCTCCACAACTGCTGCCCTTACATAACATGGCGATGGCGCCGGGACAAAGTTCTGTTCCGGGTTCTAACAGTATAACGTACAACTATAACTGGACTGTTGTCAAGCTCAGCGGGGAACGTGTTGAGGTTAGCAGCCACGTTGGTGGCGATGGTGGGAAAAGGTAACGTTGATCTACTAACCAATAAGGCAGATCACTTCTTATCTTTAGTGTTACATGCTGGAAGCTGGCTGCGAGGTGTGTACTGCCACTAAACCTATGACTTCTCGGCTAGTAAAGGTCATATTATGCTCTGTGCTGGTGGGCCACTGTGCCACTTTCTGTGTTGGTCTGTTGTCAGATTAGTTATTTTCTATTTGTGGGAAAGCCTTACCAAAGCAAGTGCAAACCTTAACCTCGGTCGGGTCCGGTTCTCAAATTCCCAACAAGTCCTCCAAATTAAACGACGAAATACTATCAGCAGGACCACATTATTGGTCCACAACAGTTATAAATCAGTGTCGGAAAAAAATTAATCTGTTTTATGATGTGACAACGCGATGGTTAAGGTGTGGTTAGCTTTCGGTACAAAAACGACTTACGGGAAAGATCATGGTTTGGCTTAAAATGACTACTTTGTTAAGGGTTAGGAGGCAATTTCTGAACAACTGATACGGGTCATTTCCTTGGGGGGGGGGGCTCCACGTTCGGCAGTAGCAAGTTAATTCAGTTGGCTCGTTCTGACAGGCGAGTACAGGCCGAGACACACCCACCTCCGTCCTCCTCGATGTCGTCGTCCGACTCCTCGCTGTCCACGGGCGGGCGGTTGTCACGGCACAAAGGCCCCTCCCCGTCTCCAACGACCCCGCCTCCTCGCTCCCTCGCCCAGATCATCAGGGCGGTGTCGGCCCCGCCCACCGTCAGCAGGGTGGCGTCGTCCTGAGCCCAGCGGACGTTGGACACCTGGGCGCTGTGGCCCACATAATGCTTAAAACGAGCGTACTGACCCTGAAGGGC
>CM022471.1:1050216-1077696 GCA_011952105.1 Coreoperca whiteheadi
TCCCTCCTTCCCTCGTCAGAGCTGTCCTCCTCCCCTGACAGGTTCTCTCACGTCCTCCCTCCCTCCCTCCTCACGTCCTTCCTTCTTCCAGCCTTCCTTCCTCCTGTCCTCCCTCCCTCCCTCCTTCCTTCCATCCTCCCTCCCTCCCTCCGTCCGTCCTCCCTCCCTCATCAGAGCTGTCCTCCTCCACTGACAGGTTCTCTCACGTCCTCCCTCCCTCCCTCCCTCCTTCCTTCGTTCCTCCCTCCCTCCGTCCATCCTCCCTCCGTCCTCTCTCCTTCCCTCCCTTGTCAGAGCTGTCCTCCTCCCCTGACGGGTTCTCTCATGTCCTCCCTCCCTCCTTCACGTCCTCCTTCCATCCTTCTCTCATGTCCTCCCACCCTCCCTCCTTCCTTCCTCCCTCCCTCGTCAGAGCTGTCTTCCACCCCTGACGGGTTCTCTCATGTCCTCCCTCCCTCCTTCACGTCCTCCTTCCTTCCTTCTCTCATGTCCTCCCACCCTCCCTCCCTCCCTCCCTCGTCAGAGCTGTCTTCCTCCCCTAACGGGTTCTCTCATGTCCTCCCTCCCTACTCACGTCCTCCTTCCTTCCTTCTCTCACGTCCTCCCACTCAGCCTGACATCTTCAGATCTGTTTCCTCTGAAGACAGTCGACGTGTTGGAAAGACTCTATTTTTACATTGTTTCAAGTCAGAAACATTAACTGACACCGTGAACACTGATGGTGATAAAGATATTCTTTGACAAAAAACTGTTTCTTACAACGTGGGCATTAGCAACCGGACAGTGTATTGATTACAAGACTAGACTTTTCCAGTCTTCAAACCGTGTTGAAGACTTCTGGCAGTCTACGTTCATTTCCATCAAGACTCATTTTGGCCGGAGGGCCGTGACGGTGGGTTCTGTCGGTTTTCTTTAGTCTGTAGAAAGAGGACACTGCTGGAGGAAGCACTCAGATCCTTTACTTCAGTAAAGGTACTCGGTGTAGTCAATTATAATATTACACAGCTTTGTTGAATACTCTATTCTGATTGGTCAGTTAGGTTTTTTTTGTGGGGGTGTTTTTCTTTATTCGAATCGAGGGTCTAAGGACAGAGGGCGTCGTATGTTGGAGAGCTTGTAAAGCCCTTTGAGGTAAAGTGTGATATTGGGCTGTATAAATCAAATTGAATAGAATCAATTACGGCATTCTACGAAATTCTGCTATTTCTGAAGAGCAGACCGTTGCTATGGATGCAGTTCTGATCATAGACTCTGGAGATCATTTTCAAATAAATATTTTGTGCCAAATGATTGATTTCTTTGGTGAGCATCCGTGTAATCTGCAGGCTAATGTACAGCGAGCCGGTCATCATTGCGAAATTAACCCTGACAGGATGTTTGCAGAACCCCGATGGCTCACTGTACATTACCCCTGAATAACCTCTGTCCTCAGGTTGTTGCTCCTCAGCGTTCATGTAAAAGCAGGATGGAGCTGCTGCAGCTGCTGCAGGTGGAGCTCAGATTACAGCTGTTTGGTGTCGGACTGCAGCTGATGATTATTCTCATTATGGATCCATCTGCTGGTTATTTCCTCCATCAGGCCGCTGAGTGTTTGCTTTGTGAAACTGGTGGAAACAGGGAGAGACGCCGTCACAGCAACCCGGAGCCCAAAGGGACGCCTTCACGGCGCTTTGTTGTGTCCGAGCCTGAACTTTATTAACGCTCACATCATCAAACATCATTCAGAGGAAAGGCAGCAAATCTTCATCTGAGAAGCTGCAGCCAGGAATTGATATTCTGTCAACTGACCAATCGATTAATCAAGCTGTACTTGTTTAAACTGTTGGGTAACTGTCGGTTCTGATTTGGATGAATTTGTATATTGAAGATGGACTTTAGTCCAGGTGAAATCCAGATCCAGGCACCACTCGCACACAGACGCTGCGGTTATGGGAGCAAAAAGGAGGATCAGGTTATTCTGGAAAAAAAAAGGTCAAATGACAGAATGAGAGATGAATTTAGGTTGAACATGAACCAACAAAGAAATTAGGTTTTTGTGGATTTAAAGGAGTTTTTGGTTAAATCCAGAGCTCTCCGGTGAGCCTCCCTATTGGCTCGCCTGTCCGTAAATCCTGTTACATAAGGAGAGAGAGAGAGAGTCGCGTAGTGAAGGAAAGAGAGGGAGTGAAAACGACGAACAGGGGACGAGGAAGAGGAGGGGGAACGCAGATGAAACGCTGACAGCTAAAAGCGTGTAAATATACTACACGTCTGCCCACTCCCACGTTTAGATTTTGGGCATTTAGCCAACGTTCCTGTTCAAATATACAAAACACTGAGTACAAGTGTGGAGCCGGTTCTCTCTCTCACACACACACACTCATTATGTAAGGAGACGATATTCTGATATTAGACGGATATTCATTCACTTTAGACTTTTAAAATGATGGAAGGCGAGTGTCTCGTGTTTCGAGGATCAGTCAGTCTTCACTGCAGCCCTCAACGATGTCCACGAACTTTGTGTAACAACTACAGAAGCACTGTGCATACAAAAAAAACTGGAGGCCTTATCTTATGACTTCCGTATCTCATAATGACGACTAATAATAATGAAAAATTATGAGAAAACCACCTTAATATGATACACAAAAAGATGGGCCTAAGAGCTGTACAGACAAACAGCGGTGGAAAGTAACTACGTGCATTTATTCAAGTGCTGTACTTAAGTGCAATGTTGCTACTTTATGCTTCCACTCCATCGCAGATTATTACTACAGAAACATTTACTACTACAGTTCGAATTGGCCCCGCCTTTACATTAACATTAAAGTCGCGCGTGCGTTCGTGTGCGACACCAAACCAAATGCAATCGTTTCTATGCCGAGTTATGGACGTTGTTTTCCGCAGTGTTCATCAGGCAAAGAGAGATCCCAGCAGAATGTGTTCTGATTTGACTTGAAGGGATACGATTCTTGCTGCGAACGGCGGCGCACACAGTGGCAGCAGCTCAGCGTCCTCCCGGTCGGCGCTCTGTTTGGACGCTATTGTACGTGTTATTTCTTGTTTTGTGTACATTCTGGTGCAGATTTTTATTTTTCCTTCTGTTCTTTTTTTGTGTTTCAAGTGCAGCGAAATCATCTTCTTATAGACTATGAATGACGCACTGACTGGAGAAGCACTTTTAAATTGTGTTGTACTTGTGGCAATGATAATGCTGATCTATATCTGTCTTAACTGGGTTCATAGGGTGGGGAAGTTACTCTGAGATGCCCAAGCTTCTCACCCCTTCATGAGATTATGCAGGAGCATCTCTCACGCCTGTTCAGCTCACCTTGTCGAGGGAGAACATGGCGAACACCGGTCCGTCGTGGGCTTTGACGGTTTTCAGCAGCAGCGGTTCCTTCCAGATGTAAACGTCTCCCGTGGCGGCGCCGGAGAACACCAGCGCCTCGCTGCGGCCGTAACACACCGACATCATGGTCTCCGGCCGGCCGGCGCTCCTGAACGCACCGCGCCTGAAGGTCAGGCCGCCACCTGGAGCACAGGCAGAAGCGCTCGATGACACGGAACTTCATTGATAACTTTGGTCACTGTTAACATACAGGAAGTCAGGGTATTAGATGTCAGACTAGCGTCAATTATGTGCAGTCAGATAGTGTTATTGCCTTAACTTAAAAACAAAACTGTTAAAATATAAATTTTGGAAAGTAAAGTTGACCTTTCTTGGGTTTCATTAGTCAAAGTATCTCACTGGATTACTTCGATTCTGCAGAAAACTTAAAAACCTGAGGATTCTCAGGAAAGTTCTGGAGTTATAAGGAGCCTCTTTTTTCTTTTATGGGCGTTTTTTTGCATTACGTCAGACATATGATCTCTTTGAAAAAGTGTAAGAAGTAGGCGATTTGAGGGAGGATGAAGGGAGAGGGCGCCCCCCTTGTTAATCTGCCCAAAAGACGCTCTGCTGTGTGTCGTAGCGGCGCCGCACATCACATAACGTCAGAGTGCGTCCATTCTGGATTCAAAGCGCCGTTTCCGCTGTCTTCTTTTCTCTTATAGAGCACGCCGTGTGAAATTGTTTCTCCGACTCGCCTGTGTCCCCGTGCGTTTGTCTCCCTCTCGCCGACTGGAGTCCCGGCGCTCATCGGAACGCACAGATTTGATTGGCTGAGTAGCATCACATGAGTTTATTTACAACGCGTGCAATTGGTCTGTGAGTTTCGTGCTAAACCAGCGCTCGTAAAGGCTAGAAAGGCTGCGCCGGTTCAAATAGAAACGCTCCGTAAAGAGACAGCATGACAGCAGCATGACAGAGGCCGGGTCAGAAATTTAAAATGAACTAAGTCTCGCTGAATCTGAAAACATATGTATCATGTCTGTGTGTTCAGATTTGACCGAGTTATGAATTTTGACGACTGCAAAGCGTTTTAAAGTAGCCTCATCACCTCCGTGAGCTGCTGTTGACCAGCAGCCAAACTACAACAACTAACTTCCTGCTATTTTTAGGACATCTGTCCCTTTGAGCTCACGCGGCTCTTCCTCCTCAGCCCCATCCAACGCTCCCCCCTCTGGGAGGCGTTAGTCTGCTACGTCTACGTTAGATTAATTTGCAGATTTAACTGTCTCTTTTGGGACACCGGCTGTTGCGGCGGCAAAAGGTCAGCGACGGAGAACACAGTCTGAAAGAAAGTGGCTAATTACACGTGAGGAAAGAGGAATGACACCCCTAAACCTGGACTCTGAAGCTGAACAGCTAATGCTACTGACTCCACCCACTTTACGTCCTTTTTAGGAACTTCCTGTCAGGGTCAAACTTTCACATTCAAGGGTCCAGATTCCCTGAGAACAATCGCACAAAGGTAACAGTGAAATTATGTACCTTCTAGCCCTGCAGCAGACACGAGGATCTGTGTCAGACTGAAGCCAGAGCCAAACATCCTTCCTGAAGTTTTACCTGCATGCTGCCAGAACTGGATGCGCTTGATTCCCACAGTGACCAGTTTGTCCATCAGCACGGGATTACACTTGACCACGAATATCTTCTCTTTGTGACCCCTGCAGGGAAAAGAGGCACAGTTACACGCAGGAATGCAGGACAAACGCATAGAAGAGAGGATCCGCACTCTGGCCTCCCCTGAACGATAAATACTAACAGTACTTTAAAGCACGACTGTAAGACAGTACTTAGCTGTTGCCCTCTCGTCCATCTAAACCCCACAGTTAAAGAGTAGCAGCAGTAGCACGATGGCAGCAGAAGCAGCCAAATAGCAACCTAAAAATCCGCTCTCCGGCTCCTCTCCTGCGGTCGCAGTTCGGGTTCGGGAGGCAGACGTCATCTCCACATTTAAGAGTAGGCTGAAGACCTTCCCTCTTTGATACAGCTTATAGTTAGGGCCAGCTCAGGTTGAGTCCTGAACCTTCCCGTAGCCAGAGGTCGGTCTAATTGTAGTCTTTTACCTCGTACTGACCTTGCAGTAGTTGTGTTTTTTGCAGTACCTGGCAGTAGCGAGTTTCTCTCCTCTCTTCCAGTCCCAGACTACAATCGAATGTCCGTCATCGACTCCCACTGACACCAGACTCTTTCCATCAGCTGCATCAGGAGCACAGAGAGAGAAAACACCCGGAGGAGGCTTTTAGCTTTTCTCACAGCCCAGAGGGGGAAACTCCTGCTGGAGCACCAGCTGTGGTTGGCTCTGTGGTGCGGGCTGACGGTTCAGCGTGTTACGTTCTCAAACACGACAAAGGTAACAACAACACCACCACCACCACCACCACAACGGACCTAAACGGGTCACCTGGTAGGAACACACCGCTGTCCCATTTCCCAGTTTCCGAGAGTGTCGACTCTCCAGAAAAGCAGCAATGTTATCACAGATTGTAGCTGCTCCAGCTGGCTACTTCATCCATTAAAGCAGATCGAACAATGCTGCACGGCCGATGTGTGTTGCACTGGGAGTCTACAGCCATTAAGCTACATGCTCACAATGACAATGCTAACATGCTGACGCTGAGTTGGTGTTAACTTAGCGTGTTAGCGGCGATGACAAGTGCAGCCGAGGGCTGATGGGAACATCATTAGCTTCGCGGGTATTTGGTCGTGTTGGAGAAATCTACATTTTAACCTGGTGACGGTCCGAAAGTCAGAGGCTCACCAGAGTTATTAGGATTCATCCCGAGGGCGACGTGAGCGTCTGAACTGAATTTCATGGCAAGCTATGCAGCCGTTATATATAGAGAGACTTCAGTCTGACTGACGTCAAGACTGAACAGGGAGGAATCTGGAGAAGTGGCGTGAACTCAAATCAGCCCTCCCAAAGACAGATGTACACACCTGAGAAGTCCAGAGCACACACTCCTCTGTGGTGGAATCCTTTCAGCAGAGAGAGGCACTTCAGAGTCTGGATGTCCCACACATGGACGGCTGGGTCCCTCCCCACCTGCGCGCACACACACTGATCAGGTAAATCTGCCAAATCACTAAACCTGCAGCTAAACGTCTCCATGTGACATTCGGCCTCAGCTTGAGTGTCAATAAGCCAGTTCCGTCTTGTTTAGATCAACTGAACCGAATCAGCAAAGATTCATGCTCAGTTTTAAAGACTTTATTTGTCTTGATTACTGCAACGCTCCTTTCACCTGCCTCCATCAAGCAGCCTTAGACGGCGTGTGTGTGTGTGTGTGTGTGTGTGTGTGCGTGAGTGCGCACCTGTCCCGTAGCAGCGTAGTCCTTCAGAGGGTGGATGCTGAGGCTCAGGATGTCGTCGTCGTGGCCGAGGTAGAAGCGCTGGCTGTGCAGCTGCCGGTTGTAGACCACGGCCACCGCCGCCACGTGGTACAACACCTCCCCCCCCTGAGTGTAGAACAGGTTGTTCCTGCAGTCGTAACCACGGTAACTGCACGCGCACACACACACACACACACACACACACAGCCCAGCTGGATCTTAACTGGTCCATTCAATAACAATAATAATGCTTTTTATTTAATGGCGTCTGTCACAACACCCAAGGTCACCTCACAGGATAAAAATAAAGTTCACAATGCACACGGACACACCGCGTGTACAGATAAAGTGCAGCAAAGGCTCAATAAAACACATTATAAAAAAGCCTGTATAAAAAGATATGTCTGAAAGCGCGTTTTAAAAGTTAACCAGCAATCGCTGATGCGAACATCAAGAGGAAAGCAGTTCCATAGACGCGGCGCAGCATGGCTAAAAGATCTGGCACCCTTGGTAGTTAGGCTGCGTTCACACCTCTAGTTCGGCTCATCTGGTCCGAACGAGGGCAAACAGTTACACATCGTAGCATTTTTCAGCTTTCTTGGTTCCTCTTCACGCCACGCTGATCGCTTCGGTCCGAACCAGCTGAAACGAACCAACATGCAGTCACATGACAACATCCACGTCACTCATTGGCCTCCTCATCTTTCCTAAACTGCTTTTCGATTGGTCAGCCTGGCGGGCTGGTTCTGTCCCTGAATGCGTTCCAGTGGTTGTGTCCCCCACAACATGCAGACAGGACGTCTCTACAATGAAGCGGCTGGAAAACCACGTTCTGATGCAAACGGCGAGCAGCATCGCGCAGTCATTCTTCTGAACTCTGACGCGCTCACGTTCCCAAAATATGACTACGGCAGCTGGTTCAGTCCAAAAACGATCAGAACTTTTTGCAGTTGGGCCGGTTCGAGGTCGGATCGCGTTCTCACCACAAACGAGACGCTATAGAGTTCGTCTGAAAGCGTGCCGAGACCGCCTCTTCAGGGAGGCCTCGGCACGCCTGTTTGGTGCGCTTCAGGTGCGACTGCTGCCTGAGCAAACACACCGAAGGGGGAAACGGACCCTAGTGCGACTCAACCGAACTGAAGGAGGCAGGTGTGACAGCAGCCTTAGTGGAATCCGAGGTGCCACAAGAGGAATTTAGGATGCAGATGTGAGATCACGAGCTCCCTCTCTCCCGTCTGCATGTGCCTTTATAATAAAATGACGTTAAGTGACGGTTTGTTGGCAATCATTCATGGCGAATTTACCTTAAGACCCACTTTATTTATAAAACCTCTACAGTAAGCGAGGTCACTACGTGAGTGCTTTTGTACATCACCAGTAAACGAAACCGTAGCTTTATGAATGAAGTCTGGCGAGACAGCAGGAAACGCTGCTCTTACCGTTTACAATCACCACTAATTACGGTCCTCTCTCATCCCACACAGATCATCATGGCCTCCCCACTCCAACGTTCCGTATTTCAGTTTCGGAAAGCTGGCAAACCTCTGTGCACCAGCAGCTCACTGATCTTCACAGCTGATCCCCGTGCAGGCAAACCGGCAACCGCAGGAAGCATCAACACGTAGATCAAACAGCGCACAAACTCGCCGCATCAGCACCGTGGATACACAGGTCAGAGTGGCTGCTTAAACAGTCTAATGGCGCCAGCGTCCACCCAGAAGTAGGTGAAGTCACCGTCAGCGTGGACTCAACAGTCATTGCCTGGCCCAGACTGAGCAGGTTAACATTTCCCTCTGTGCGTGAACACTAACCGATGTTTGTGTGTCGCAGTCTGAACACACGAGCTACAGGAAAAGGCCGGCAGTCAAACTGCTGCTCACGGTGACCAAGCACCAAAGTCTGGGCCCCGCACAACGCAGCCTCGGCGGGGCCCCCTCCCCTTACAGATAACTGAATCGGCAAGTAAACACACGCATCTGTAGCGTTTATCAGGGTCATCAGTAAGGAAGTGTTTGTAACACGGTTAAGAAACTCTGCAGAATCTCAGACCTCTGTTTCTGCCTCTTTGCTCAACATCACCGGGTGGTTTTACCACATTAAAGGGCATTTTTTCTCTCACAGTTTTGTTTTGGGCATCTTTAGACCCTGAGCAGAAGACAAAGGTGGAGAGCCATCGTACTGTGGCCCCTACTCTGACAAGAGTATTATAACTGCATTTCACCATAAAAGAAAACCGAATAAGATTTCACTCGAATCCCGTTTTGTTTGCAGAATTAAGGAGAAGTTGTTTCCAGCGAGTGCTAGCACAGTCTGCTGAAACCCAGGAGAAGGACCACAAATGTTAGAAACCTTAAGGCACAATTCATACTGCGTATTCTAACCAAAACCAACCTGCTGTCACTCTTTAACTGGGCACTGAGAGGCAACAATATTGTTTTAGAAGCAAGAAATGTGACAAACTACGTTATCAGGCAACAATAACAGTTGCACAGCTGATGATGTAAACAGAGGCTTGTTGAGGGCTCTACCCATGTGAGGCCCCCGGGTCTCCCCCCCTCACTACTGACAGTCTCCAATATCATTTGAACACATTCAGTCCTTTGCTGCGTTTGATCTGTGTTTAACCTTGGGCTGCTGTACTCTTTATTAGTCTGCTGCCATCCAACTCAGACCTGTGCTGAACTCAAGTGTTAATAGATCTGATGCAGTGAGATTTGTGCCGATTGCCTTCGTGTCTTTTACGTAAAAGTGACTTATTCAGACATGAGACCAACATGTAGATCTGCCATCACACTTACATAAAGAGGTGCACGTCTGAAAGGGGCTACATGACACTGATAAACCGATGTGTTACCCGTGCACAAACTGCAGCCGGAGGCCTTGGTCGGGTCCTCGCTGTCGCTTCAGAGATCCAACCTGCAGTTTCTTCTCCCTGCTCTGCTGTCGCAGCTGAGGCAGGTCCTCCTTATACACCTGCGGGAACACACACACACACACACACACAAAGAGAGAAATGCTGATTTCCCACACAGAAAAAATAAAAGGGCAAATCAACAGGAAAGGGTTGGACTTGAGGGTGGTGCCAGAAACCACCGAAACAAGATCCCGGGGTTATCAACATAGAATAGAGCGTGAGATGTGAGGCAAAGATGCTGCATGAGGTGGCATGCAGAGGTTCTGAAAAACAACAGGAAGTTAGTTATCAACAAGGTCACAGGTCGGAGCGGCGGCACACAGCTCAAGGGGGAAACTCAAATACGTAACACTCAAATGCTGCAATTTGTGTCAAAATTCGCACTCCTTCCCAGCGTCCCAACTCAGTGAAGTCTGAACACACAGACATGATGCGCACACAGTTTTAGATTCAGTGTGACTGATGCCCCGTTCCCACTGCAGGGGGTTAACCGTCGGCAGCTCGCGGTGCTGTTCACACTGCATGACGCTACGCACATGTTCCGCAACAGGGAGTCACACAAACTGACAACTCTGTCACCCGGCGACTCTGTCCGGCCCCCAGACCACGGTTTGTCACCAGAACACCCGCGACACGTGGAACGGGAAACGACGCGCGAAACAGGAGCTGTCTTGGAAACGGACGTTGAAACTAAATTAGCGGCGCGAGAGGTTTGATCTGTTCTGAACCCCGAAAAAGGAGGAAAAAAAAGAATACGTTGTCGTTTGTCTGTCTGAGATGATCTCGACTCATTCAATGAAAGTTTATTTATATAGCCCAATATCACAAATCACACTTTGCCTCAAAGGGCTGTACAATCTGTACCACTCACGCCCCGCTCTCATTGGCTGTAGTTCGTCGCGACACGTGACACCGCAGGACGTCGAGTCGGCCGACAGCTCCAGATATTTAGCACGCTGGATATTTGTCTGGCGTTGGCGAGGCGTCAGCGATGCGTCTTGGGTAGTTTACAGATAAAGATTGGCGAGCGCCGATCACCCGCTGATCTGCCCCCGGTCACAGCCCGACCTGTCGGCGAGCTCGCTGAGCTGCAAATCGGGCTTAAGATCCTGTAGTGTGAACTTGGCATGACACTTCCCGAGAGCATCATTATCTCTGATGTCCATCAAGAATAAACTTAGATAAATCCGCTTGGAAATCGTAGAAACACGACGCTCCTTATAACTGCAGAACTTGCCTGAGAAGCATCACGTTTTTAAGTTTCCTTCAGCCTCGCAGTAAACCAGTGACAGCTGTGTGTGCATCCACGGCTGCACTGCACACAGCTGCTGCTAACAGCTGATTCGGCTACTTTTAACAATAAGAAGAAGAAGAAGAAAAAGAAGCACAAGAGCCTTTCAAAACACCCAAGGACACTGTACAAGGCTTAAAACAAAACTAAAATATCAAGTGTGCAGCTAACTCACTGAATCCATGGCAACATTATACTTCCTGTTTACATCCCTAAGCATTATGGGAATTGCAGTTCCTTTTTTTATGCTGCACTATCAGTATTTGTTGACATGGTGTGGCCACGGAAATGTTACTGCCATGTTTAAAACCACGCAGGCAGATGTTGCCTGTCGCTCACTCGTCGTCTTCTTGTCTCTATAAAATCGAGAAACTGAAATCATCTCCAGGAAGCCCTTCGCCCCGACAACATCGTCCACGCATAATCTTCAACATACTGGCGTGACGTCGGCTGCCCACTGTTCCTCTGCTTCTCTTCCCTGGTGAGAGACTGAAGCTGAACGCAGTCTGCAGTGTTGTCGCCCTCGGCAGGAAACACGCCTGCTCACTTTTCATGCTAATTATTCTGTTGAGGGTGAGTTGGCGAGTTTCGCGGGGAGACACTTTGGGACTGGCAGCGCTCCGCTTCCATGCTGCTTCCCATTTATTTCTGGAGCATCATGGTGGCTCAGCGCTGCGAGTTACAGACCATTTCACTGTGACTGCAATCCAGACTCCCTGTTTTCTAAGCAACCTTTCCTGTTTTCTCCTCACTGAATAAGCATCTGAAAGGAATATTACCAAAACTAGTAAAGACTCTGTTCCCTTCCTCCTTCCGGACGAGAGCCAAACGTTGGTGGCTGAAGACGTCTAACACAAACCGTTCCTTAGTTTTCTAGTAATCTAAAAGCAAAGCGAGCAAACTCCAATATAAAAACACACATTTCCACCTTCACCTGCAACACATTTGTGCCCCGTCCTAGTTTAGCGTGTTAGCATGCTAACATGTATACAGCTGAGGTCATTAGGTTTGCAGGAGTCTGGTCACAAACCAAAGTATTGGGACAAAATAAATGTTGAGAGCACTGAACTCATCCCGATGTCTGAAGCAAAGTTGGTGGCAGTAGATGTCGAGAGAATTCAGACACGATGTGTGAAACTGTAGGGCCTCAAAAACTAGCCGAAGGCGCTAAGATGAAAACGTCACGCCAGAGCCAAAGTCATTAGGCTCCGTCCTCCGGGCAGCGTGACCGTCTTTCCAACAGTTCATGGGATGGTTCAGACATTTCAGCAGTGGAATAATAACAGAAACAGAGTGAAGGAGGGAAGAAGAGAAAGTCGGAAGATGGTTAAAATGAAGGGAAACGCAAGGACAAAAAGAGGGGAGGAGGAAACTGGAGGGAGAAAGGGTAGGAAGGAAGGATGCTGAGAGAGGTGGGAGAAGGAAGGAAGGAAGGAAGGAAGAAGGGCAGACCGAGGATGAGGGAATACAATAACAATGTTTTCCTGCTCTTTCCAATCACCTTGGAGCTACTGATGATTCTAAACACACATGCGGTCACACACACACACACACACACACACACACACCGAGCTCTATCTCCACACAGCACATTGCTGCGACACCGGCGGCGCCCGGCAGACTGTAGTTACAGGGACGTCTGCCAGGCGGCGGCCGGTATCGGAGATAAGGCGTGCTGTAGGATCGCCATGGCAACCGCACAGAACCCTGCAGCGCTCGTGACTGGTGGGAATACGAACGAGGGGCTGATGCATTTAAAAACAAAAACAAAAAAAAACACTCCGCAGAAAAAACGTCCGTACGTGTCCAGCGCTGCTTTTGGACCAGCTGACGGTTCAGGGTCTGCGAATCACCACGGAAACAAACCCGGACGGTCCCAACGCACCTGTCTGTCGTAGTTGATCTGCGTCTCCTGCTCGATGTCGGAGTCGAGCTCCGGGACATCCGACACGTCGCTGTCCGACTCCTCACTGTTGGAGTCCCCGTGGCTGTCTGCAGAGGAGACACACAGACAGACGCGTTCATCTAGCTCATCTGGTGACCGGGGGGGGGTGAAAAACAAGGGAGAACATTCAGATCTCTGCCCAAACCGTCCATCGCAGCAGACAGTTATTACATTGTAGAGCCACAAATTGGTTCAACCTAGAGCCCCTGTACTTACTGCAGTGGCGCACACACGTTTCTATAAAGGAACGGATGGTTATAGCGGACAGTTCACACGCCTTCACCTTAGTTACACCCCATTATAAACCTCTGGAGGACCATCAACAAAACCTGGAACCACTTAAAGCTCCCGTCGCACGGACTCCTAAAACCTACTCAAGAAAACTCAGAACCATCTGCAGGACCTTCGTAACTCTTACGAGAATCTCCGAAGCCTCAGTAAAAGTCCCCTAAAGCTCCCTAAAGAAAACCTGGAACCAGTTAGAGAAGCACTGTCTGCATCTCCTGTTTTGGAAAGTGCTCTGCTCCACCTAAACGCTGCCCTGTTGCCCCACCTGGCATGTTGATGTCCGGCCCCCCGTTCATGACCGACTCTGGCAGAAACCTCCACTGGAAGAGGGCGTGGTCGGCCCCGCCCGTGGTCAGCACCCACTGCATGTCGTGTGACCAGCGGACCTTGGTCACGTGGGCGGAGTGGCCAATGTACTTCTTGAACTTGGCTCCTTGGAGAAAACAGACGGCTCACGTTTAACAACATGACAGGGAGAACAAAGTCTAAAAGACACAGACGGGGACAGAAAGACGGAGACCTTTCCTCAGGCAGGGGAAGCGGTAGAGCTTAACGAGGCCGCGGTCGTCCCCGGTGACGAGCGCGGCAGCGGCGTGATTGGCATCCACGGCGTTGATCTCGGTTAGATTAGAGTATTTAGGCCAGATGCCGCTGACTTCTGAGCCCAGGACGCCGCTCCAGGATGCCCAGCACTGACCTTTCACCTCCTCCTTACTGACGACCGGCTTCCCCACTGCAGCAGGAGGAGAAATAAAACTGATAACTCTCAAAGAAATGACGAATTAACCTTTTCCCTTCTGCAGATCATCTTTCATGGATTAGCACGCGCCACTTTATCTCTGTAGATGCTAATGATGACAAGCAGCCTATTTGCACGTTTTTATCGGTAACAATCACCTGTCAACAGACCGAAGCGAGAATGTGTGGATGGTGCAGATTTTAATCTCCCTGGCTGGAATCTGTCCTGAGTCAAGTCGCAGAGCTGGTTCAGTGTTTAGTGTGTGAAATCATGTGTGGAGATGATGAACAGTCGGTTACATCAGCACCACACAAACAGCCTCTCTGCAGCCTTGTGTGTTTGTCATCTAAAGAAATGGGATGATGCCGTCTTTCCTTTCTTCCTTCCTTTTGTCCTTCATTCCCTCCCTCACTTTTTTTTTTTTTCCTTTTTCCGTCCTTAAATGTTAAAATCCTCAAGCTTTGGGGGCGCATTTAGCTCACTGGGCAAAACCGCGTACGAGGCTACAGTCCTCGCCGCAGAAGACCTGGGTTCGACTCCGGCCCGAGGCAATTTGCTGCATGTCACCCCCCCCCCCCTCCATCTCCCGCACTTCTGCTGTCACTGTCAAATAAAAAGGCGAGAAAAGCCCAAAAAATATGCTTTAAAAAATCCATAAGATTTTAACGATATCAAATATACCATTTATGGCTGGTAGGTAGCAGACCCGGGGGCGGACCCAGAACACGCTCGAGAGACTATATATATATCTCTCATCTGACTTGGGAACACTTCGCGATCCCCCAGGAGGAGCTGGGACATGTTGCTGTGCAGAGGGACGTCTGGACTACCTTCATGTTAAAACTGTTCCACTGGCGAAACAAAAGGGATGGATTCACTTGCGAAGCGGCCACAGAAAACAGGATGTATATGTCGCGGAGGTTAGCTCTGTCGGGAATCGTTCATCAAAATTGCATCTAGAAAACAAGACAACGGCCACTTCAGTCTTTTTCTTTGTTAGTTTTAAATGTGTCGGGGTGCAACGGAAGAGTGAGACGCTGCCACAGTGAGCTGTCAGATGAAGAGACCTCCACCTCCCCGGCAACGTAACCAACCCCCCCGGTTCTGTGTGGGGGGAAACTGCTGGCGCCTTGTGCAGCATCAGCTCACATGGAGGTTGCTCTTTGCACCGTGCCTCTCCGTTACCATGGTAACCACAAGGGTCTCGCCACATCAACCGGGAGAGGGGAGGTTTTTAAACTTTGAAGGCATCTCCACGCGTGCCCTCCTTTCTTCTCCTTTGAAAATGACAACTTTTTTTCTTGAAGTTAAGACTTTTTAAACCTTTTTCTGAAATAGACTTTGACTAATACTTGGACGTAAGGGCAAAAATATAATCTTGACATCATCGGGTTATCACCAACGATGCAGATCATTACCCTTTACAGAAAACTACATCCCAACGTTGAGCAACGTTAGGCGGAAAGCACGAGCGCAGACTCACTGGGCATTCGGTAGAAGAGGCGTTCTCCAGCTCCGTCGTTGGTCTGCAGGATCTTGCTGTCCAGAGACCAGTCCAGGTGTGTGATGAAGCTGGTGGACTTGCTGCACTCTCCTACCTGCAGGCAGACACACAGGAAACAGTCCGTCAGATTACGAGGGGGGGGTTCTATACAGAGGTAGCTAAACCAGAGGAATGCTCCGTGTTGGTGAAATCTTCATCCGAGAGTAAAATGGTGCATCGGGCATGTTGGCAAAGGAGCTTCTGAGCATCAGCGGACCTTGATGGCCTGCTTTCCAACGTGCCTTAACATCTGCACCTTGTCTAACCTGCCGATGTGCCTCCAGCCCTACCTTCTTGAATCTCTGGGCGACAGCGTAGATGTCCACAAGTCCGTCGTTGGAGCCGACGGCGAGGTACGCTCCGTCTGGAGAAAACTTCATCTCGTGGATCACCTCCTTCCTGTCTTTGATGTGGACGACCTCCGTCATGTCTCTGAGACGGACAGAGAAAGACACGCTGTTAACGCCACAGCAGGCTAATTGGCTTCACCTCAGTCCACGAGTGTTTGTCTCAGAACACTGCTGAAGAGTGAGTGAGTGAGTGAGTGTGTGTGTGTGTTTTACCGGACTCTCAGCACAGTGAAGGAGCCGTCCTTCATGCCCAGAGCCAGCTGGTACCCGTCCACACTGAACGCCACGCTCCGCACCGCCTCCTCCATGTTACAGCGAGCGATGAGGGCGTGATCCACTAGACTCCACAGCCTGTCTCACACACACACACACACACACAGCCAGATGTAGGTTTATTTAGTTCGATACACACTTATAGACATTTTGCACTACAGGAACTCACAGACAGGCAGCTGCTGCAGGTAACGAGCCTTGTTGCCTCGGCGTTTTTAAAACATGAAACATGATATAGTGCACGGAAACAGGGTCAACTTGACTAGAGCTGTAATCGGGCCTTAAAAGTTAGGCCCGACAGAATTCGGCCCGAGCCCGACAACTACATTTTGACTGACAGCTTTTTAAAAGCCCGAACCCCTTTACAGCCCGACATTATTCAAATGTGCGCACGCTTTGCCGGCAGAGGCCGGCCTCCGTTTCACCTCCTCAGCATCCATTTTCGCACTAATCGAAACGCCTGAATCACCTGGCTGCTCATTTACCGCGCAGCCCCAGAGCGCAAGCACGAGACCGGCCCGAGTCCGTGTAAAATGATAGAAATTAAGACCGAACCGGGCAAAGATCTTCAGCTCTGAGCTTGACGTCTTGTTCCCATCTCCACCGTTGACAGGCGTGCTCACTGTAGGCGGTACAGTGTAGTTATTCACAAGGAATCTAGTTCCAGGAACGTGCCTCCCAAGCAGGCACCGTGCAGTTCAGCCCCGTTGATTCTGCTACGACTATCACTTTGAACTGCATATGGCACTTATTTAACGCTAGAGTTTGACTGGCGCAGCAAAAAGCTCAATAAAATAAACGATTACATAAGAAAAAGCTAATGAGGAAACCAACAAGGAGCTGCGTGAAGGAGCAGACCGTTAACTTTGCCGCTGTTGTTTCCATTATCTCCTGCGTGTGTTTCTGTAACATCTGTAATTGGTCTCTGAGGAAGCTCCTGCAACAGCGACTGGAAACACTGGAAACTCATTAAGTATCACAGAGACGCTCCCGAGCGAGGCACCAAGCCCCGCGGCCCCTCCACCGGCTGCAGCCTGCGGGCGTGGGAGAAGAGGGGTTGGACGGCTGACCTGACGGAGCGGTCGTCGCTGCCGGTGACCGCCAGAGGTTTTTTGGGGTGAACGTCCAGCGCCCAGAGCTCGCCCTCGCTGTGCCCCTGCATGATCAGCAGCGGCTTGTCCCGATCCCTCACCATCACCTGGAGAGACGCAAGCCAAGACACAACCTCAGACGTGAGCCTAAAGCTGGCAGTAAACATTTTTAAAGCAGCCATCGTTTAAATAGGAACCAGAGAGCAGACTGAAACACAACATGACGGCATCTCCCAGTGAGCACCGGTGACTCGGGACGCTGGTCAAAAGGCGTCTAGGTGAAAACCAGGATACATCAGACATCAAGGTTCAATGTGTGGCAAGTGAAAGCTTCACTTTTCAGTCAAATGTAGCCCAGCCTCAACCTCCAGGTCTAGATGTTGATATTAAATCAGCAGGTCCATGCTCACTGGGCTGATATGGACGAGGTTAACAGTTAAAGAAACGGCTCCATTGTCTTTAAGGAAAGCTGACACATTCGAGTGGCGTCATAAACTGTGTACACCCGTGTACAGATTAGTGTGTTTTTGGCGATACTGAACGTGAACAAACGCCACTGAACCGAACGGAACTCGTAAGCTTTTGCTGAGGATTTCTGCTGAAAATTGTCAATTATTGCGCTGCACTCATCGGTCGGACCGGGAAAAACATTTGGTAACAACAAATCAAGGACAAGAACCTGTCTGGGGACAGAAGGCGTTTGTGGCCGAACCGACCCGGGATTTCAGGGGCAAGAATCATAAAAACATTCGCGTTTGTTCTCGTCAGGTAGATGAAATATCAGGCTACCGTGTCTTAACTAATGTTGCAGTGTAACGGTTTACGCTCACATTGATGTTACACTGCTGTTTTTTTTATTTCTTGGCTAAAAATCGGACTCTAATCTCACTTCTTAACCTTCTCCAACAGTAAAATGTTACTGAGGTTTAGTTAACGGTGCTATATTTATTATTATGTATTCTGGGTGAAAGAGCTGCCCTGTGCAGGCAGGATGACACAGACTGGCTGCCCACGGTCGCCTGAGGACTCACCGACGTCCAGCAGAAACACAACGATGCCGCCGCCCACTCTTTGCTTCTGTCTTCATGGTTCAGACGTAATAAGCTAGTAGAAGTTAGTCTTCAGTGGTGTATTAACCGTGCAATCCGCGCTGTTGGTTACGTCCCAGTATCTCCAGTACGTAGGTGCAAACCCTCTATGCACACACATTATAAATATACCATGATTAAAAGCTTAGGTTCGTGCAATCAATTAGATTAGGCTATTAGGTTTATCAAAGATAATCAAAAATAATGCTTTAACTTAATAAAGACCTCGGGGAACCGCCTTTGGATGTCGGAAATCATAGCCAATTAATTGATTGAGTCTCATAAAAGACACTAAACTATCAATAATTAAATCAATAACTATAAGCCCAGGCTACATTATATTTATTTATTTATGTTTATATTAATTCCTATAGTTTTCATTTTGCTGTTTTCAGACCAGTTTAAGCTTCAGGATTAAAACCTATTGCCTATTGCCTATTGCTCATTGATGTGTGTCGTGAGGCTAAGCTGCATTTCTGGACAAAGGGAAATGTTAGCTTAGGGTCAGGGGCTGGGGAATGCATTGTGTCAACGATAGTCCTCACAAGTATGGCTGTACAAACGTGTGTGTGTTAGCAGGTAAAGGTGAGCTCGTTAGCAGCAGCTGGTTAGCATGCGGAGACCCTGCGCGCGGCATCAGGAGCCAACATGTCTTCAGCAGCAGCTACCGGATTAAATACCAGATTAAAAAGCGTCACAAAGACAAATCTTCACGTATCACATCAGTCTCGTCACGCGCGCAAAGTTACACTCCACGGCCGCGCTACGCTCCGGGATGAGCTAGCATGCTACAGCCAGTGGTTACCGCCAGTCTTTCGGAGAGAGGGGGGGTCGCTCCCGGGCGCCGGTTGCTCGGGGGCCGTTAGCTCCGCGCTAGCTGGCTCATTTAGCCGCTCACTCGTTGCGATAATGTTACGCGGGATGTCGGCTCTGCGGGAAGGCAGGCTTTCTGTTGCGGCCTCCCACTGGCTGGTAGAGGGGGGGGGCAGTGACCGTGACCCCGCTTTATAGACTTCCGGGCTGACGCGTCGAACAGGTGTGTTCACGGCCTCGGGGCATGTCAGACAAACGGGAACTTTTAACAACGTTCAGTTGAAATGACCCACGTGAATGAACCCAACAAACATGTATATACATAAATACATTTATGTGCAGTCCTCGCTCATAAAACCCCTAAAACCACAAAATGTTACTATATTATTTTTATAAATGTCACTTAGGAATTCTTGTGGGCTTTTAAGTAAATGAAAACATGTTTTTCTATAAATGTCACTAAGGGTTGGCGAGGCACACTGCGTGGACCAATGAGGAGCCAGCGTTTGGCGAGCATGGCTTAATGCAGTGGTGACCCCACAACCCAATCCGATGGGCCTAAGTACCCCTTGAACATACCCTTTGATAGATCAAGGCTTTATGGTATTTTTTATTAGTTTTGGCCAAGTTTGCATTTGTGATACTTCTGTTTGGAATGACAGGAACTAGTCTTCTTTTAGCATAGTTGGTATGTTGACAATAACTATAAAGATCAGCATCACACAAACTGGTAATCTTACTTGTGTGTTGATTTCTATTTTTTTCAAATTAGCCGAGCTCCACAATTCTTCCGCGTACCCCCCTGGTAACTGCGGAAGTACCCCCTGGGGTAAAAGTACCCCTGGTTGGGAATCACTGTGTTAATGGCCCAAAATAAAAACCCTTTAAAAAAAAAAGAGTCTCTGCAGGGAGCCACGGCATGAGGCCATGTCAAGAGCCATGTGGCCAGCAGATTCATCCTCTACAACATCAGGAAGATCAGACCTCAATGTAAATGAGGCCGGTTGTGTCTGTTTCCTGTCGTTTGTCTCACCTCAAAGATCTCGCTGTCCTGCGTTCCCGCCAGGATCCGGTCGGCTCGCCAGCAGACGCTGCGAATAGACAAACCTGGAGGAGGAAGAGGAGGATTAAAATTAGCCATAAAAAAAAAACAAAACAACAACTGTCAAAATATCTGGAGAAACCACAAAGCAGCTGTAAATAACGAGCTTTCAGACAACAGGCAGGAAGGAAGATGAAGCAAGAGGGGAAGAGAAGAGAAAGGAAGACAGTAGGCAGGGAGGAGAAGAAAGGATGTATATACAAAACAAGGTGTGCCGGAGGAAAAGAGGAGTACAGGGGAGAAAAGAGACAAGGAGGATGAAATCAAAAGAAAAGAGGGGAGAAAGGAGGAGAACGGAAATTGTGGTCAAAGAAAAAGAGAAGATGGTGGAGGAATAAAAAAGCAGGAAGAAGGTTAAAAAAAAAAAAAAAAAAAGCAGATGGGGAGACAAAGAGAGAGAGAGAAGCTGAAGTTCAGGAAGAGAACCAGAGAAGTGGAGGGGCGGCGTCAGATCGATGGTTATTGATGAGGAGGTGTTTCCGATTGGACCTGTCGGCGTAAAGAGCAGCTCTGCGGCCAGAGTTCATCACGTCAAGTCTTTATCTTTGTCTCTTTATGGATCCCGGCGCAACATGTTAGCGTCGCATAAACCGTTGTATGTATTTTGGCACAGAACGAGGACTGTGGATCCGCGGGAGAAGACCTTTTACCTTAAGTTACAGCAGAGCGCAGAAACACTCTGTTTACTTACTCAAGTGAAACACAAACGTATTAGCAGAATAATATAACATTACCGGATCATAATGATCATCACTCATCATTTATTAGTGGATTTATATTTTGTATTAATGATCTAAAGCTGCACAGTAAACGGTCAGGTGAGTGGAGTGGAAGCATAAGGAGGCGTGGGATTGGCTCGTTGTCGTAGTCCGACGGGAGGAAAGCTAAACACACACACACTTTTTTCCAAACTCCTGCTCCCCTGCATCTGAAATTTCATTAGCAGAGCCGTTCAGCAGCGCAGCGCTCGCCCAGTTAGAGCGTCTGCTGTCCGCTGACGGCGCGTGATGTTCCCGGTAACTTTGTTAGGAACCCTTCCCTGGAGGCCCAGGAGCCCGAAGCGGCCTGATACCAGAGGAGTTCGTGAGGCAAATGTGGAAATAATTGGGAAAGATGCCTTTTTGCGCCGTCAGAGTGGCGTAGGGAGGAACATGTCATCTCAGCAGCGTGTTTGTAGCAGCCAGAGGGGAAAACCTCTCCGTGACAAATCGCTCCTAAAGCGTCCAGAGGAAAGAAACTTCAGAAGGGAGAAACACTGAAGACCTTTGCTGTCCCGAACCCTTGTTAAAGAGGAAGCCATCCCCCGCTGAGAAGTAACATTTACCTTCCGCACTCTGACAGGTGAACCTTCCAACCTCTGTAAAACGAGAAACTTCCAGCTCTGAGTGGGAACAGAGACGACGAAAGCTTTGCCTCCTTCCTTTCGTCTTTTCTTTTCCAACCTTGTCCTCAGAAGCCTTCAGAGGGGCGACGTAATGAGGAGGCCGGGGGCTTAATGGTTCACGCCCCACAGCGTTTTCTGAAAGGAAACCATCTCCATCTCGGCATTTAGGAGGGAAAAAGGAGGAGAGGGCTTCAAACGTTCACCACCTCTGGGTTTCCTCCAAAATCAGCTCCGTCCCCTCCTCCCACTGAGGACAGAAGGAGGCAGACCTTCACCCCTCTGCTCTCCTTGTTACTGAAAGCTTCTCCTCAGACACGCCGTCCCCATTTCCAACTAAAGGGAAGACTGAACTCAGAGGAGGCCGAGGCGCCGCGACCTTCAGCTGACAAAAGAGTCTTTTCGATCTCAAAGTGACCTTTTCTCTTCTCTTTGTTCTTTCCTCCAGGAGGCAGGCGGGGGGGCGAAGCGCCGAGCCCGCCTTTAGAAAAGAGATGTGCTGATATCTAAACTCAGTGTGCTTATTCAGGCTACGTGAGGTGTGAAAGGAAAGGTTTGAACAGAGCGGGTTAACAGGAGAGATCTGTACAGGTTTATAGGTCTCTCACAGGGTTAGTTAAATCCGGGTCTTTGTCTGACACCCTTTATTGTCCCAACCTTCCTCCTGCCAGGAGATTAGATTAGATTCTTCCACGAAACCAAACGTAAAACTGTGTGAATGTTATTTATCTACCTGCATGTATTGAAATTTGGTATTTGTGGCTTCTATAAGTCTAGAAAGAACTGGAAATGTCTTCACTAATCGACCCTGAAAGTTTTATTTTGGTTAATTGATAGACAACAAGTAAATAATCAGAGCCAGTGGAGGAGCCTGCTAGCACTAGTGCTAGCTCAGCTACCCTCTGTTGGTCACATGACCCTGGTGTCTTGTCCTGAAGCGAAGCTGCGCTGAACAGACGCCCCGTCGCGGCTCCTGGTGACAACGGCCGACCTGGTGCGGTTCTGTTTTGGTCCAGAGCGGCGCAGACAGTCGATCATCAGGGAGGTGTTGTGCAGCAGTGGAAGCCTGGTCCCGCCTGATGTCTCTGATGTTGCGGCAGAAGTGTGTGATGGAGCTGGAGCCGCTGACCATCCCGCCCTGGGTGTCCGTGTGTGCGGAGGGGAAGACACGCCGTCCACTGAACAGCTCCAACCCCACTTTATAGAACAAGTGCCGGCATGAGAGGGTGTCGTATGTTACAGATTGTGAAGCCCTTTGAGGCAAATGTGATTTGTGATACTGGGCTATATAAATAAAATTGAATTGAATTGAATTGAATGAATAGTCTTGATGCGATATTCGCGCCGTTAATTCGTCACGCCCCCCCGTGTACAAAGGCCCTGAACGTCACGTCTAGTCCTGCTGATATTTAGGGTGTGTTCTGGTCGTTCGGTACCTTTGTATCCCTGCTCGGCCTCTCGCAGGTCGATCTTGGTGATGGGCTTGAAGTCGGCGTCCCACAGCCGGACGCAGCCGTCTCTGCCTCCCGTGGCAAAACCCTCCTCACAGGAATACATGCTGAAGATACCAGCCTGCGCACACACACACACACACACACACACACACACACACACACGTATGTTAACACAGCCGTCATCTACGCCATCAAGGCTTGGCTCGTTGATAGTTGGCACCCGAGCTAATATTTTTAAAGCTTTATGTGGCAGATATTCATTGACTTTAAATAATAAAGAAGAGTATAACGGCCTGCACTCTTTCTTCTTCTTCTTCCTTCTTACAGCGAATCCTTCTTCTTGTTTGACGCCAAACGGTAACCCACCAAATTCAAATTCAAAAACGCGCGTGTGACTCACTGCCCAGGATTCAGTATTCCCCAAGAACTGTTTCTAATCAGGCTAGAAAGTCCTCTGAAACACCGTGTTCCTTGAGGTACTCAGAAACGGGCTGTTTGTGAATATTTCTGCTCACACGTTTTACTGCAGGTGTAGATTAAAACATCTGGAACATCCTCTGTGATTAAGATGACAAATGCAATGGATTGCTCTTTTTTGTTTGTTGCCTTTGACGTAAATGCAGAAATGTTTTCTCACACGTTTCTGTACATGAGTAGAATTTCTGTGTACGTGTAGTTTTGGGAGTATTTTCAGCGGCCGGTCAGTTAGAGCTGAAAGGATTAATCGATTAGTTGATGGTCAGTAAAATTAATTATTATTAATTAACAATCGTTTCAGTAATTATTCAAACCAAAAAAATCCAAACAATCCCCACGATTTGCTGATTTTCTTCCTTTGTCCTTTGTGATAGTAAATCTGTGGATTGGACAAAACAAGCTTTTTGAAGGCATCAGTTTGGGCTCCAGGAAAATGTAACAGCCTTTTTCAGCATTTTCTGACATTAAGCAGATTCTAATGGGGCCAAAGGGTTAAAATGACCAAACGATTTATCGGGGAGATAATCAGCAAAATAATCCGTGATGAAAATAATCATGATTGCAGCCCTACAGTCAGTAATTTAACTTTCATCAACGTTTTTTCCAGTTTTTCACATCATTCACCCGTTTCCTGAGGAGCTGAACGTTCCCGATGGCGGTCGGAGCGCTTTTTCAGGTTTACGCACCTTGAGGAGGTTCCTCGTGTTACTTTCATTGTAAGGATAATAAATATATCCTGTAGCTCCTCTTCCAGCTCAGTGAGGGGGGGACTTTAAATGCAGGGCACCAGTCGGCGGGTATGACACTCACCCCGTGGGCAGCCTGGACTGTCCGGATCAGGTTGAGTCCCTTCCAGACGTAAATGTCCCCGTTGAGCGCCCCGGAGTGGGTGACGTCATCTTTGGCCGACGCGACGCACAGGATGGTCTGCAGGTCGCCCGTCTTCCCGAAAATCCCCCGCTTAGGAGTGAGAGCGTTACCACACAGAGACCAGAACTACGGAGAGAGAGAGGGGACGCGTGAGGCCTGTCCTTTCACACAGAAGACTCTTACGTGCTCATGTCCCTTGCAGCTGGTGGTGAGTTTAAAAAGTAATGATGGTGAGGAAGAAGACTTTTCTGCATCAGGTGAAGGATTTTAAAACTTTAATCATTGACCATTGTGAGCACGAACATCTCACAGAGAGCCCACTGATTCCACATCAGTTTCATCGTTTAACGTTTTCCAGTATCTGACAGGCACAAGCGCTGGTTGACAGGACGTTGAAGTTGGACTCATTTATTAATTTATTCAACCACACAACGTCATGTCTCAGAAATCATGTGTCTCTTCCCGTCAGTTTGGCGGATGGCTATAATAAATACTACAGTACCCATGAGCCTCAGCAGCCGACTCTATGGAGAGGAAGCCGGTCACTGGGAACAAAAGACGCCGCCACGGTTACTCAATTGGTCCCAAACTGATCCAGAATCAGAAAGTGAACAGATTTAAACTGCTGCATGTTTTACTCTCCAAGGTGCAATCTGCAGCGGAGCGCAAAGCTCTGTGATTGTTGCTGAAATGCACCTTGGGAGTCGTAGTTGACTTGTCTAAGAAACAGATATTTTGCAGCAGTCACTTAAATAACTGAGGCAACAGTGTCCATCTCACATCTTTATGTGTGTGTGTCAGGGATTGGTGCTATAACAGACGAATCGATCACTAATCGGACACATCGACCGATCTTTTCTTCCCTTTTCCGAGCATCAATGGCTTGTGAGCACACGAGTGCATGTGGAAAAAAACGTGGCGACGCACGGCCAAAGCAGCATCTTAACAATATCCAGCCCGTTCTCTTCAGTCTGCGTACAAATAACAAGACTTTAAACCGTCAAATTGCGTACGCCAATACCAGGCTGGACTTTCATCGCGCAGAAATGGACGAGTCATTTCTTGAAATATCAGGTGACGGAGTAGGAAGAGCGAAAGAGTCCGCGTAGGGCGGTGGATGGATTGGTTTAAAAACACAAGAGACCGGGGTCGCTAAGTCCTGCGTGTTTTAAGTTACCTGAAATATTACAGTTACGTCACGCGACCTTTTCCTAAACCTAGACAAACTGAGCCTCGCCGGTGACGTCATGACCGTCCAAGGTGGTGCGTGGCGTTTGGACCCCCCTGGCCTCCACAGGAGCTAACGATTGCTGTGTCACCTGCACGAGGGTTGAAATATCATACTGGCCCGACTACGAGGCAATATGTTTGAAAAGCTGGGCTTGTGTGATGTTCAAGGATGAGACAATTACATATTATTCACAACACCAGATATTCCTTTTGAATGTCTCCTACAGCATTACAGGTTGTGCTCAGCCTCACTGCCCTGTTGCTTCTTATAGTATAGTGTGCAGAGGTGGGTAGTAACGAGTTACATTTACTCCGTTACACTTACTTGAGTAACTTTTTGAAAAAAATGTACTTCCAAGAGTAGTTTTACTGCCTCATACTTGCTACTTGTACTTGAGTAGACTTGTGAAGAAGGAAACGCTGCTCTCACTCCGCTACATCGGAGGTACTTTTTATTTTACATTTATTCTCCATATTCTGTGCTTTGTTTTTGCCAGAGAGACGGCGTCAGCGCGTCTACCACGTGACTCCGTTTCACCAATCAGACGTAGCGATGCGGTCACACGGCCGCACACAAACCGCGGCGGCGTAGCCTCACAAGCCCTCAGGGAATGAAAATACACGAAACGTGGCCGAGGCAGCCGTCCCCAGTGTTCAAACGGAAAAGGATGAACGCCGCTGGCCGCGAATCAAAAGCCTGTTTGGTTTGAACAGAGTGCAAAGCAACAGTTAGATTACGCGGCGTCTTCTGTGTCTCCCAAAACAAACGGACGTTTCACGTTAAACCCGAGGAAACACGTGGCGGTACGTTTAGCTACATTTATTTGTTGCTGTGGTCGGGTGAATGTTAGGCTGTTAGTTTACAGAAGTCCAGTCTTAAAAGAGCGTCCTTCCAACATTTCATGAGCTCTGCAGACCACAATACGTTTTCTATGGATGAATGAATCCACGTTAGCTACATTTACATTTAGTCATTTAGCAGACGCTTTTATCCAAAGCGACTTACATAGGAGAACATTCACAAACCGAAGGCGCAGCTTCGGGAGCATTTTGGGGTTCAGCATCTTGCTCAAGGATGCTTCGACGCTGGGGGATCGAACCGCTGACCTTCCGATTGGCAGGCGACCGTTCTGCCACCAAGCCACAGCTACCAACTCTCGCAAATTACGAATAGTCAAGACGGTGTTTTGGTCTGTCCGATTACACTGTTTCTAAAAAAAATTAATTAGGATCAAACAGTTACTCAGAACCTGAGGAGTTTTTTCACTGAAAACTCTTTTACTCTCGCTTGAGTCCTTTTGTGAATGACAACGTTTTACTTCTACTTAAGTGAAATCATTTTGAAGTAACGCCACTCTTACTCGAGTACAATTTTAGGCTGTCTGTTACAGAGCTAGTCTCGGCCCTCAAAGCGTTTAGGAAAGCTCCTGTGGTTCAAGCCTACGGCAGTTTCTGAAGGCTCGTGTTTTCTCCTGGCGTCTTTACTGCAGAAGCAAACCCGAGGCCGACGGTCAAATAGCCAGGAATTGTCAGCGTGGGCGATGATGAGGAGCTCAAAAAGTCAAAAGGACTGCGTGGAAACTGCAAACTGCCATTTAAATCCTCCCATCAGCCTGACAGGAGAGCGTGAGGCTGAGAGACAACACTTACTTTACGCTGCCTGACATTCGGGTCAGTGTGCTTCATTTCTCCTGCATCGACTCGCCACTGTTACACGACTCCACCGGCTCTGTGAAGCACGTGAGCGTCGACGCCGCTGGAGTGTGTGCATGTCTTTGTGTGCGTGCGTGTGTGTCTGTGTGTGTCTGTGTGTGTGTGTGCGTTACCTTGATGTGTTTGACTCCACAGCTCACCAGACGGTTCTGTTGAAACAGATCCCAGCAGATATCGAAGATCTGGAGGGAAGAAGACATGTTAGCACACACACACAC
>CM022471.1:1077791-1093569 GCA_011952105.1 Coreoperca whiteheadi
ACACACACACACACACACACACACTCTCTCTCTCTCACCCTGTCTGAGTGTCCGGTAGCTGTGGCCAGGATCTTCCCTCTCTTCCACTCCCAGATACACACCGTGTTCTTGGCATCCAGGCCGACCGAGGCTAATCGCTACAGCGCAGAGGAGAGAGAGAGAGCGAGAGAGAGAGAGAGAGAGAGAGAGAGAGGTTTAGAAAAAACTTTATTTCCTATATACTCTCACATCCCAATTCAAACATCACAAAAAAAAACAGTAAAAGAGGATTACATAAACAAAAATATAAAATATATGTAGAATACAATACAATGCCATTTAAAAACCAATGATCAATTGATCGTCCTGTACAACACAGAGAACCTCATTAATACACCAAATTTCACAGAAACCAGGAACATTATTCGTAAGGTTGTAATATGCAAATTCCGTTTTCACTCTTGCTGCCACCAGACACATGACCATCACTGTAGGATCCGTTGCTGCCAACTCTAAGCCCTTATTCTTTCTTGTTTTCCATATGGCCAACTTTGCTTTCCCTATGAGGTAATTCAATAGACACACTCTTCTTCTTAATAAAAATCTGTATTTCAATCCTCCAATAAATATCTTTTCTGAAAAATCCTCAGTAAACCCCTGAAACCAAGTTGCGAGTATTCCGAATAAATTTTTAAGTCTGCCACATTTTAAAAACAAATGCTCCAAATCCTCTCCCTCTCCACAGAACCTGCACTGCCCCCCCACCGCCGGGTTCAGGTGCGCCACATGCCTGTCTGTAGCTATGGCCCCGTGAATGATCCTCCACTGCAGATCGGCCGTTTGCTTCTCTACAGGGAGTTTGTACAGGGTCCTCCACCTGTCTCTCACAAGGAAGTCTGGCCCCAACAAACCTAGCCATCTTGAGGCTTTTTGTCTCTTTAGTGACTTCTGATGCGTCACTTTGACTGTCGCATAGTAAAGTACCTTCTTTGAAGCACAATCCAGATACTTCAGTTGAGGGGTCTGTAAAGTCAGGATCGAATCAGCAACGTCCCTATCATTCTCATCACATATCAGCGCTAAAATTCCAATCCTTGGAAAGCTTTTTCTGTCACTCTGGTTCGACATTTGTCCTCTTGCTATGCTTTCTCCATAAGTGCTTCCCATTGCCAGAGAAATTTCCTCTAACAGTTTTGATGCAAGCCTCTGAGACTGTAAACCAGTCACTTCCTGAATGGTTGCCACAGATTTCCATCCACCTTTATCCATTAGGTTGCCCAGCTTCACGATCCCATGCCTGAGCAGACATGCTCGCATACTCACTGAGGACAACAGTCTCGTTTGGATCACGTTGTTAAAAAACAAAGGTTCCTCCGGAGCCCATTGAGTAGAACTGCTTCCATCCCTGGCCACCTTTAGAACGTTCCTCCACACGTGAAGCATTGTCCGATAGAAAGGTGTGATTTCAGACAAATTCACATCTTCCAGTCTCATTAGGAACAAGTGTTTGTCAAGTCCAAGCCCACCTGCCCTCTGCAAGATGGCACATGCTGTACAACTCCATAATAAGTCCTGATCATAAAGGAATCTCTTCACTGCTTGTAATCTGAAAGCGTCGATGCGACTCTTAACATCCACCAAGCCATGTCCTCCCTCGCAGACTGGGAGATAAAGAACTGCCGCCCGGACCCAGTGCTTGCCGCTCCAGAAAAAATTTACCAGCTTCCTCTGTATTTCATGTATAATGTCCTCAGGTGGATCCATGACTGCACACCTGTGCCACAATATAGAAGCTGCCAGGTTATTGGTGACCAGAACTCTCCCTCTGTAGGACAACTGTGGTAAAAGCCATTCCCACTTAGACAATCGGGCAGACACCTTATCCAGCATACCCTCCCAATTCTTCACTCGATATTGCGCATTGCCTATAAAACCCCCCAAGACTTTTAAGCCGTCCCATCACCATTTCAAGCCCCCTGGAAGTTTGGGATATCCCACCTCATTCCACTGGCCCATAATATAACCCTCACTTTTCCCCCAGTTTACCTTGGCACTAGACCCTTTCTCATAGAGATTAATGTTTTCATTTAAACTTCTAATATCATCCTGCCTTGTGATAAACACTGTAATATCGTCTGCATAGGCAGATAGAACCAGTTTTTCACCTTCACTACCATTTTGAAAAACTACACCGTGTAAATCGTTTCTAAGTCTACGCAAGAGAGGTTCAATCATTAGGCTATATGACTGCCCAGACAATGGACAGCCTTGTCTGATCCCTCTACCAAGAGTTACTTGAGCACTCAGACACCCACCAGCCTTCACCATAATAAGAGCATTGGAGTACAACAATTTCACATATGATAAGAAGGTTTCTCCAAAACCAAAATGTTCTAAAACCTTAAAAAGGTAGCCATGATCCACCCTGTCAAATGCTTTTTCTTGGTCTAAAGACAGAATACCAAGATCACTATTATGTAGGTGACTAAAATCAACTAAATCCCGTAACACAAAAATGTTATCAACAATAGACCTGTCTGGGACACAGTAAGTTTGAGCCTTCTCAATCAAAAAACGTAAACAAAGCTTTAGTCTGTTTGCCAGACATTTTGACAGTATCTTATAATCCAGACACAATAAGGACACTGGCCTCCAGTTTTTCAGTAAACCCAAATCCCCCTTTTTTGGTAGCAATGAGAGGACTGCACGTCTACAACTTAAAGGAAGTGAGTGTTCTTTAAGACAATTTAAAAATACTTCATATGAATCCATTCCAATTATATTCCAAAATGTTCGATAGAATTCAACTGGCAATCCGTCTATTCCTGGAGATCGACCTGAAGACAGCTGCTGCATTGCCTCTGTAAGTTCCATAAAAGTAATGTCTTTGTCCAGCAAGTTTTTCTGTTCCTCATCCAACCTTGGTAAATTGTGGAGTAGTTCCTTAGTACTGTCAGAGTCACATGATTCTTTCCTATATAACGTTGTTGCCATTTTTCTTATTTCCCGCGGCTAAGAAGTTCCATTTGCCCACCGCAGATGGTACAGCTGTTTTTTGAACATTTTTCTTTTCTAAATTGAAAAAATAAGAACTAGGAGCATCCATTTCTTTAATGGAGCAAACCTGAACCTTGCTCTGATCAGTGCTCCCTTTGTCCTCTCCAGTAAGAAAGATCCAAGTTCCAGCCTCTTCTTTTTCAGAAAGTCTTTCTGCACAGTTCCAGGTTTTTTCATAAGGTCTTTTTCCAACTGCACAATGTCTCTTTCCAGTCTTTGCACTGTAGCTTTAATTTGTGATGAAGAATGATGTGTATAATTCTGACAAAAAACTCTTATTTGTGCTTTACTCACTTCCCACCATTGGCTAAGACTCTCAAAAGAAACCTTTGTCATTTGCCACTTCCGCCAAAACAATGTAAATTTTTCAAAGAACAACACATCCTGTAACAGTTTGACATTAAAGTCCCAATAATATCTACGTTTCGACAATTCTTTCATGTTTAGATCTAAACAAACCATATGATGGTTTGAAATAGCAGTATGTGAATGAAAAACATTCATAACTCTGTTGTTCCATGTTTTTCCAAGATAAAACCGATCCAATCTAGCCCCACAACCGTAGTGTCAGCCACTTTAACTCATGTGTACTGTCTTTCCCTCTTATTCCTCACTCGCCAGACATCTATTAAACCATTTTCTTTCAATATTCGGGATAATACTAAACTAGATTGATGATGAGGTTCTTCACCATTTCTATCAACAGTAAAGTCTGTTGTACAGTTCCAGTCTCCCCCTACAATAATACACACATCACCAATTTGTTTTAAAGAGTCATGCAGTTTCGTAAAAACCCTCACTCTCTCCGACCCATTGTTCGGGCCATAGATATTAACAAAAGCAAACAAAAAGCCCCTAAACTCCACCTTTGTTGATAAAATCCTCCCTATCTCAATTTCCTCAACAGTTACAATATTAACATTCATGTTCTTTGAGAATAAAATAACAACCCCAGCACTATTGTTTGACCCATGACTTAAAACAAGCTTACCACCCCACCACATACCCCATTCCACCTCATTATTCTGATCAGTGTGCGTTTCCTGTAAGAAAACCACATCAACCTGTTTTATTCTTAAAAGTTCTGCAACCCCTGCCAACTTCCTCCTGTCTCTTCCCCCATTTAAATTAAAGGAGCCAACCCTGAGACGCTCCATAGAGAGATGGAAAGATAGAAGGGAAAGAGACAGAAACCACAAGAAGAAAGACACCTTGTGCATCGCAACCAATTCGTTATTTAGGCAAAGCACGCGATTTACCCCGACGTAGCTTTGTCACGAGTTTCTTCAGACGAAACCTCTTCTTCTTACTCAGCTCATCATAACTTACCGTTCTCTGCAGCAACAAAGCCGACCCAATAAACTTATCTACATCAACTTTTCCAAATGTTACATCCAAGAAATTGTTTATTTCCTGCAAAGTGTACACATCTCCCGAAATTTGGGAGCCAATTTCAGAAACATCTGAACAAGAATCGTAATTCATCTCATCCTGACCAAATCCAGGGTCCTGTGATGTTCCAGGTTGTGGCTCAGATTCAGTTCCACCAACCTCACCAGCCAGTATTCCTGTATTCACGCCGCTCACCCCTGCTGTAACTGCGTCTTCATCAGCCATCAATGCCCCCCCAGTGGTCCTGCTGTGGTTCACGTTGGCTGTAGGCCCCTCACCACCAGGCCTAACGTCATCTGTAGGCCCCTCACCACCAGGCCTAACGTCATCAGCCACACCACCTTCCTGTGTGTGCCTCGTTCACAGCCTGAAGCTGGACCTGCCCGGCATCCGGACCCTTATCCCGGTCCCCGTCATCAGCACCCTGCCCTGTATTCTCACTGTTCTGAGCCTTATGTGGACATGCAACCCGCTTATGTCCAACATCCCCACATTCAAAGCACTTCATACTTCCTGTACTGGCGTATAGCAAATACGATTTGCCTTCATGCTCCAGCCTGAAAGAAACGTTCAGCTCCGGTTCATTCAGAAACATAAAAACTTGTCTTCTGAATGATAACACGTGCTTCAAAGCCTCATTTTTACATCCCAGAGAAACCATTTTAATTGGACTAGCGAATTTTCCATAACCCGCAAGAGCCCGTTCAATCTCACCGTTCTTGATGAATGGCGGCACATTTGAAACCGTTACTCTAGCTGGTGGTGTAACCAGCGGGGAGACAGGAAAGTAAGCACCGCTTACCACAACCCCGCTGCTAATCAAACGGTTCACCAAGGTCTCTGCTTTCCCGAAAACCACCACTGCCTTGTTCATGCGGGAGGCCGAGCAAATGTTCTCGTGTCCGACCTGCTCCCCAACCGCCAGCAACACATCTTCCACAGGTACGCCAGGTGCTGCCATACACCTGACGCCGTGACGGAGCGAGAGAGACGCCGCACCCCCCTCGGGAAGAGACGCCATCTCGGCTCCGTCACACTCTACAAAACCGTCCAAAAAAACTGTCAACTCACCCGTCCGATCTAGTTAATGTCCCTAAATCTCTATCAGCATGTTAAAGTGAAAAGATATAAAGAAAAAACCACATAGACGCCCTCTCACCGTGTTCACCCTCACACGCTCCACACACGCTCCAGAGCAGCAAGTGCAGAGGAAACACGGTGACGGGGAACGTTTTGCAGACATGTTCAGTAGGAAAGTCCCCTTGTTATGTTCTCTTTGAGTTTAGACTTTTATCCAACCAGTTAGAGTAACATATTATTTTAAACCTGTTGTTTTACTCAGAGTAACTCAAATCTGAAGCTCGAAATGAGCTTGGAAGTCCATTTTCTTTCACTGATTAGTCATTGTGTCACGTTCGATCCCTCGGCATTCACAACAATGCTGTCCAACATCACCCCCTCACTCCGTAAGGGTGCAGGGGGTGGCTGCAGTGCGCACCTATCTTCATCGCCGTTTTGCATTGTTTTCATTTTGATCGGAGAGAGCTGGGAAGCATACGGGAGTAAGCTAACCATGTTTCTAAATAACTGAGTCTCACGAGTTAGGCAAACCATCCATTGGACATTTGGTCAACTGAACCCCTGATTCTAAGTTCTGAAGGTGATCATTAAACAGTTTAGGCTTGAAGCTGACAAACTAAGTGAAAATTATCTAATTAGACATAATAATTGATAATAGAATGAAAGTTGACTTTGCCGGCACACAGCGGCCACACTGAGCCGATGAGCTTCCCAGGTCGTGGCATCATGAAAAGCTGCTCTGCAGGAAACTACGACAGTGAATCCACCCTCTTCCACAACCCCCCTATTATCGTTTAGATAATTCAAATATTCATTTTGAGATGGCACTGTGTTGAAACCAGAACTCTTGCAGCTGATGTTCGACTCTGGGTTTTCTGAACGCCAGCAGTTGTGCAGAAAGATTAATATAAAGTGTTCAGAAGAATGTTCAGACTCTGTGGTGCGACTTCATAATAAATCAGCTGCGCCAAACACCGAGCCCTTCATTTATTATTAAATTGGATTTATGATTATTTTATTGACTCCATGTTGAGTCTGATTTACTCAGAGATGTTAAGTCCCAGCCAGAGACAAAAACTGCCGACACAACAGCACGGATCACTTACGGAGTCACTTCACCACTCAGTCTGATTCTGTTTGATCCTTTTTTCAATTTTTACAGCGTTTCAAAAAGCACCTCACCAATGACCCCGGCAGTCGTTTCTAATCTGGTTTACTGGCTAATGTTTCACATGTTTTCACAGCAGGATTAAATGTTTCTGTTCCTAATTTTCGCTCCTCAAATGCTGACACAGAGACGAGTTCATAACATCCCTTTGCTGAAGCTTAGTGTGCTGGACAACTTTACCAAAACACATTTCAGGATGCTCACTCATTTTCATGTTTTCTGCAGCGTTGGGAAACAACTCCCTCATTGAAAGGAATTGTCCGTGCCAGTCTGAACGCGGCCGTAACACCTGCTGAGCATCGTGAGAAGCTTGGCTGACATCCCACGTAACACCATGACATTTTAGGGCAGTGAGGGAAAACAAGCGGGGCGAAACATAACTACGCAAGTACAGAATTGTGTGAAAACTGCACACGTGGCAACGTGAACATCTGAGACACAGCAGCGTTGATGTTGTGTGTACTTTGTGTACATGCACGTACAGGTGTGTTGCGTCTTTTAGACCTTGGGAGTGAGGACATTTTGGCCGGTCCTCACTTTTCAAGGGAACTTCAAGGGGTGGTTAAGACTTGGTCTTAGGGTAAATGTTACAATTAGGTTTATGTTAGGGTTAGGCACTTAGTTGGGATGGTTAGGGTTAGGGTTAGGGGCTGGGGAATGCATTATGTCACTGAGAGTCCTCATAAGTTGTGTGTGTGTGTGTGTGTGTGTGTGTGTGTGTGTGTGTGTGTGCGTGTGCAAAGCACTATGCCTCTGTGACCTTTAGGTTGATGCACGAGTGTCCTTTAATGATAAACACCATGTGTTGGACACACGCACACACACAGCTCTGCTGGTTGAATCAGATTATGCGCCATCAATCGTGTGTGTGCGTGCGTGTGTGTGTCACCTGTCCGTCAGCGCTGAATGCGAGGCAGGCGATGCCGTGTGTGTGTCCGTCACGGAGCAGAGAGACGGTCTGGACGGTGAGCGAGTCCCACACGCACACGTAGGGATCCTTCCCCACCTGACCGGTCGCCACCAGCGAGCGCTCCGGGTGCAACGCCAGGCTGAGGCGGGAGGAGGGGGGGGGTGAAGACAGGAGGCAAAGGGAGGATGCACAGAGTTAAAGTAAAAAATAAACATATATAACACGTCTCCAGCTGATTGGTTAGGATTTCTGACCAATCGGAGGACTTCATTCGTTAAGCCGAGCTGAGGTCACATCAGCAGCGGTGGAAGAAGTATTCAGATCCATTACTTAAGCAGAAGTACCAATACCACAAAAGTCCTGCATTCAAGATCCTTCTTCAGTAACAGAAGTATCATCAGCACTTCAAGCATCAAAAGAAAACTTCCTCTACGTACTAAGCGAAGTTCAGCCCAGGGGTTCCCAGCCGAGGGGATGGGGCCCCTCCGAAGGGTCCCCTGATAAATCTGAGGGGTCGTGGGAGGAAAGATGGATAAACAAGGTTCTGACACACACATCTGTTCTCAGTTCTTGGATGTTGAATGTTTGATCACTTCAGCAGTTATTGAAATGAGACCCTGCGAGTCGTTTAGAGGGGAAATGACGAGGACGCGACTACACACTGGATTATATTTTAGAAGCTTTTCCAAATGTTTTTTTATGTAAAGTCTTGGAAGTATTCAGATTCTTTCCTCAAGTAAAAAGTAGCAATACCGCAACGTAAAACTGCTGCCACCTAACTAAAAGAACACAAGTATTATTAGTAAAACATACTTCAAGGCCACTCTCTTAAAACAACTTTCATCCGCTTTTTATAAACCTGTGCACTCTCCCTCTTTATCTTCCTCTCTTTGTGAGGTCAGTGTGTGAGACTGCTATAAATACACACTGCGTAATGGCATCATTATCGACACACACACACACACACACACACTCAGTCTCCGCTGTGCTGTCGGTGTAATGATCCCTGATGCTTGAAGTGTGGCCGGTCACTGCAGTGACCTTGGCTTTTCTCTCTCTCGCGTCACAGAGGAGCAGATCTGACGTTAACACATCCGATAATCTGTCCTTTCGTACTCCTCAGTCCGCCGCCTGAGAGACAAGGCACAGCAAGGTCCTTTATTTATCCTTTTACAACACGGGGTCGAATAGTTAAAGGGGAGTTTGTAGTCTCTTCACGCGACACACACAGAACATACCAGATAATGCATTCATATTAAAATAGGGTAACATATCAAATAAAATAAAGAAATAGAAAGTAAAAGAGAAAAGTCACAGAAAAGTCTACTGTGTGTGTGTGTGTGTGTGTGTGTGTGTGTGGAGAGAGACTGCTACGAAACAATAGAAGAATAAAACTGAACAGAAATAGAACAGGTGTGTCAGCCACAAAGCCCCATTGATCTCAGGGATGCTGTCTGCGCGCACGCACACACACACACACACACACACACACACCCTTCGACATCGACTTGGCTCCTCAACCTGCCAGCCAATGAGCCTGCTAGCTGCCGCGGTTGCCATGACGACTGCATCGCCAAGGGCACAGGGAGCAGACGATTGCGCACGGCAACCGTGGAGTCAAGGTCAAGCATCACGAAACACACACACACACACACACACACCTGAACACACCTCTCTGGCCGGCTGATACACATGTATGTTCATATTTACACAACGAATCATTTATCTGGTGCTTTTGTTTTGTTTCTACACATTCTGGACACATACCAGCTGGTCAGGACTTTTATTTTGAAAATGTCAAGATATTTGTGTGGGTCTCTGTGTGTGTGTGTGTGTGTGTGTGTGTGCCTGTTTGGGCTTATTTAACTATATTCATGGGGTCCAACAACCGGGTGCCCACTAAAGTTGAGGGGTCCGACATCTTTGTGGGGACCCCACAAGTTTAAAGGGCTGTTGTTGAACGGACTCGGTGTAAGGCTTGGAAGATAGTGTGACAAAGCTGAGTGTGTGTGTGATGGAAAGCTATCGATCAGCCGCTGCAGTTTACACATCAGTTGATTGGGATCCCCCCCCCCCTTTATTGATGGAGAACGTTAAATCATTTTCACCCTCGATAATAAAAAGGTTCTGTGTTGCGCCACAAAACAGTTCTTCATGTTCATACTGAAGCAGAACCCTTTAATGATGACGCTACAGATATTTCTACAATAGAACCGTTAAAATGTCTGTAACACGTTTATAGAGGTCCATAACGGACCACACCTCGACCACAGGGAACAGGGCGATCTGATTGACAGAAAAACCTCCTCCTCCTCCTCCTCCTCCTCCTTCCTCTGTCCTCCTCCCCCTCCCCCTCCCCCTCCCCCTCCTCCTTCTCCTCCCCCTACTCCTCCTTCCTCCGTCCTCCTCCTCCTCCTCTCCGCTCTGAGGCAACTCACCCTTCTTTCTTCCCTTTTCGCTCGTTTCTGTTGCTCCTCTTATCGTTTACTTTGTTTAAAATGTTTCCATCTCCCTTTCGGCTGCCTTTTACTTTCCACCTTCCTGCTCTGCTCTCTGCTCATGTCCTCAGGACAAAGTGCCCTCTGTTTTGTTGAAACACCACCAGCCGGGTCTCACGAACACACAAACAGTGGCGTCCCTCTTGGCTTTTTATAGAAGCTGCACTGATTTCAATAGCAGCTAATAACAGACTGTTTATCAATGATTCACCTGGAGAGAGAGAGAGAGAGAGATTAGACACTGGTCTGTTGCAGCAGTGATTTCTTTAAGATTTAGTAAACGGAAAAGACCTTACTTAAGGTTACTTACTAAATTATATCATTACATATACTTTACATTGGTATTTAGACACCAATGTCAGCGACAGTTTGAATCATCAAACTTGGTACCTCCAGATCATTTCAGAGAACATTACATCTGAAAGGTTTGGCATCCCACCACAGAGCTGCAATTAATGTAACGGTATCTTTCAAGATCGCATAAAGAGTTGATTTAAAAAAAACGTTGTCAATGTACGCGTTCCGAGGTCTTGTAGAATCCACCGACATCAACGTTTCCACGCTGCTACCGACGTACCTTTGAACGAGGTCGAAACGCCGCAACATGCTTCTCGGGGCACAAGGCGCCCTTTAGCGTCGGTAGGAGGCGCCTTCAGAAACTACTGCGACTGAAAGTCCTGCGTTTGTTGGTGCCACCCGTCCACCCCAACCACTGGCTCTATAACCTACGTCACCTGCCCTCCTTTCCGGCAGCGCTGCACCCTGTGAAGGCGCCTCCTACAGACGCCAAAGGGCGCCTTGTGCGTCTGTAGACAACGCTGAGGGCCGTGACAAAACGTCGCCATATGACGCCGTAGGAATGACAACACACGGGACGTTTCAAGATCATGAACAAATGACAGATGCTGTCGTTTCGGTCTCTTTTTCTTTCAGGAGACGTTTATAGGAACAAACGGAGTTTTGACCTCAAGGCGATGCTACGTATTTTTTCTAAAACTCAGTCACCTTTCCTAAATCCCAGCGCGAGGCGGCGGCCGTCCTGACAGACCGGGCGTTGGTCTGCAGCGACGAGCGACGAGACGTCTGAATGAAAAGTGTAGAAAGAAAGCAGCTGCAGATCAAAGCAGGAGAGGCTGCTGCTGCCGGCGGGCAGATCTGACTGAAAGCAGGCAATCTGGGAAACACTCATCACAGGAATTAATTGGTAATGGTGGCGCGCACACACACACACGATAATAGTGCCAATTAAACTGGAATGAGCACACATCCTCCGATTAATATTGTAAATGCCATATGAATAATAAATTAACCAGCTCTTTGTGTGTGCGTGTGTGTGTGTGTGTGTGATGTCATATTTGTGTCCAATAAACCCGCAGCTGAAATAAAAGGATCTTCTCGACCTTCCCACCTTTTCCTTTCCTGCGTAGCTTCTCAGCCCAGGGTCACGGGAGCCGTGACCTCTGACCTCCTCACCACTACATTAGTGCATGAGGCTTATTCTGTCTTACAGGCGGCTTAATAAGCAGCAGACACGCAGCTGTGAATGAAATCAGTGTAGGTGAGTCTATTTATAGCAGGTGGTGAAATCAGGGCAGCTTCTATAAATATGTTTGTGTGCATAATACAATGGGTTGTTTTTCCCCGTCGGCCTTGTAGGGATAAATGAGAACACCAGAGAGTCTCTTATAATAATATTTCCATATCCGCCCCGACTCCTCTGCCCCTCTCCTGCTGTTACTAACACTCTTTCATCCAAATGGCACAACACATTTCCATGAAGTGGAAAGAAACCATACAGGTGTCACAAAATATTAATTTTGTTTTGGTAAAAATATTTGATTGGGATTGTAAATTGGCTCCTTTTGCAAATAATGACGTTCACGATGCTTTAAAATAGGAAAAACACCAAGACCGCAGCTGGTCCTGATGGTTTGGATCTGTACGCGCCTCTGCAGCATCGCGTGGCGGCTGGGGACAGCGTCTCTGGTCTGGCAGACCGGGGTGGTGGTCCCTCTGTTTAAGAAGGGGGACCAGAGGGTGTGTTCCAACTAAAGGGGGATCACACTCCTCAGCCTCCCCGGAAAAGTCTATGCCAGGGTACAGGAGAGGAGAATTCGGCCGATAGTCGAACCTCGGATTCAGGAGGAACAGTGTGGTTTTCGTCCCGGTCGTGGAACACTGGACCATCTCTATACCCTCGCCAGGCTGCTGGAGGGTTCATGGGAGTTTGCCCAACCAGTCCACATGTGCTTTGTGGATCTTGAGAAGGCATTCGACTGTGTCCCTCGCGGCGACCTGTGGGGGGTGCTTTGGGAGTATGGGGTCCGGGGCCCTCTGCTAAGGGCTGTCCGGTCCCTATACGACCAGAGCAGGAGTTTGGTTTGTATTGGCTCAGCAAGTCAGATCTGTTCCCGGTGCATGTTGGACTCCGGCAGGGCTGCCCTTTGTCACCAGTCCTGTTCATTATTTATATGGACAGGATTTCTAGGCGCAGTCGGGGGCCGGAGGGAGTGCGGTTTGGGGACCGCAGGATCTCGTCTCTGCTTTTTGCAGATGATGCTGTCCTGTTGGCTTCATCAAGCCAGGACCTTCAGCGTGCACTGGGACGGTTTGCAGCCGAGTGCGAAGCGGCAGGGATGTGAAACCGGGAGGAGGCCCCGTGGAAGACCTAGGACACGCTGGCCCTATGTCTCTCGGCTGGCCTGGGAAGGCCTCGGTAGTCCCCCGGAAGAGAATTCCTCGGAGCCTCGTTTGTTTCATTATTTCAGACACGTGCTTTTTTTCATTTGACAGCGTTTGTTAATGGCAGCAGCGTGCAGCAAATGCCTGGTGGCTCTGTGGCTTCGCAGCTCAGCGGTCTCCGTTAGGATGATGACTAAGAAATGATCTGTCCAGCATCCCACCGCCAATCTGCCCCACAGCCACCAATGTTCTTCCACGATCTGCTGGCACTCAAACACACTGAAGCACACACTTTTCCTACGCACAGACTTACTCAAACACAAACAAAACCCCTCAGGGTTTTACCACACTCTTCAGGGCAATTCTGAAAGGTCTGGAAACTGAATTTAAGCTCCTTATTTTAAGGAGAGAGCGAGAGACTGGACTCCTTATCATGCCTTTAAAAGAAGAGAAGATGTAGACTTTATTTTAGGGAAATGTTCTTTCCTCAGAGGCAGTTATTAGACTTCTTATCCATCCACGTCTTATTCTTTTCTCTCTGGAGGCAGCTGACGCCCAGCAGCAACTTTTTGGGCAACTGTGAAAAGCAATATTTCCACAGGAGTTCCCTCAGCACGGCAGCTTCGATCGACTGTTTCTTCCTCGCTGCCAGAAAACATAATAAGCCGTTGCATCGATTTGTTGTGAGCAGAATTTTTTGTCTTGTTTGCATGACCGAACAGTCACTTTCCCCTAAAGCCACGATTATGTTTACTGCTGCTGAAACTGCAACTGAGCAGGCGTTCTTATGGATTACAGCTTTACAGTTTATGTTTTCGTGACCAGTTTAACTCACTGACAAAATACTGCGTGTCCATTACAAACCGCAGAGCTGATTTTTAAAGGGAAAAAAGTGATTCAAATCGAGCAACATCGACCAACTAGTCCTTAAGCCAGTTTTGCCTCCTTCAGTAGGACGAACACATTTGAACATGTGTCCCAGAGCTGTAGACTTGAGACCTCAGTCAGACTTAAGTCACAAAAATAAGGACTTAAAACCTCGGCATGGACTTGACTGCTTTGCCACTTGACTCTTGTGTCATTTCAACGGTCAGCACTGAAACCTGGCAGAGCTGCATCTTGATCTGGAATCAGTAGAGAACATAAATAAGGAGGCAGTTCATGTAAAATGGCCTTATAAAGAAAAATGTACCAGTGCTCCATTTTATGGTTATTTAAGGAAGACAAACCAGCTTTCTCATACAAACGGCAATGATCTGTAGCAAAACCAGAATCAGAGGCGAATAACGTAACGCAGCGTGGTGCGCTGAATCCAACTTTTTCAAAGAGGAGGAATTTGCTTGCATATATAAAATATCACCATAATCAATCGCTGGTTCAAGCAACATTTCCATCAATCTCTTTCTTGCATCAGCAGAGAAACATCATTTGTTTCTATAATAGAAACCCAACTTTACCTCAATCTGATGTTTAAAAGCATTAATACTAAAATGCAATTTTGTATTAAAAACATCCATCCATCCATCTTCTCCCTCTTATCCCGGGGCCGGGTCGCGGGGGCAGCAGTCTGAGCAGAGACGCCCAGACCTCCCTCTCCCCAGACTCTTCCTCCATCCGCTTTTCTCCCAGGTCTTCTTTAGATATTGAACGGGGCTTTTGAGAGTCAAACAGGATAATGACTTAATTCCGAGCTCAGCACGCTTTTGTGCACAGTCAACAGCGTTACGAACTCTTACTTTTTTGAGAAGCCGGAGTCATCTTCAGTTATTATGTGCTTGCACCCTATGTGGGCACAGATTTGATGACTCTGTGGTCAAAAGACATCTAGATGTTCAGGTTTGAACCTCATCTGCTACCGTAGCCTATAACAGGCCAGCACACGGGGCGGAACGCAGCGAAGAAGAAGAAAAGAGCTGATCCATGCGTGTGTGGAAAAAACGAAACGCTGCTCAAGTTAACCAGACGTGCTTTTGCCAAACCAGCCAATTAGTAAGTAAATAAGTAAAGTTTTATTTAGAAAGAGCTGTTCAAAAATCAGAGTCAGCCACAAGGGGCAGCACAGAGTTCACTTCACACTCAAAAAGATAAGATTTATCTGACCTGATGTCCAACGGCATGTTTTGGGTTTACAAGAGAGAAGGGTTCAAGGATCGGGTGGTGGTTGGCTTGGCCAGTAAATCAGGTTAACGTCTACCACTCTGATCAAGAGCAGCACACAGCCACTTCCTTAAGCTCATCAAAACCAAACATCCAACCCACTTAGGTAGCGCCTCACCACTCAGCCGCGGTTCCACCAAACACTTCCGGTCTAGTCCCCGTTAAACCCGTACCTACATGTACCTAAACCCCAGATCTGTTATGCATTTCCACAACAGACAGTACTCTTAATGCAGGCCGGGTTGTTACCGGGGCTTCGGGGCTAAGCCCCCCTTCACTTTTCCAGCAGCTGGAAAACACCAGACGAGACTTTGTCTTGGTCTTGAGAAGCTGCAGCGTTCATTAACCGGCACACTGTGACCGCCACACTGACAACCTCCTCCTGACCTTTTCGTCCGCTCCGACACTTTTCTGCCGGGTACGCTCGCTCTCTCTCTCTCGCTCGCTCGCTCAACCACGCGCCTTCTTCTCGGTATGTGGTTGTTTATTACAGCAACGAGACACGAGAAAAGGCTGCAGGCGGTAAGACAAAAAGGCCGCAGGAAAAACAGGCGGGTTTGGTAAATCCTACTTCAGAGAGCACGACGAGTCGGCGACTCTGGTCGCTCCGATTCGCTCTCACAAATCAGCGACGTGCAGTATTTTAACCTTTTAGTGTCAGCTCAGCTCGCCGGGAGCCTCAACAGAGGGGTGGTGGAGTAACGGGAAGGAGCTGAGGACTTTTGCCAATGGAAACCCCAAAACAACCATTCTAATGGGTAACGAAAGTGAACTGAACCGGCCTGCTTGGTGGAAACGTGGCTTTATTAGGTTACAACTGTCAAAACTGACACTCCAAACTGGAATCAGATCCCA
>CM022471.1:1097682-1110121 GCA_011952105.1 Coreoperca whiteheadi
AAAAATGTCCTTACTTTCCAAAGATGTCCTCAGTTTCCAAAAATGTCCTCAGTTTCCAAAAATGTCCTCAGTTTCTAAAAATGTCCTCACTTTCCAAAAATGTCCTCACTTTCCAAAAATGTCCTCACTTCCAAAGTCTAGAATGCAAACTGGTCCTCACAAAGACGGCTGTACACACACACTCACACACACACCTGGACTGAGCAGTCCCGGATCAGACCGGATCAGACCACCAGGCGGCGCTGCAGACAATATGACTTCAGCCAGCGTCACCACATGTACAGCAGCTACCGTGCCGAACCCGGATGCTTGTGGACACCTTGTCCTTGACATTAATATGACGCTGTTTCCGTTTCCTCGCTGCTGCAGGGAGCGGAAGATGACTTGTGAAGCTACGGTCGAGAACCCGACCCTCTCTGAGTGGGTCTCAGAGAGGGTCAATGTGAGGCAGTGGCGCGTCGGGCCACGAGAGCGCAGGACACAACGGGATATTCGGCTATCGCGTGGAAGTCAAGCAAGACGCCTCGTTATCCCCCCAAAATATGAAGCTGTAGGCCACTGAAATCAAGAAGCGTTTTACTCCACTGATAACAGTGCTGCTGCTACGCGTGCGTGTGATAGTATACTCACACTTATGTTGTATCGTGACAGCAGCAGAAATAAAAGAGACAAGAAAGGTATTTAAATCAAAATGCAAAGCAGTTATTAAAACTGACAGGCACTAAGAGATTGGTGGCTGGTTGCAGCTTTGACTCAGAAGGAGGAAATGTTTGTTTACATTTTAAAATCGCAGGAGGACAGATTTCTTCTAATGTGAAGTGGGATCTTATTCCAAATGAAAAAGGCCGGTTGGTTTGTGACGGTTATCTTGCGGAGCTGTGTCTTGTCCTGGCAAAACAGTGCAAAGTATAGATTCGTGTTTGAAGAAATGTCGTGGAAACTCAGGGATCCACAGAGTTTAGGGGCATTTAACTCTGGCTGGGACGAATATACCAAAGATGAAGTGAGTGGAAGTGAACGGCCGTGAGCGGAGCTCTTTGCAGCAGCGTCCAGCCTGAGACAATAATTGCCGCCCCGATGCTTCGCTGCAGAGGAACACAAAGGCCGGTCGCCCGCCCCCCCCCCCCCCGGGAGGCCTCGGCCATGAAAGAGCCAACGAACAGTCCCACTCGCTCCCTTTCAGAAGAGCTCAACGTGGATTTAATGCACCGACATTACTGAAGCAGTCCGTCAGGCAGAGAGAGAGGCGAGCGCAGTTCTCTCTGCACGAGGAGCCGCAGAAAACTTAACTCCTCACCCGGAAAATTCACATTTCAGAGGATCATTCTGATTGAAACTAAAAGCCACAAACCCTGCCGCCATGTGCAGTATATATGTGTTCGGTAACGATTTTGACGTACAACGCCAACGTTCGCGGCAGCCTTTACGTGGTGAAGCTCGGGTGAGAGGTGGGTGCGGTGTGCAAAAGCAAACGTTAACTGTTGGACTTTACTGGAAGACAAACCTCGTCCGACCTCCAGGGGCCGGTATGCTTCGTCAGAGCTGCTTGGCGGACGGTCGAATGGCTTTTCAGAAACCCCTTCACACGCGGCGAACGGTCAGCTGTGTGGAGGTCGAGACAGCAAGCACGGCTTCGAGCTTCTCCCTCAGTTTCCGTCACTCGTCACGTCAGCGAGCGAGCGCAGCGCCCCGAAGGACTTCCCGGAGAGGCTGCCTGGGACGCTCACGTTCGTGACACTCGGCTGAAATCAACGTAACATTTCCATTTTCTTCTTCTTCCTCCTCCTCCGCCTTCTTTGGTTGAAGCTGGTGATCTCGCTCGCGACGGAGCGATGTGACCTCGAGTATTTCACGAGAAGGACAGAAGAAGAAAGAAACCGCAAAACGTGGAGAGACGTCGGGATAAACATAAGTAGCTGATTAGTGATGATTGTTTTCTTTTTCTCCCAATTGTGACTCAGATGTCGTTTAAAAATATGCCCGTTAGGGAGTTCTTACAGTTTTTTTAATAAAAGAGGGCTTTGTAGCATTCGCTCTTTATTAGCATTTAAACGTTTATTACGTTATTTAAATGCAATCCTTATTTCTGTGTGGTAGTTGTTTTTTTTTTTTACTGTTTCGGTAACGTGACAAAATAAACAGTTTATAGACAGTTTTTGAACTCATTCAGCTGAATGAAGCGCATTGGTCCGATAAAGAGATCTTCGACTAACTCACTTATTATTGCTGAATTAAAAACCTCAACGAAATGATGCTGTTTTGTCTTTTATCTCTGTGGTGCTGCGACCCCTCTGACCCCCTCACCTCCGCTCCCGTGTCAAATGTGCTGATCTGGGAGCTGATGTGTTTTTATTCACTCAGCCTGGATCACAGCCTTGGCTAAGTGACTAAAATGCAAATGTAATTACTGCCTCGGCCGTCTGCAGATTTTATCAGCTCCAGTTTGTGGCAGAGCAGCCGCAGTGCAGCAGAGCCTGACGTCCAAACTGACGTCTGTGTTCCACCAAATATAGTTTAAAAAAACAAACAAAACGCTAAGAGCGGCTGCTGTTCTCACTAAACAAGCTCCTCATTCCCGTTTACGCATGTTTTAGTTATCAAAGGGAGACGAGGACGACGCAGGGGGGTTTGAGAAAACAAGGGGCAACTCTGTCCTGTCGCACTGCCAAATTTCTTTTCAAATGTTTTCACTGAAACGTTTTAATCTATAATGTGGACGTGCCAAAACACTGGAGACGTCAGCAAAACAGAGAAAAATGAACCCAAAGCCATCATTTGTAACAGGCTCTTCTTCGGCCGAGACGCCGTTTAACAAATGGAAACGATGTTTCATGGTAGAGAATAGAGACATAAAACCGGCCGTCATATTCTTTAGTATCTCTGGACCACGTGCAGGGGTTTGTGTGTGCTAAAGTAACTTGTTTCTGTGAGGAAATGGAGAAAGAAAGGAGTTTGTAGGTCCCAGTGAAGGCCGTGCTCCTGTCCCACAAAAACACAACCAAAGAATGACACAGATCAGACGTCCAGCGCCGTGGAAGACAACCGATTGCAACATCGGGGACGCTTCTGGCCCGGCTCCATAGCGCACACTCACCCTCCCGCTACAGACCGAAGGGAGCAGACGGAGGCCACCCTCACCCCCCACTGACCATGCATGCCTCACTCAGAAAGCCCCCGTCAGACACGGAAACAGCTGCTCTTGGCGCTGACAGGTGAACGAGTCAAGGCTCTTATTGGGCGGGGTCTAAGGTGCCAAGTCACAGCAAGAATTTATGACAGCTAATCTGACACAGCGAGCTGCTAGAAGGACAGGAACCCTGTCGTCTGATCCCGGTATCTAGTATATTTTATTCCACTCGTTCTTCTTTCCTCGTCGAAACCCGGTGCCTACATTACCCACAGTGCAACTCGACCGCCGGCAGTCGGGTGGGCGATCGGGGCGTGTTGTGCTGGCTGGCAGGTAATGCGGCCTGCAGCTGCAGAGGTCTGCTGAGCTCACGTCTCCCTGACTCCGCGCCAACACGTCAGTTTCATTTGCAAGCGTGTCGTCTTCAGCCTCAACCCGACGCTGACTCAGGTGACATCACTTGGGGACATTTGTCAGACTTCCCACAGCTCCCTGCGGCGACACTGAAGGCTTCATGCTACTGTTAAAAACTGCCCAACACCTGGAGGTGGAAAATCCCCTTTAAATGAACCTGTGTTTAGAGGTTTACCCGTCACCTTTTCGTGATAAATGCACCATATTCAGGGGATCAAAGTGCCAACGCGGCTGTGGACGACGTCCAGCGAGCCGTTAAGGTCCGTGTAACCATCAAAAACAGAAAAACACACCCAGATATACGAGAGTCGTGGTTGAACGCTGCGAGGACATCTCTCTTTTTGCCGAGGCTAAACTGAGACCAGAACCGCTCCCCATCCTCGTGGAGCGTGATGGCGTGTCGGCAGATTTCCACTGTAACAGCCCCGGCCGCGGTGCCAGTAGTGATGAAAAGGCCAATGCATCAGACACTTCCTGCAGCCAGCACTAACCCAAATACCGCTCTCAGCGGGTCTGTTCCTACCGCTGAAACACAGGGACATGTTTGGAAGCGAGCAGCAGAGGAAAGGCTTCATCTTGCTGAGAAAATCACGTCTAACTCTGTGAACGCTGTGTCCAGGAGGGTTTATTTTCACCGTGGGCGTCTCTCAGCACCTCTTAATCTCATCGACTAACACGTTGTGCCGCCTACGTTTCATCCGAGCGGACACGTAGAAACAACAAAGTGGGACGTTCGGAGGAGTTCATCTTTTGCACTCTTGCAGCATCTGACAACTGCCGTCTGGATACTGAGCCCACGGATCTGCAAGAAAGGGCCAAGTGGCAAACCTTTCAGAGCCACCTTTCGGACACAGGCATGAATGTTTGAGACTGGAAATATAGATTTTCTTTATGCACACTAGTCAAAGTTGCTGCGGGAAGCATTTCAAGGCAAATCATCGCCTCGCAACAGTTTGAATTCCTCCTTAGGGAACTGTCCTTTTGGGCAGAAACTTTGATATTATACACCTGGGAGAGGAGTCCCTCCTCTGTTGCCCTTCCTAAAGCTTCTTCCACTTTGTGGGGGGGGGGATTTTTTCTGCATCAAGAGGTCTAAGGACAGTAGGAGTCGTGTGCTGTGCAGACTGTAAAGCCCCCTTTGAGGCAAAGCTGTGATCCTGACGTTGGGCTGTATAGATAAAACTGGACTTGACTTAAACGTAGCATCCCGACATCCAGCTGGGAACCTGCAGTCAGCTGCGAAGGGATAATTTGGCACTGACACAAATCTAACACTATCAGAGAGCATGGCCCCCCGGCTGAGGCGGCATCCTGCTTTTCAATTAGTGTGACACACACACACACAGACGCGCACACACACACAGACGCGCTCACACACAGACGCACACACACACACACACACACTACCGCAGGCGGCAGCTGACTGGCCGCCTGTATAAACTGTCCAAACATGCCTGCTGCTCCGATGACTCATTGGCTGTTTAGTGTCAGTGAATACGCCAGGTGTGTGTGTGTGCGTGTGTGTGCGTGTGCGTGTGTGCGTGACCACGTTGGCATGAATGAGCGACCTCGCTGAATCAGCTTCCTCCTCCACTCGCTCTAATTTGCTCTCATCAGCAGAGAATATCCCTCCTGCTGCCCTCCGGAGTTCAGATTATTATTATTATTATTATTATTATTATTATTACTATTATTATTTTTAAATCATTCATTCAAACCGTAAAAAGCAAACATTCACGGAAACTCCCTTTCACATTCAGAAGTGCCGCCGACGTCAAAACTCAACCACCGAACAGCGAAGATCAGTCCCGTCCCTGAAAGCGACCTTCATGTAGCGCCATAATGAGAAAACATATTTAATGAAGTAATCTGCCACGTTGCAAAATGCTCAAACTGAATAGAAAGCGTTCCCTTTACCCGCTCCTGCAACGTCAGCATGACCAACATTTACATGGTTATGTTTAGGCCACTCAAAGCCCCTTCCCCCTTTCCGGTCTATGTCACCAAAGGGCCTTCAGCAGCTGGAACCTGCCGACTCGGCACAGACCAACATTTCCTGGACTGGAGAGAAAAGGAAATTCGCTCACGTATTTATGTGTATTTGAACTTGTGAGATGTTTTGTCTGTAACTTGAAGAGTAATGATGTGGACTAAATCATGATGCCAAATACCTAAGTTAAAGAATCCCTCGCATTCGCCACCTACGACCCACTAGAGTCCGTAGGTGTCATTTTCCCCGCGGGCGCGTCCCCAGCGCCTTTTAAAAGCACGGTTGGTTAATCGGGAGTCGTGTTTGTGCCGCCTGATGAACGTCGGCCGGGCGTTCGCTCTCTGAGGGAAACATCTGGCTCTGTAGCTGCGAAACGCGCCACTGTGAGTCTGTCGGCTGCCGCTGGAACCACTGAGACTGAACCAGACAGGAAGAGAAACCAAAACCAGCAGCTAAAAGAGGCTAAACAGCTCCGCAGAGCCTCTGTGGGTTGAACGCTGTGAGTGACCCCTTTCACGGTGCGTGGGAAACAGACCCTCCGTTATATAACCGTCAGATAATCCCAGATTAAAGGTTTTGGGTGTTTGTGAACCGGTCTGACACATTCTCAACAAATGTGTAATTAGTTCATGCAGATCCACAGGCCGCGTTCTGGGCTTTAAAACGGCGTTTCCGGGATTCTGAGGCCACTTTGGACACACGGCTCCTCTTTGTTTGCAAAGCTTTCGTCTCTTTGGACAGTTCGCTGGAGTTTGTGATCATATCTTTACAGGAAACTATAAAACCTATAATTATATCACTGTGGTGAGCTACTGCAGGGACTTGCACCAAATAACGTTTGTGTAACTGCATTAGCTCCTCTGATGAGTTTATGGGAACTTTGCTCGTGCTCGGCTGATGTTCTCCAGGTGAGAAGCACGACATCCATCACCTGAAAATGCATCTGGCTCCTCTAACAAGGTCACTGTTGTGCAGCTCATTAGGCGTTCACGTCAGCTGAACCTCCGGGGCGCCTCGTTTTATTAGATTTGGAAACATCCTGATATTATTCAGCAGTTATTAAATTCTGTTATTATACACCGACTGCGGTGTGTCGTCAGTTAAAAATAAGAAATGTGTTTTACCTTTGTTGTGTTCACTGTCACTGTCGCGTGGCAAATATCAGAATTAGGAGCAGAGAAAACTCACGAATGAGGCAACAAAGAGGGAAATACGACATAAAAATGTGAAATGCGGGACGTCACATGGGAAATAATGTACATCACACGCGTTACATTCACATGTTTCTCGGACATTGCGCGTGTAAAGAAAACATGGATTTTACTTTTGTAAGGGTTTTGAGAAAAGTCAGCCTGATAATTAGCAAATTCAATGTAGTTTCACTTGCATTTATCCATTAAGCCTGGCACTGTGTTCATGTTAGCTGCGACGCCGTCTGCAGCGTGTTTCCACTTCAACAAGTTGTCCAACGCACACAACAGAATCATGCACGTCGTCCGCTTCCAAAGTGACAAAAATGATAAATCTGAGAGTTTTGGATCTGACGCCTCTATAGGTTAGCGATAAGCAGTTAGAACTGGTTAAATTTAACTTTCCAAAGATCGTAAGGTTCCAAGAACCCTGCACTTTGTGGCCCCATTCATCAGCCCGGCCTCCGTTCTAAGAGGTTTTTCGGTGGCTTTGCCGCGACGCACTAAAGTCACCATTTGCAAGGCCACGAGACAACGGAAGAAGTGTTTCATGTGCTTTTCTGGTGAGGACAGTGTCTTCTAGTTTCCAGCAGAACAGATGTGTCCTGGTCCTATGAAACACGTGGAGACCTGCTCCCAGTGTGGCACCCGGAGCGGACTCGCCGGTGCGAATGCGTCACATCTGCGGCACGAACTGCAAGGAGCAACAAGCGCTGCCAGCTGGTCCGAATGGAAAGACTTAAACATCAACGTTTCCTCGGTGACGTCGGACCGTAACAAAACACCATCCCAAAGCCCAAAAAGCTGTTTTCTGGCACAGTATAGATCTGTTTAGATTTTAGCTTCTGTCGAACTAGAGGATAAAACCAACTGCGTGGGAGAGATATAACCCCGCCAGGGTTTCCGAAACACATCTCAGCACAAATGAAAGAAAGACAGAGTGAGTAAGACAAGTGGACCGGGCGCCCCGAGACAGAATCCAACGATTATCCGAGTAGGAAGGTAACACTCTGCCCCGGCCTGACTGAGGTTCATTCAGAGTTTGTCCCTCCAGTCAAGGCATTGTTTAAATGCTTTACTAGACGGCTTCTCACAGCCCACGTGCGCATATTCCCCTGCTCTAATATTCACACACAGGAGCTTCACTGTGATGCTTCTGTTGCGTTTCTGCATCGCTGCTCACGTGAAACTCTTCCAGAGCCTCATTTAATTATGCGCAAAAGCACGTGGGATTATATATATGAATAATCGGACTCATTTTAGGGCTGGGCGATATTGACCAAAATTCATATCTCGGTATTTTTGGGATGAACGGCGATATACGATATACATCTCGGTATTTTCTGCACAGCGGAATGAATGGATTTGCGAGTCAAAGCCTCGTGTGAGATGTCACAATCACCTTTATTGAAGCAGTTATGATCAAAATGAAATGCAAAGACAGGGTTTTCCTCCCGTTAAAGAGCCTCGTCGTGGGCCAGAAACCTTTTCCGGTGGCTTCGTCTTCGTGGCCGAGCTTGTAGCAGATGAAGCGCCACGCTCTGAGCGCTCGTCGTACTGCACTTTATGGTGACGGAAGCGGTGGAAGAGATTTGACGTGCTTCCACTTTCTGACACGACCTGCTTTACGCGTGGCTCGGTTTTGCGGCTCATCGGATCTTTTAAATCCAAACCATCTCCAAATAACGGAACCCCTGTTTTTCTTTTTACTAACCAGATCGTCTTCTGCAGGGTGGACCGGCGCTGCGCTTTCCTCCGTTTCGTGTGGACTGGGCGGGCGGTTCGCTTGAAAAATAATATCGATATACTGCCAAAACTCGGCATACCGCCCAGCCCTAACTCATGTATTCATTGTTTGGTCTACACCGTTAAAAGAAATCATGAGTAACGCCGCCCACCACAAATTAGTAGAACACAAATTCACGTTTTTTTTAATTCGACGGCGGTGAATGTCTTTTGTTTTCCGGGCCGATGTAGTTCACGCAGCGAACGTGTTCAGGCGTTAATGTCACGATGATTCGTTATTGCAGATTTGCATCTTGTTCTCTTCTTCTCCAGCTGTCATCGCAGCCCCAGCAGGAGGCTGCAGACCCAGGGAACACGCAGGCGAACGCACAACACTGGCTGGCCAGTTGTCAACTTTGAACTCAATCGCCGGCTATTTTAATAATCGGCTATTTGAGTCATTTTTAAAAGAAAAATAAGGTCAAAATTCTCCGATTCCAGATTCTTGCGTGTGAATATTTTCCGGTTTCTTTACTCCTCTATGACAGTAAACTGAGTCTGTCTTTGGGTTGTGGACAGAACAAGACATTTGAGGGACGTCGCCTTGGGCTTCGGGGAAACACTGATCGACATTTTTCCCCATTTTATGGACCAAACGACTAATCGATGCATCGGGAAAATAATCGTCAGTTGCAGCCCCAGTGGCTAATAACAAAAAGAGGGACGTTTGTACTAAAATGGGTGCTCACTTGATTCGTCTTAACACACACACACACACACACACACACACTGCTGAAGGCTCACGTAAAATACAAAAATGCAGAAAACGCAAAAAATTCAGAACCAAGCGTATTTCAGACACGCCACAGGTACACGGCTGTGGACATCTGGGCAACGATGGGCCAAATCCTATTCCTGCTCCCCAAAGGATGCACCCTACAGATGTCGGTGACCTCCTGACCTTCCCTCTGGCGCCCCCATCGGGACACATTTCCACTTGGACCTCAGAAACATCAAAATCTACCATCCAGACCGTCAGGAGAAGTCCTGCTCGCTCCTTCCTGCTCCTCAGAGGATGGACCCTTTAGATTGACCTCCCGACCTTTCCTCTAGCGCCAACCCTCAGGACAAAACCTTACATTTTCACTGCGTGAAAGACGGAGTTGTAAAGAAGACTGCAGCCTCTAGGGGTCGCTAGCAGCATTTAATGGAGGAGTTTTAGGATTAATCAGTTATAAAAATGCACATTTGTTAACCTTCTGCCGATCAATGTCCTTTGGGGTTCATGCTGGTTTTTAAGTATTTGATGATATTTTTACATGCAGCGTGGCTCTGATTGCTCTCCCTCTCCCGAGATAAGATCCACGTGACCCAGGTGCAGCAGCCTTACCTGATGATGTCATCGCTGTGTCCCAGGTAAAACCTCTGGCTGTGCTCTCTGGTGTTGTAGACCACGCCGACCCCGGCCACGAAGTACACCACCTCCTTCCCGGCGGTGTAGTACAGGTTATTCCGGCACTGGTGGCCCCGGTACCCGTAGACCCAGTCCAGTCTGAGCTGGCAGCCCGGGGCGCTCCGGTCCGACATGTTCGCTCATCTGACGGGTCACCGCGTCCGGGTCCACTCCTGCTTCCTCTTCTGGCTTTAGATCCTCCAGGCCAGAGCAGCAGATGTACCATCAGCTGATGTTTACTGTTGCTGAGCTGGTTTTAGGTGATTCACCTGCTTCCGTTGATGTTGGGCTTCTTCCGATAGAGGATATGCTTTTTAGCTGCGGGACTTTAAAGGTTAATGAGTTTTAGACATCGAATTTTCTTCGATTCTTCATCCATAATTTCCTTGCTGCTTACTGACTTTTCAAATTAAAGAGGTTACCAAAGAGGACAGGATACATAGGCCTATACAGGGAGCCTAAACATCAGCAGTTTATGCCGGTACTGGTCGCAGGAAGAACGAGGAGGCTGCTGCCATGTTCCTCCCTTGAGCTTTATTGTCCAGCTGATGCTTAATAACCAGTTTATGACCACATCAGCTCAGGTAAGGTCATTTTAATTCTGTTATATTTCTATAATCTTCTGCCTGACGCACTCAGCCGTGGAATAAAACGAGTTCAAACTGGACTTCTATGATCGTGGCTCCTCACAATGCGCCTGGGACCGTACAGAGTGGGTTCACTGGACCGCTCTCATGTGCTTGTACTGCAGAAACGCGCGGTCCTTGTGTGTGTCTGTGGTATTTTCAGTCGTTTCATTAGCCGGCAGCTTCCGCACGAGCTCAGAGCGCTTCTCTACCAGCCATCATCATCCTCGTCACCATCCGCACCTTCATCCTCGCGGGCTGCTGCTGCTGCTGCTGCTGAGAGAAAAATCACTGTTAGGGTCCTACAGAGCTTTCGGCTGACTCCAATGCACTTTGTGCTATTTTCACCTCCTGTGGTTTGAGTGCGACTCCCTATAATGTTCCTAAAGTTTATAACGACCCCAGCGTGCCCTGTGGTATTTAACAGCTACCACTGAGACATAAGACCAACTTTCTTTGTATTTCTGATAGGGTTGCTTTAGTTTTCCATCTGCAGCCTCATTCATAATTCCTGCCTCAGCCTGGAATATTCTCCGCGGTACTTATCACCTACGGACACAGTGCAGGGGGTGTCCTTCTACCGTCCCCCAAAGCAAACTAAACAAAAGAAACAGAAACGGAGAAAGACATCCTAACGCGTCTGGAAAGTTCTCGCAGCGTCCCAAAGCCGAAGAGCACACGAGTGATGGAGGATGCTGCTCCTGGAAAATATAATCCCCACTCACACTAATCCTCGACCTCGGCACCGGCCGTGGTTCCTATCGCCCGGGTGTTATTTCTCCCGCATGTGTCCGCACCATCCCTCCGCGGAATAACGTGGAGCAGGGAGCCACTGGAAGCAAAACGTGCGGCGGCTCACAAACCCATTCACGAAGCTGTGCGTGGGTATATAATCCGCCGGAGTCAGGGGGAGAGCATGTATGATAATCCGGAATCTCAAAAATAAAAGAAGCGGATTATTTCCACTCCGAAACGATCGGGCAGTTCCGGGGAGAGCCGAGCAGAAAGAGGCTGAGAGAGCGACCCGAGCACGGCTTTAATCCCCGCAGATGATCCGGTTTCAGCGGGCAGAGGAGGGGAGAAGCGCCGGGTTCACGCCGCAGCATCCCCGCCGGATGACGGGAGAGGAAAGCCCTGATTCCCGACAGGCGGAGAGCATCCTCCCGCTGCAGCTGCGTCCCTCCACCCACAGGCAGGCAGGCAGGCAGGCAGGCGCACTCAGCTGGTCAATAAACCGGCTTTTAGACGCCTAATGGAGACCCTCCCTCACCGCAGCGTCTCACCACAGTGATGTTTTCTCGCTCGTTTTCGGGCTGACGAGCAGAAGCAACCGAGGAAACGCGGAGCAGGTCGTTAGATGACGCTTCCGGCGTGCGGCCTTCACAATAAAAGCCCTGTGAGCCAGCCTTTGCCGCCCAGCCTCGCGGGGAATAGCGACCCTGCAGCGGCTCCGTTTACACGGTAAACCGAAGAAACAAACCACGAGCCGCCGGAACACGTTCTGGAAAATTTTACTATTCTCTGATTTGTTATAGACCAAACGAGATTAAATCTAGAAAATAATAATAATAAGAATAATAATAGGCCCGTTCATAGGCTAATTGCAGCCTGTTGTACTACTTGTACTTGCACTATTCTTGAATATTTCCATTTTTTGATAGGCTTTGTTGTTATCAGTTCAACCAAAGAGACATTTCCCCGCCGAACTTCTCTCGTGGTTTCATTCGAATAATCAAATGACTGATTCTTTCAGAAAAAGATTAGAGAAAAGTCCAGAAAATAAATAATAATAATCAGATCTTTGTTTTTTCTTCTTTCCTCTCCCATTAATCATCTCACATCCTTCAGATTTATCTGGTGTCCCTTTGGTTTGGAACCACTGGACTAAACCTGTGTATAAAGTAGTTAAACCAG
>CM022471.1:1117088-1128489 GCA_011952105.1 Coreoperca whiteheadi
ATATGGAATTGCAGTAATCCAGCCTTGAAGTAACAAATGCATGGATTCATTTTTCTGCATCATTTCGAGACAGGAAGTGCCTGATTTTTGCACTATGACTACATCCTCCAGACTGGACTGTTGCCATGGTGCCAACAGGATGATGTATGATGTTACACGGTCACAGACAGTAACCAGGCTGCAAGAACAAAAAGATATAGTGATAACTGATATAGTGAACACAACATTTACATATTGTCACCTTTGAAGTCGTCCTCTGTCACTTTAGTAAATCATCATCATCATCTTCATCGTCATACTGACAAATAAACAGCAGGGAAAAGTTTGAGTAAGCACTGAGCTCAAAAGGTTCCCTCGTGGCAGGTCCTGAACAAAAAGCATCATCTATAAAATAAATAGTTATTTCACATCCTTGACCAGCAGTAAACAGTAAAATGCTACTTAATGCTAAATAATAGTTACAGTATATATATGTATACATACTTTTACTTGGAATGGAGCATTTTCACAGTGGCGTAAGGCAGGACATTTAATTTAGACAGTGTAGCATCTTTCAACAACAAGGCAATTCAAACTGCTTTACGTTAGACAAAAATAAGGTTTTTAAGAGTAAAATAAAATACGAGATAAAAATAGAATAAAAAATTACAACGCAGGTACCGTACAAGATGAATAAATCCTCCAACATTTAATTTAAGCGCACAGTACGTAACTTGCTGCCACTAGGGGTCTCTCCACAGACCTATTATTAGACCTTACAGCCCCACCAGCTCCAGTGCATTGGGCCTTTCTTACGATATTTCATATTTTTCAAAAGCCCTTTCCTGAAAATGTTACCGACCCACTCTGATCGCCAGAAATTTTAGCTAATAAGCTACATCTGTGCTCGAAGCGAATACTTGTATCTCTGTGGCTCTGTGCAGATAATCCCGACCACCAGGGTCACTGTGTCTGCCTTAGCTTCTTTGATGGTGGTACTGTCCCCTGCACGTGATGTCATGGATTTGAGTGTCATCTTCTGCAGTGGGACAATCACTGAATCTGAGGGGGGTGTTTCTGTGCTCACGATTGTGATTACATTCTTCAGAGGTTTGAGAATATCAATGAGGCCCTCTGCCAGTTCTGTCTCACTTTCAGTTAACAAGGCAAGGCCCTTGACTTTCTTCTTCATATCCTTGTCCGTCAGGGCAGAGTAGATGGCCGCCTGTTGCTCCACATGTCACATGTGGAGTCCCAACGAGTTGTTACGTCGTGTTTTAGTTTGTGACCAGGCAATTCCAGCATATGCTGCTTGGATTTCAGACTGTGATTATCTGTGTGTGCGCAGCAGCCGATAGCATTCACTATGTTTTCAGCATTACCTGTGGTAACAGGAATCGTGCTATTGGCCCTCCCCAGTTCCAGTCGGCCACTGAGATGCTCACTGGTATGACTTTCATAAACGGGGTGTGTTTGCAAAACGCAGCTTCTCATTTCCCACTCTGAAGTACTATAGTGAGCGGTCACCGTGCGGAAACCTTCAGTGGCCCTGGAGGTCCATCCGTCTGTAGAGAGAGCCGCGTCGGACAATTCTGTGTCAATTTCTCCTCGTGTCTCGTCATACAGTTTTGGAATTACAGTGGAGCCAAAGTGTCGGCAGGATGTGTGTTATACCTTCGCGCTCAATCCCGCGGCACGGTTGCATATCTTTTGCTATAAACATCCCCGATGCTTTAGTTATGGCTGTTGCCCTGTCCGACGTGTCACTGAGAGGTTGCTTAAATGCTGCGGACAATAGAAGTCGTTTCCTAACTGGCTGCCTGCTCAGGCTGTCGACCGACACATCGGCGTGACGTCTTCTCAGATGAACTGGCATATTAAAAGTGTTTCCATTAGCATATTGAACGCATTTTGCGCAATGCTTGCACACAGCCACAGTTATATCTACTCTTTTATTTCTGTCATCATAGGTAATGAAATGTTTCCAGCCTTCCTTATCTCTCCCACATGACAGGACCTGCAGCACTCTTATGCAAAACATGAGGGAAGATGACGGGTCCAGACGGACAGCCGAGCAGCTCCAGGTGGAGCCCAACGAGCAGGACCCGAGCCACTCGTCCCCTGCACCATAGACAGAGCAGCTCTGCCCCAGCAGGTCGCCATAGTCACAGATCCAGATACATCTCCGGGCGCTGAGATGAAGTGACAGTGAGAAAGGAGAGAGGGACGAGAAAGCACAAAACTCCGGGAGAGGGAAGAAGTCAAGTTAGTAACACGCATTTATGGGATGAGAACGCATACGGATGGAGAGGAGGACAGAGGCGAGAAGCGATCTAGCGGCAGAAGCCAACAGTCCTGTCTTTTTTTTGAGCTTAGTGCAGTATTACTGGTAAGAAACCGCTGTGCTCACCAGCGTTTAGTCACGTGGTGTTAGTGCCTAATTGCGATTGTTCTCGTGATTAGTTTGAGGGTCACCCGAGGCGTGTCCTGCCGAATTCCATTATTTAAGTGGGAATAATCTCAAGCAGCCTACGTCGAGTAAAGACGACAGACTCTACACCTGCACATGACTCCACCACAGGGCACTTGAGTATTGCGCTTTCTTGGAGTAATTGTTCGCACGTTTTCATCGATCCCTTGTTGCTATCAAATTTGACGCATTGTTTATAAGCTGCACGTTGTACCACTGTCCACAAGCGCCCCTTCCACTTTCCCCAACAGGCTTGTGGAAGTGCCCGTCTGCTGTGAACAGAGCTGATTTCATCACAGCTTTTGTTAAACGCTCTGGTCTTGCATGGATCAAACCTCAGGATTCCGCCCTCTCCCATAATCACACTTTGGCTGCTTTCACACCTCTAGTTCCGTTCATCTGGTCACATGACAACATCCACATCACTCATTGGCCATGGCGTATTTCCTAAACTGCTTTTCGATTGGTCAGAATTTACGTGCAGGAAAATTGCAACAGAAGAGGAAAAGCCAGCAAACAGGACTGTGGAGAGACGCCTGGTTCTGTCCCTGAATGTGTTCCAGTGTTCTGATGGAAACGGCGAGCAGCATCGTGCATTCATTCTTCTGAACTTTGACGTGCTCATGTTCTGAAAGTATTGCACAGCGCAGCGGACTACGGCAGCTGGTGTAGTCCAAAAACGATCAGAACTTTTTGCAGTTGGGTCGGTTCAAGGTCGGATCACGTTCTCACCACAAACGAGCCGCTCCAGCGTTCGTTTGAAAGCGTGCCGAGCTGTTTTGTCTGCTTCAGGTGTGACTGCTGCTGTCACACCTGAGCAAACGAACCCTAGTGCGACAGCAGCCTTTCTCCCATAGTCCTCGCGTTGCAAGAAGTGGCGGCGGTGGAACCAGCCTGCTTATCCCCACTGACTCGCTTTCCTTCAAGGGAGCGGACATGGGACCCCCATAAAGCACCGATGTGGAAGGCAAGGAAAGTTCCTTTGTATAGCACATTCCAACAACAAGGCGGTTCAAAGTGCTTTACTTAAAACGTAAAAGCAACAACGGGCAATATAAAAAGACAATTAAATACACAGGTGATGTAAATTAAGGTTCAGAACTACTGCAAAGCTGCCTCGTATAGTGTTTAGACCCCAAATGTGACTGTTGCTGAGGGTGTCATCTCATGTGGCAGTCTAACGTTGGCCCTGTTAACAGACACTTGAGCAACTTGTGGCTAGCTAGCCATGTAGCCAGCTGCGTGGAGCTAAGAGCTAGCCTACGGTAACTTACTCACATTAATATAAAAATCTGAAAACACTGACAGGATCATACCGTTGTCCTGTCTCCCTGTAGCCTTCAGCAAGTAAACACTTCGACTAATGTCAGGTCAACGCTACGCTGACGCCAACCCGTCTCATTTCCTAAGTTATGTTTCAACCCGTTGACAAACTGGAAATAAAAAGTGATTAATACATTAAATGAACACATAAAGTGCTTTAGAATCTATACGACGCCTTTAAAAAATAAATAAAAAAATCAGTGTGTCTCTGACGCTGTTCGGTTGATACTGCGAGCCCTAGCTGCGCTCAGATTGTTTCTCTGCTAACTTAAGATCCAGACCCCCAACGACTAAAATCCGTCCTCCGGTTGAAATATGTAGTTAAACCAATAACTGATTACATTGGTTAAAATTACAGATTTAACTGGCGTTGAAAATTGTTGCAAAAATTTGTGATGACCTAAGTACACAAACATAACAGAGGTCTAGTCACTTTGAGACATTGAGTTACATACTATACCTTTAATGGGGAGACGTCTCACCCGCTATAATCACAATGTTGATTTTCATGGCCTGGCTTGACCACTCCTGCTGCATTTTGAATGAGCTGGAGCCGTGCTTGTTATGTTTTACTTGGCCTGGACTCAAATGCTGTCAGGGTTTGGGAATACTTTCCCTAAACTCCCTCATGTTTCCCAGTGTTTTGCCCTGCCTTGTGTTTCTTGTCTGTCTTGTTTGTTGTTGTTCGTCTGGAGCCATCCACGGAGCGGACCCGTCTCTCTCTCCTCCACACCTGCAATCACTCACCTGCGCTCCGCCTACCTGCACACCTGCAGCTCATCTCCACCTCCTGCAGTATTTAAACACCGGCTCAACCGTCCAGTCTTCGCCAGATCGTACCGTCGCCTTCGTGGTACTTACGTCCGGCTCTTACCTCCTGAACTACTTATGAATATTGTCGAGTGTTATTTCGTAGCAACTAATCGTATCCTCTGTCTCCACATCCAGAAATCCTCCCGTCTGCCTCGTCCACCTGCCTGTCTCGCTCCGTGGATTCTCCTATCACCTCTTGCCTCGTTCCACCCGGCTCCTGCAACTCCTCCTGGAACTTCAGCCTGTCAATCGGCACCCTTCATCCCCAGTTTGTGTGGACTCTCTACCTCCACTTACCTGTCTGTCCTGCTTCCAGCCGTCCCAACTCTCAACCTCCCTGGCAACTACAATAAATCTTATTCGTTCTCCTACCGCCTACGTTGTGTCCAGCCTTGTATTTTGGATCCAACCTAAAACTACCTTAATCATAACAAATGCAGGACGGGAGACAGGAACAGGTTGGCAAAGAACGTTTATTTACAGGCGGAGAGCCGGGAGTGGAATCACAGGAGCTGGGAGGGGGCTCGGTGAGGGTTCCTGCACTCCAGCCCGAGGTCGCGGCCAGTGCCGGGTCAGCTGGCAGAGGATGAGGCAGGCAGGAGAGAACCAGGCGAGACGGGAAGAAGACCAAGGAGGTGTTTGCCAGGTCGGGAGTGGAGCGAGGCAGGCAGGCGGAGGGAGATGAGAGTGGTGGTGAATCCAGGTGACTGCAGAGCAAGGAGAGTTGTGGTCCGGGTCTGTGAACAGGGAGACAAGAGGTGAGGAGGGCGGTCAGAAGACAGGAGCGTTCAGCTTACGGTTTGCTGGATGTTGTACGATCTAGCAATGAGTGGAGAGCTGAGCCGGGGTTAAATACTGCAGGAGCTTGATTGAAGTGGAGGCAGGTGTGTGGAAACTCTGCCAGCAGGAACTGGCCAATGAGCCACAGGTGTGTAAGCCCAGAGTCTGCCTCGCTCAGGGGGGGGGAGACACACACACACAGACTGAGGCAACCGATCGGGGACAGACCCGCACACACGGGGCGGGGGAAGACACGAGATACAAGGGCCGGGACAACAGCAGGATTACAACAGTGCTGCTTATTGTTCGGATAATCCTGCTCTCTTCAAAGTTCTGTTCAATCATCGGTCTCGTGCCAGTGTTTAGCCTCAGATGGATTCTTTTACTCCAGTTTCTGCTGCACTTGTCTCCTCCGGCTCTCTGTGCTCTGCCTCCAGGTTTCCTTTTCATCTCGGTCGAGGGGTTCAGTGGGACCCCCTTCCTGGGCTTGTCGGTGCCTTGGAGGCTGACCCACCCAGCCAACAGTGTTCACGTAGGAACATCTTGGTTTGGGTTCTGAGCCCCGACGTAGAGGTGGGCCTTCTGCCTCAGGTCAGGATGCCGGTGGAGGGCTGCCAACATCCAGGTGTCGACGCAGGTCTGCAAACAAAGGTGCAGCTTCGCCCTCAATGGCGAAGAGTTCTCCTTCCTTCTCACGTCCTCCCCCGACACCACAACAGAGCGGGTGTAGGGCGTATTCCAAAATAAGCCTCTGTGGAGCGTAATAAGTGAGGAGACAGGAGACAGAGATGCGTTGAGTCAGCTTTACTCTCCACTTCAAATCTATATCACTCAACTCAACATCGAGGGATGTACACAACTCAAAACACGCTAACCCGGAACTGGGAAACAACCAACCCCTCCCTTAAAGGTACAGTCTCTGGGTGAATGTCTCTTCCCGCTCCCTTGTGGGTCACCACACAGGGCCCCCCCCAGAATTCACCCATAATAACAGGCCCCGACCAAACAGGTACCCCAAACACAGACACTAGAGCAAAACAGAACAGTCCATAAGAGTCAACGTATAGGGGGGCGAACCCGGCGGCCATACCGGCTGCGTTTAACAGGAGAGGGGCAAAGGGCCAGGGGCAGGGCCAGGACAGGGCCAGGTGCACGGGCAGGGGCCGAGGCTGCCGCAGGAGGACGCCCTCTCCGTGGGGGCTGAGCAAGCTGAGGTGGTTCGCCAACATCCACATGTGCAGGATTGAGACGGTCTATAGCCACCCGCTCCGGCCTGCCCCCCATATCTACAATAAAGTTCTTCGACCCCCCCGGCCAGGACACGGAAGGGCCCATCGTAGGGGGGCTGCAGCGGGGTGCGATGGCCATCGTGGCGGATGAAAACATACTTGGCCGACGGTAAATCCTTGGGCACGTAGGACTGGGGAAGGCCATGTTGTGACGTTGGAATGGGAACAAAGGCGTTGGCAATGCTCCGGGACACAACCCGATGGGAGGCAACCGACCACATGGCCGTGGCATCCGGAAAAAACTCCCCCGAAACGCGCAGAGGCTGCCCATACACCAGCTCGGCCGACGAGGCTTGAAGATCTTCCTTGGGGGCGGAGCGAAGGCCCAGCATAACCCATGGAGGGCGGTCAGCCCAGTCGTCGTCCATAAGGCTAGCCCTGAGCGCAGCCTTCATGTCCCGGTGAAACCGTTCACAAAGCCTGTTGCTTTGTAGGTTGTGGTACGGTGGACCTTGACCCCCAGAACCTCGGCTACTGCTGTCCAAAGCTCTGATGTGAACTGCGGACCCCGGTCCGAGGAGAGGTCAGACGGTGTGCCGAAATGGCCCACCCAAGCCATAATGAACGCCCGGGCCACTGCAGCAGATGTAATGGAGGACAGGGGAACCACTTCTGGCCACCTAGTGGTCCTGTCCACCATGGTGAGGAGGTAAGTATAACCGCGGGAGGGAGGAAGTAGGCCCACCAGGTCCACATTCACATGATCAAAACGTCTCTCTGGCACTTTGAAGGGTGCCAAAGGGGCCTTGGTATGTCGAGTCACCTTACCGCGCTGGCACGCTACACAGGGAGCAGCCCAGGCCCTAACGTCCATCCGCAGGCCAGGCCAGACAAACTTGGCCCCCACCAGCTTGGTAGAGGCCTTCACCCCAGGGTGGGAGAGGCCGTGGATGGCATCAAAAACCTTTCGCCTCCAGCCAGCAGGAACCATGGGGCCCGTGGAGCCGTCACAGAGGAGCTTAGCATTGGCCGTGTCGAACACCACATCTTTCAGGAGCAGCGCCGTGGGGGCCGTCCTGTAGGCTTGCACCTCAGAGTCCCTGGTCTGGTCCTCAGCCATGGCTGTTTAGTCGAGGCCCAAGTGGACGGACCCAGTGACCGCCCGGGAGAGGCAGTTGGCGACGAAATTGTCTTTGCCGGCCACGTGCTGAATGTCCGTGGTGTACTCTGAGATGGCAGAGAACTGGCGTTGCTGTCAACCAGACCATGGCTCCGAAGACTTGGCCATGGCGAACGTGAGCGGCTTGTGGTCCACGAAAGCCTTGAACCGCCGGACCTCCAACAGAAAACGGAAATGACGGGTAGCGAGGAAAAGACTCAGCAGCTCCCTGTCGAAGGTGCTGTATTTCCTCTCGTTGTCACGGAGCTTCATGCTGAAAAAGGCCAGCGGCTGCCAGGCTCCGCCCACCCACTGTTCACACACAGCCCCCACGGCATAATCAGAGGCGTCCGTGGTAAGAGCAACTGGGGCGGTCGGAGACGGGTGCGCCAGCAGAGCAGCATTGGCCAGCGCGGTTTTGGCAGCATCAAAGGCATCAGTCATTTCTGAGGACCAATCCAACACATCCGCTGGTTTACCGCCCCTTAAAGCATCATACAAGGGTCGCATGAGCTGGGCCGCATGGGGGAGGAAACGGTTGTAGAAGTTCACCATGCCCAGAAACTCCTGTAGGGACTTTACCATGCACGGACGCGAGAAACTGGCTACAGCGTCCACCTTGGCAGGGAGGGGGACGGCCCCCAGCGGGGTGACGTGGTGGCCGAGGAAGGTAATGGACGACTGGCCAAACTCACACTTGGCCGGGTTAATGATAAGACCATGTTCACTGAGCTGGCCGAACAACTGCCGGAGATGTGCCAGGTGGTCGTCTATGGACGCGCTGGCCACCAGAATGTCGTCCAAATAAACAAACAGGAAGGGCATGTCCCGCAGCACAGAGTCCATGAGGCGGTGGAACGTCTGCGCTGCCCCCTTGAGGCCGAAAGGCATCCATAGGAACTCGAAAAGGCCAAAGGGTGTGATGACTGCTGTCTTGGGGACATCCTGCGGGTGGACAGGCACCTGATGGTAACCGCGAACAAGGTCCACCTTCGAAAAGATGGTGGCGCCAGCTGGGTCGGCAGAGAAGTCCTGTATGTGCGGCACTGGGTACCGATCGGGGGTGGTGGCATTGTTCAGTTGACGGAAATCACCACAGGGATGCCAACCGCCATCAGCTTTGGTCACCATGTGCAGGGGTGAAGCCCACGGGCTGTTGGAGCGTCGCACGATGCCCAGGTGCTACATGGTAGTGAACTCCTCCCTGGCGATTGCGAGCTTAGCAGAGTCGAGGCGCTGGACCCGTGCATAGACTGGGGGGCCCACCGTGGTGACGTAGTGTTCCACGCCATGCTTGGCCAACGCCGATGAGAATGTGGGCGTGGTGATGTCAGGGAACTCAGCCAGTAGGCGCTGATACAGGGGACCAAAACTGCAAGGCTGGCGACACTGCTTGGCCTTGGCCCCAAACCGGGAATGGTAATAACACCAACCGTCCTCACGCTGTCGGCGGGCTGTAACAGCTGCTGCAGTGTCCGGGTCGTCCACAGGGAGTGGAATTGGGGCAGACGCGTGGTGGGGGGGCAACAGCGCATGGACAAACTGCTGCCTGTTGGCGAGGAAAATTCTGTCTGCCTCGCAGCCAGCGCCCGGTAATCTCTGGAGGAAGGGAGGGGGGAACTGGCCAGTGCTGTGCACACAGGTGCTGGAAGCTGCCGCAGGAATAGCTGGGCAAAGAGGAATGATCAATCCGCCGCGCCCAGCACAGCCAGCATCCTCTCCATTAATTCGGATGGCTTGCTATCGCCAAGGCCATTCAGGGACAGCAGGCGGTCTGCTTTCTCCAGCTCTGACAGTTCAAAGAGGTTCAACAGGAAAGTTTTAAGTGCGTCGTACTTGCCGTCTGCCGGGGGAGCCTCTAATAGTGCCATAGCCCTGGCTGTTGTCGAGGCATCCAAAGCTGCAACCACATGGAAATATTTCGTAACATCCTGTGTTATCCCTCTCAGTTGGAACTGAGCCTCAATGTGCTGAAACCACGGCCGTGGATTGTGCTGCCAAAAGTCCGGCAACTTGATGGTGGCAGCGTAGATCGCGCCGACATTAGCTGCGCCGCTAGCACCGCCGTTTTGCGACATAATTCAGCCGTATCCAACTCACGTCAGGGTCACCAATTGTGGAGCGTAATAAGTGAGGAGACAGGCGACAGAGATGCGTCGAGTCAGCTTTACTCTCCACTTCAAAACTATATCACTCAACTCAACAGCGAGGGATGTACACAACTCAAAACACGCTAACCCGTAACTGGGAAACCAGCAACCCCTCCCTTAAAGGTACAGTCTCTGGGTGTCTCTTCCCGCTCCCTTGTGGGTCACCACACCTCAGTATATTGGGTGACTCCCGGGGGAAGGTGCAAACCTGCCACTGTGACGTGGACGGTTTAAATAGTATTTTATGATGACCCAACTATTGCTGACACAGCTGATTTTAATAGGCTCGTGCAGCTGCCCAAATGTTGACATCATTTTAAACGGAACATGTTTGCCTCTAATCTCGTGTAATCGTTTATAGAATAAACTGTTAAAAATAAATTAATATCTAACCCGATTTGTTTTGCTAATAATAGGAGTTCTGAAATGAATTCCAGAGGGTAGGAGGTGAAACTCCTTGTGCACAGGATGTGACTTATCCAACAATATACTCTGAGCTTTTCCCAACACCTGTCTTTAGTACAACCAGCACAGCAATGAAAAGTTAAGAACGACTCAATATAAGATCTGTAAAACGTACACATCACTGTTTTATCCACATGGAAATACCTTGGTTCCCCTCAAGCACTACAATCTCTGTTGCCCCCTCTTACACAGGGCTTCAGTATTGGGTGAAAAGGTCAACTTATTGTCCAAAATGGTGCCCAAATACTTATACTGCTCAACACACATACCGTTTATAGTTGTTTGTACTGAATGGATTGCTTCCTTGAGCTAAAATCAACAGTCATCTCTTTAGTTTTAAGGACATTAAGTTTTAAAAAAGCATCCTGACACCAGGTAACAAAATCGTCAACCACAGAACCATGCATTGAGTCCCCCTCACTCAGTAAACTAATAATTACAGTCATCTGCAAATTTTATGTATATTTTCCAAATTAGTCTTACAATCATTAGTGTTGGTGTCTGACGTTCTTGGAAGAAGCAGATTTAAGGACTAAATTCACCTACAGTCCACTGAGAATAAGAAAGTAGTAGAAAACCAGCAGGCAGCCCGCTGACACACAAGCTGAGGGAACCAGCTCCTGAATGAATAAGTGCTCATTAAATCAAGTCAGTTCTTCTTCTTCTTATCACTGTTGTTCAGACAGCCGGAGTTTGGAGATGATGAGTGGCTTCACTGAGGAGAGTCTGTGTGCGCGAACAAGTATCACCGCCTGTACACGGTTACCATGGACACAGGATGGCAACAGGTGGGGCCTCAAAAGGCTGAGAAGACGTAAACCTGAAGGACGCGTCACAACAGTGATTTAAATTTCCCTGACAAAACTAAAAATCTAATGACCAAAACTGAAACACATTCATGACCCGGGAATATTGGATTAACCCACCGCAAGGATACCTTTCCACCTGGTCTCCTGGACACACAGTATGTCCACCGTCCTTCTCTGCATCATGTCCATCAACTCTCTAGCCTTCCCTGTCATAGTCCCAACAG
>CM022471.1:1154042-1174655 GCA_011952105.1 Coreoperca whiteheadi
ACTTTCTTATTCTCAGTGGACTGTAGGTGAATTTAGTCCAGTGAATCTGCTTCCTCCAAGAACGTCAGACACCAACACTGACGGAGGCCGAACGTGCAACAGGTCACTTTATGCATTAATTAGTGGCATTTATTTTCATTTTGAAACCTGAAAAATGAGGAGATTTAAATGTTAACTTGTATAGGGGCGAGTAAAAATGCACTTTGGGCAAGTAGATTTCAAACCTTTAACGTTGAACCCTGAATATATATTCAGACAAAGTGAACCAGACATCTGAAACGCTGGATCATATGTTTACAAAGTGCAATGTGGGACTGATTTGGACCTTTAGAAAATCTGTATTAAAAAGGAAACCGTGACTTCATCGCAGTGTGTTTGGGATTGCGAAACTTACAGGCCCCATAGTTTTGTATAGTCTCCCAGAAAGTAACTGATATCTAACTGCAGAAGACTCCTGGAGAGGACCACGTAATTTGGTACTCATTATAGGGGGAAGCGGTGGGCGTTTAAGCGGCACACCTCTACTTTTTAAAAATCCAATGAATTGCTAGTGTCTGGCAGCAGGACATTACAGTGACGTGGTGCAGCCACCAGCCTGCAGCACAAGGCCTTGTTCAGACTGGAATACGAACCGATGCATGTGGGAATGGGGCCAGATGATCAGGTTGCAGGATGCGGATCCCGGTTTGCACGAGTTTCCCATCACAGCAGGTGCAAAACAAAAAGTTTCCCCTGGACGAAGCTGAAGGTGTCGATACTGTATAAACTTCCCCGTGAGCTCACCTAAGATGGGTTTTTTTGTTCCCCGATCAAGAGGTTGAAACATTTGATTTGATTCTTGGGGAAATGAATGAAGTGACTTTGGCCAGACAACAAATGTGGGCTCTTATTCATCTCCATGACAACATGTCGCACTTTTAACAGCTACAACACGTCCGCAGCGTCGCTTCCATTGTGATTCCAGTGCACTGGCATGGTGTCCAATCAGAGGGCAGCAGGATACTGAGCATTTACTTGATTCCTCCCCACATATTTTTCCAACCTCTATGAAAAGGTGCTTTGTATAAGGTTGTGACAGGTTTCCAGTTTGAAATCAAGGTGCTGAAACTGAGGCATTTCCATTGTTCAATATGGATGGAATGTGTAGCCAAGCTATGCGATCAGGTAATTAGTGTAAATCATTCGTATGTGTGTAATGATATGTATTGATTTTTCAACAGCCTGAACACCAAGAGAACAAAGTCGCCAATACTACGACCACTAAATTAAAGAAATTGTCAATATTTGTGGGCTTCAAATATGGAGTGTACCTAGTAATATGTAAAACACAATACTTAAGATACTAGCGAGGAATTCGGTTTGTCATTTGAATTCGCAACATAGGCCTACATATCATATATTTAGGCTGTCAGGCATTTGACCTGCCTGACAAACCTGCAGGTGGCGACTCGGATGTCTAGCTGGAGGAAATTATTCATTATTATTAACTGCGCACACACACACACGAGAAACACAAACGAGAGTCCGTTCGGTTCATTTTAAAAGCATTTTAATGGCTTTTTGCACATATGTAACAGAGATGGGGAGAAGTCTACGGGTGCAGATCCAACTAGCGGTGACCCCTGGTCCACAACTCACGGACTACCTCACCTAAGAACCCCCGCCCACCCCCATCGTGGCATTGTTGATTGTGCAGTATGAAGAAATATCTCGTTACTATGGTTACAGTGACAGAGGAATGCACACTATATTTATCAAATTGCCAGAGAACGTAGCAAAAAGGGAAAAAACAAACAAAAAAAAAAACAGGCGCAATTTCAGGACCAACCACCCGAGTGAAACGTTTGTCAGTTACCTGGGGCGTTTCACCAACGTGAAGCCCGAGCCCCACCCCGACCAACCCCACCAACCAGCTGTGGTCCACTTTTTCTGGCAGGTGCAGAGGTTAATTAATGACAGAGCAACAAGCGAGCGCACAACTAATTTGAGCTCTAATCGCGCAGGTTTTCAGAGCCACAGTTTGGGTTTGCGGTCGGTTTGAAATCCAAACTCACCTGTTCTGACGGCCATTTTGGCAGATTCTGCAAGACGCGGGAACACGCTTCCACAGAACACAACGCTTCAGGCGGTTATAGTCGTATACTTTGCCCAGCTCGAGATACACTCCTCGATTATGAATCCAGCCAATCGTTCAACAGCCGGCCCACTGATTGCTTGAGCATCAGATATGGTGAAAAGGTCGACCCGCTTCTAAAATAAGTCGGGGCGACAAATTCAGGCTTCAGTTTGGGCTGAACCCGTAGGGCTTTTGAGTGCACAATAGGGCCCTAAATCCCCCAAACCAGATTGAGTCTCTGGTATTTTTTAGGAGGTGCTGTTCCATCAAATAGCCAAGTTAAGGAGCGTTTCAAAGTTTTGGCACGCAAGGTAAACAAGTCTCGACTCACAGATTGATTACAGAGCGAATATCTTCTGTTCATTTTGTCATTAAAGAACTTCCACAGCGACAAGTAACTCCACATACATTTCACTGCGAGCAAACGTCTGAAATCTTAAAACAACAAAATGGGAGTGCTGAAGCCCACAAGCAAGCGACCATTATTCTGCAACATTACTCACTTCCGGTAAATGCTTTTTAGAACCACCTTGTCCACTTAACAGCAACGATTAAAGCTTTTACAGCACACCTACGTCTCCACATCGTCAGACTAAATGAACCTTAGACAACTGTGGGGCAGAAAACACATACAGGAGGAACCAAAATCCTACTCCAAGTAACTGAGGGGGCAGAAGGGAATGTTTCAAAATGTAAAAAGAGTAGAAAATAAAACTTACTGGATGCTTTAGAGTTAGACATTCTTACTGGTCTTAATGATTTATTCCCCCATCGAGGTTGGTTGACTCGATGGCTCCTTCATTCAGATTTGTTAAGTGTACATATCGTTAGGTTTCCAAGTAAAGAAAGTTCTAGTCAAATGAAGCTTATTATGGTCGGTCGAGGTCTTATTAGTAGTAGTAGTAGTAATAATAATAATAGGTGAAATTAAACACAGGTTTATTTTTTAACAGTTTGTTATACACAAGTTATACATACAGTTCACAGCACCGCAGGGTAACGCTCCGAATTACAGCCACTTTTCTTCCTGTGATGCTGCAGGAATTAGACAGCACCGGACCTAACCAGAACACAATGGTGGTAATTTGCTTTCCGTGGGTTTATTGTAACAAAATTTAACCAACGGAAGAGCAGAATTGATTCAGTTTAGTTTTCCGAGCGCAGTGGGCTTGTTTTGCTTCCCTAAAGTTCAACATGTGTCAGAAAGTTTTACGTTTAGCAGTTCCACAGCGTGACGCTGTGCGCGTTACACTTTACCAGCGTTTTAGTCATCTGGGGCAAAGCTACAAACATGCGAGAGGTGTAATTCCAGAGGCTTACCCCGCTGTGGTCTCAGCTTTCCCCACTACAGAGGGATACACGTCATCTTGCAAAGACAAGGCCTCGCAAAAAACCGAGGATGGACCCTAACAGGAACTACCTACAACTTCCCGAAACAAAACAAAAAACTGAGACGGCTTGGGAGCGTAAACACAACCCACAAAAGGCAGTAGTCGACGAGCAGCTGGGAGGAGGAAAAAGCAGAGAAGAAAAACCAAAGAGCGGGAGATAGAAAACACAAATAATAGCAATAAGATTAATACACAGGGATATTCTGGGAGCTCCTCTACATCGTGTTGTTCAGAGGCAAACGCTGTTTGTATTTTAGCAGCCGCCTAAAAGCGTTTGCAGACCCCCTTCAAGTTATTTTCCTTCGATCGGGTCTTTTTTGTTTTTAAACTGGTTTCTCCTGCTCATCTTATCTTACAAAAACTGAACAGAGGATACAGGCGGCGTGTTGTAGCTGTAGCTCTGAGCCAGACCGGACGGTTGATAGGCACAGAGTGGAGAGTTTTGGCTCGGAGCTTGCATGCTGGAGTCACGCTTCGACAGGAAGAGGAGGAAGAGAAAGACAGGAGAGGAGGAAGAGAAAGAGTGGCTGTTTGGGATTTCACTTGACATAGCAACTGCTAATGTTGTAAGTGCTGGATGCCGTGAGAACTGTCCACGTCGCTGAATGAGCTAAATATTAATAAAAACTGGTGATGCAGCATGTTTTTCCTCGTCGGACTGCGCTGTTATCATCTGATGTTATTACATTATCTGGCAATTATTATGACATTCGCAGTTTTGATTAAATTGAAATCCACTTCGAAGTAAGTTTAATTACGTTTTGAGCAGTTATTCTGTTAGTTTTTAGCCATTACAGCATCGGTTGCTACGAGCTGACTCTAAATCGAACATTCGGTCAAGTGACACGGACATCTTCGACGCGTATTTGACCAAAGATCGATCGATAGTGAGGAGCAACCCCAAACAGCACCAAGGGGAAGAGGAGGGAAGGACGAGCGTCTATTTCTTCTTGCTGAACAGACTGAAGCGTTTCTCCTTGTCTTTCTCTCGTTTGCCCGGGCTGGACTCGGCCGCCGCCGCCGCCGCCACGGAGGCCGGCAGCGTCTGAGCGCGGGCGGCGGGGGCGGGCGTGCTATGGCTGCTGGGCGTGACCTCCGACTTGTCGCCCGACACGGCGGCCGAGATGGCCGAGATCCACATGTTCATCTCCTCCTGGGGGACGAAGGGAGGGGTTAGTAGGAGCATTTATAAATGTTGATTAACTTCTCCTCCATCTGTCCACTTTATGTTATTACAGCACATGAATAAATATGTCAAATATATATATATTTACAGCTCGATTATAGTGTTATAAGCCATTTATGTAATGTTCATATTCTATTAATGAATGCTTAAAAACAGGGGGACTAGAAGTAAAAATGATTTTAAAAAAAGAATGAATAAATATGTAATAAAGTACTTTTTAATGCTAGAAAATAAAATGTAAGTGAAATGGCAAAAATATAATAAGCAAAAGACAATTGCAAAAACCCGTCTTTTGACTTGAATAATGGTTACCACTGTGATTATAGGATGCAGAAAGCAATACTGAGAGAAAGCGTAGGTGAAAGGGTTTGTTTTCTTGAACTTACATCATCTTTGGCTTGGAAGAGATACTCATTCCCGTCAGTAATCCTGTGGAGGTTACACAATGCATTAAATAAGGAAGTGTCATGTTGCCCTTGATGCAGCGAGTTAGCGGGAGGCTTTTTTGTCTCTTTTTTTTTTTTACATTTTGGCAAACTGGCCCCGCTAAAAGCAGCCGAATCAGCCGATAGCAGCTCCTGTCTGCAGTGGACCCGCGGATGAACAGAGAGCCGTCACTGGATTACTCCGAGACTGAAGGAAACTTAAAAACCTGAATATTCTCAGGCAGGTTCTGGAGTTATGTGGAGCGTCTTTTTTCTGTGATTTCTAAGCGGATTTATGGACGATTGTCCACAACGGACATCAGAGATGATGATTCCCTCAGAAGGTCTGAGTCACACCGCATCTGCACATATTGTTTCAGGCCCCTGTGTTAAGACGTGACTGAGAAGGAAGAAACAAAGTGCAGTAATTCACCCCCCGGGGGGGCTCTCTACCTCACGGCTCACAGTTTGAAAACCTCTGCAACATCGTCAGGATGCTCACTTGAGCTTGAAGACGTGTTTCTTCTTCTTGTAGTCCAGCGCCACCTCGCAGACCGCATCCTTCAGGCTGACGGGAATCTCGCTGTGGTAGGGGATACCCTGACTGGCGCTCTTCTGATCCTTGTAGAAACCCATCTCCTGCTGATTGATCACACAGTACACATTGTGCCACGACCTGCAGAGACACCGCAAGAGACCACAGGCCTTTAACCACGGCTCCGTTTGATTCTATCCTGTAAATTCCCCGTTACGTCTTTAAAAACCCCGTGTTTTTGGCCAAACGTTGTTTATTTTACAGAAGTAAAAAACACTTATATATAACACTCTATATACGAGCTAACAGATTAACCCATGTTTTCATTTCTGTTGAATCCACTCCCTTCATGACGAAGAGGAGAAGATTAAAGGTTAACTTGACACCCAGCTGAAAAGCATTGTTTTTAAAACGGTATGAAAATGAACAACTGTGTACCTGCTAGAGGCCTTCTTGTTATGCCCCTCCCACTCGTGTTTGCGGTGCAGGACGCCCTCCAGCTGGGACGTGGGAGCGTCCAGCTGGGTCTTGGCCGGCAGGGTCGCGGCCTGGCTGGCCGTGCCCTTGCGGGACGCTCCGGGAGACCCCGCGGGGCTGGGCTCCGACACCCCGTTCACCACCTCGCCCCCTTCGGCGTTATCCTGGAAGCAGAAGGCCCGAGACGAGTCAGGGGACGACTGCGGGTGGGTGGATCGCGCTCACATACGCTCCATTTAAAATAAATCATCTCTCTCTGTTTGCAGAAGCGGTAAATCTGAACGATCAGAGCGGCAGCATGCAGAGCAGAGCGGAAGCACGGGCTGTGTCGACACTTCTTTTTTTTTTTTTTTTGCACATTCTTGCTTGGTGTCTGTCGGCAACCTTTTCACGACCGCCATGCTTTCTACTAAATAAAACCCGGGTGAATAAAACTGTTGACAAAGCCTGAACTAACTGGACATAACGCTGGCAGGTCAGCGTGACGCCCCGAGGGCACTAGCTTCAATCTGCAACGAGAGCAGGCTTTCACGTCACACTGCTAAATAACACATTTTTAACACTATTACTGCCGACGAGATGCGTTTTTAGGCGTACGGAGTGTGATCATGTTTAATATTCTGCGCTCACCAACACAGAACACCCCACCAAAGGAAGTTAAACTAAACCAAACGATAACCTGGCGGCGGTGAGGTGACACCAGGTCACAAGCAAGTCTCAGGTCCTTAAAACTCCAGTCCCGAGTCAGTCGAGGAAACTATCACGTCCCAAGTCCTAAACCTGGCCGGAGGAAGCTGCAAGCGTTAACATTTGCTGTTGGGACCCTCTTAACCAGCTCCCCACCACCCAACACCAACCCCGTCGCCTTTAAGTTGCACACAGCAGACTATACATGGCTGCATCATTACTTTCCCAACATATGCCCCAGGTTTACTAGATTAGGTTACAATGCAGGGCCCGCCTTCAGCATGCTGGCGTATTGGGGCTTTAGGAGCCCCCCTGGTGGTCTGGGGTTTCAGGGCAGTTACCCACTTCGTCCAATTAGTAATCAGGCCTTGGTCCTAAACTTTGAGTATTGAGTCCAAATCATCTTTAGGGTTGCAAGTAACAATTCTTTCCATGATCGGCTGACCTGCCGAGCGTTTTCTCGATTCATATTTTAGTCTATGAATTGTTAAAAAAAAACCTCCGCAAGTTCTCAGAGGCCACAGTGACGTCTTCAAACTGCTTGCTTTCTCCGACTAACAGGCCAAAAGACAGATTTTCTTAAAACTGATATTGTTAAGATTTACTGTCAAATACGGCGAAGAAAAACAGCCAATCGTCACGTGTTTGCCCGTCCTGGCTGAGTGACGATTCCAGTCTTTAAAGTCGTAAGACCCAACTCCGAGTTAAATCGCGAATTCAGACGTCAAAGTAAGAAAAAAAAAAAGGAAAAAAAAGCCTTTTTAGATTTCATGAAGTCGAGCCTGAGGTCACCAAATTCCTCTTCTCCGACTCGAGTCCCTACCTCTGAACCGAACCACATCGCTCAAAACCAACGCAAGCTGATCTTCAGACACTCGACTAAACCAGACTGCAGCCTTTCTAATGCCTTTTTAAGCCTTTGTTTATTAGCATTTGATTTTGAGAGCTCAGCGCTGGATCCAAGCACTGATTAGACAAACATCTGCATTGCATATTAACGGCACAGAGAGGTGACGTGGTCTGATCGTGCACGGATTACAGGTTTTAGGACATGCATAGTAAATCACAACACCTCTCCATAAACACACAACATGGTGGACAGTGTGAAGAAAGGCAAGGGCAGGGGGGAAGCCAGCAGACGGGAAGAACAAAAACACAAAGCTCAAACAATTATCCACAATCAAAATTGCTTGGAACTCATTGCTGGACATCATTATTGGTGAGGGGGGGAAATGCGATAGGCCTAGTATCAAAACAGATTTTCCACACCACACCCACTCCAACCGGATGCTCATTACCCTGTCACTGAGCTCTTCGAGGGCTGGACGAACGGCGGGCCGCTCTTTTTGAGAACAGTTCAGAGGGCCGGACCAATCCTGGGCGCTTTAACCGAAGGGCTGGAAGAGCGGGGCCGATCCTGGGAGCCTTTGTTTAGAGCTCGGCGAGAGCGGGACCCGTCGTGTGAGCGTTTACTTGGGAGCCTTAAGGGCTCAACTAATCCTGAAAGCGTTTACTGAAAGCTTGATGAGGGTTGGACACAATCTAACACACTCTCCCTGACAGCTAGTCAAACACTGGAGCCATTCAGAGATTTTTTCCCTTCTCCTCGTGGAAGCTTGTCAAACACCAGACCAGTTATTAGAGGTGTCTCTTACAGCTCGGACCAACGCTCGGAGTTCTTCACTGAAAAACAGTCTGGACCAGTTCTAGGAGCTGTAACTAAAAGCTTAATCGAGCATCCCTGACAAGCGACATGCGGAAAGCATTTGCTGTCAATCCCGTCGGGCTGTTTGGGTTTGAAACTTTGAACAGAGGATAGTACGTATCAGTGTAGCTTCTGCCTCCCAATATTCATGTTTCTACTGTGGAAATAACAGGTAACATCTCTACCAAACATTGGAATGTGTTGAATGTGCTAGAACAAAAATACTGTCCGAGAGAGTCGTATTTCACAGCATTTTTTTTTACAATTATTTGATTGTACTAAACTACCAAATATCAAAGCATATGAAGCACTGCCACTGTATTTAACATTATGCCACATGACTCTAGTTTGGTGACAGACTGTGTCAGAAATTGTCTTGATTATTACTTTGTAAGGATTTGTAACAATAAAAGCTAAAATTCTGCGGCATAAAAGATAATAAAGACAAGTAAACCACCAGCAACTACAAATCCTTAACTGTGGGTGGTAAAGAAGCATGTGTAGTTACCTTCCTATTCCAGAAATCTTTTGCATTAATTTACCCAGCAGGCAAACCAACACCCTGAAAACAAAGAAAATGGCTAATAATGCCAGTTGATTTTGTGACAATCCGATTATTATTTAAACTTTCATTTTGTTGATTTCGATCCCCGCCAATGAAAGCGGCCTACAAACCAAATAAATAATCCGCCACAATATACGCGTCTTAAAATAAAGCCCCAGGACGAAAATCGGTGAAGGACGTGAGATGAAGAAATACAACGTTGACAGAAAAGTCAACTGAAATGCTAAGGACGTGTGACAGCATGCAACAACGAGAACCGAACAAACATTAGAACCATTACTGTGCATGGAGAGAAGTCAACTATACGTGGATAACACATGGACAGACAAACCAGAACCAGCACTGATTGGCTGACAGGGTTTATTGGGGAATGTGTGTTAGTCAGGGAAATGACGGACATGCAACAGAAATTTAAAGAAACTATAACAGCAAACCATGAAAACAACAGAGGATGATGATGATGATGGTGATACAAAACAGTGTTGCCGCGACACTAAATCGTAGCTGAGTAAATATGCCGAGGAGGACATGTGGGAATGCTTATCGATGACGGTCGGTTTCACATGAAGGTGTGGATTCATACACACATGGACAATGATTATGCGTAACAGAAGCATCACTGCTATTAAAAGAAACAAACATATATATATGAGTTAAGATTGTCAAACTTCTGAAATATACGATTTTTTAAAATTTCTAATCATTAATTGGACTTTTAGATAAGTCTGAATGATCCGAGGATCAAACTAAAATGATATATATGAAATTAAAATGTGTATTACTGATTTGCCCTTGCTGTGTATTAACTACACAGTATTTCATTACATTAAAGGCACAAGGGCACGTATGAGTGTGAGGATGCAGGGGGGAGGAGTGAGGGAAGGAAAGCTCGTTAACTTTAATTTCTCCGGGTTAAATTACGGTTAGAGTTATTGTGGTGCTGCTGCTCTGCTGAGCCGGCTTCATTGCGAATGCAGCTATTTCATTCTTAGGCAATAAATTATGATTATTATCATCCAGAGGTATAGCATTAGTGTTTACATATAGTTAACTCTAAACAGTTCTAGAACTATTTTTTTAAACTATGAGAGAGAAGAAACACATACAGGGCTGTTAGGCGAATGGTACTTTACATAGAGTGCGTGTCGTATGTGTGGTGCACATACTGCACTCTATGAAACGCACACATGAGGGTGGTGAATGTGGGCTGTAGACACGCCTGGGGCAGGTAGGAGTTCACTCTTTAGAAGTAACTTTCACCCAAATATCTGTCTACACAGAAACTATAAACGAAATACAACTTTAGAAAAGGAGCCTAAAACAACGGAGTAGTAACACTCCAAAAATCTGATTGATTTTGAACAATTTACAGATTGCCAATGTGAAAGTGTTAATGATCAAGCTAAACTTATAGCAGCTTGAAAGCCTTTATTTTAAGACAAGAAGAGTAAGACATAATTTATTTGAATATGACCTCAATATATTTTGGATAATACAATGCTTGTGTTGATTAGTTATCATCGATTGATGCCCTGCTTTATATTTGGTGTGCTATTTTATGCCGACGACGCCACAATTTGCATTCGGGAATAAATACCTATAAAAATCCAACACATGCCCGCAAAACTGACTCATCCACAGAATTTGGAAATCACCGTCTGAGGCTGTGAAACCTGATTTGAGAGGGAGGGCTGCGTGGGTTGTTTTTTTTAATTGGCGGTCTTCTCAGGTGTTCACATTCCAGAGCGTGAGTTTATAAACGATGACGTAAAATAGCAGACACATTAGTAGCTGAGGGGAGAGGATGACGGGAGTGTCGAGCTGAGGGAGACAGAGGGAAGAAGGGAGGAGGGAAAAGGAAAATGAGGGGAGGAACAGATAGAAACGCCAACGTGGCTTGTTTGTGTGTGTGTGTGTGTGTGTTTTGTGGGGACTTTTTTTTTTTTTTTTCTTTTCACCAAATGTCTCAAAACACAAACATTTAAAAAAGGTTTGATTCACTAACATTACTCATATCGAACTTATTAAGTACAAAAAGGAATGTACTCTTGTGCTTCCCTGGGGACATTTTTGTCCTCTTCATTTTTGAATTTGATGATAATTGTGGCTGTGTGAATTTTGGGATACCTGGGAGTTTGTTTGTTTTTTTTAAGAATTTTGAAATTTCAACCTCAGATCCTATAATAAGTCATTGAACATTGAAACCCATTAAAACAATCAATTTCCCCACTGTAATTATGCTATAAATTGATGCATTTTCTGACGTCAGCCATTCACTGTGCAGAAAAGCCTCCATAATTGTAGTTTTTACTGTTGTCCACCAGGTGGCGCCCCCTTCCCAGTTCACTATGGGTAAACTAGAGGCATCTTCACTGGCGATTTTCTGATCGTTTGGAGAAATTGAATACTAGGGGAAAACGGTGGAATTTGGTGGAAAATAGTAAAAAGTACAATTTTTAAAGGCAGGATGCCACAACGACAGTGTGGGCTCGTGAAAAGAATGATTTTATGCCATAATGGCAGCGGCAGAGGAATGTTTCATTATAGACAAATAAGTCCAATTAAAAAATGATGGGGGAAGAGCTCTGCACTCTCCCCAAAGGCCACCAATGGGAAGGTGGCGCCATCTGGTGGAAAATAATAAAAACTACAAGTACGGAGTTCTCGGCACAATGAAAGGCTGACTTCAGAGAATGCATGAATTTCTGCCGTTACTACAGCGGGACCAAAAATGTATGTTTTTAATGGGGACATTTCTGTATGAAAATCTATGTTCTCGCTAATCAGTGACTTGTTCCAGTGGCATTAGGCAAATACTGCGGAATCTAAAGGGTTAAAATCCTGAAAATGAATGAACATACTTATGATCAAAATAGTTTTGAAGGGAAGCACAGGGGTTGAGAAAACAAGCTCATATTTGCTTGAGAAAGCTTAATGTCGCCCCCCCCCCCCCCAAAAGACAAAGTGTCAAAAGCACAAAGTGAAAGGGGGATTTAAACCGCTCCCAGCGTAGTTTCCTCACAGTACTTTCTGTCGGCCGTTTCGCCGTCTGCTTTACGTGCTACGAAGCAGAAACAGAACAGAACTGAACGAGCCCGAGTGTCCACCGGCACCTTCTTTCCGGTCGCCAGGAGCTGTTTTCACAGAATGTTTTAGCAGACGCAAACTGCTTCGCGACGAGCGGAAAAAACCCTAAAAACGTAAAAAGCAACAGCTTGCAATCGAAGCTGGAGGAGAAATCCTGGAAGGAGACTCCAGGTGGACATGGAGGCCTTTTAATGAAACTATAGCTTAAATCCTACACTAGCTACAAACTCATGAGGCCACGGCGAGGCTGCCGTCTCACCCGCGGTACTCTTAGTGTTTTCCATTGCTTTCTGTCCCGACCCTCTTACTACAGGAGGTGACTTAAAGGCCTCTCAGACGTGAAGATCTCACTCGGTTTAAAGTAAGTATACTAATATTTGAAAACAGAGCGACGGTCGTCAGTTAAAGAGAACATTATGCACGTGACATCTTACAAGTTACACTTCGAAAAACAAGAAGTTATTGATCCGTAAGGAGGAGAAGCAAACGATAAATGCAGAAGACAAATGATGAGCTGGTTGACAACAGAATCTATGATATTTCTGTGTGAGGTCAAAGGCTAAATGTTAAGTGTGATGTTTCATGTCTCTGCGTGCAGGCGCTTTGGACTGCGTGTGGTTATATTTAGGTATTTTGACTACACACATCATAAGTGCGTGCGTCAGGGTGCGGCGGTGGTCCTGCGGCTCTGCAGGGTGCTGCTGTATTTCTGGTAGGCAGGCGAGCGGTAACTAACCCTGGGAGACTCCTGATCGGACGGCAGCCCGTTCTGAGACACCGGCTCGCCCTCCCTGCAAACACACAAAGTACACAAGGAGTCACACACACACTCCTGATGGACACTGAAGGCTGCGTTCACACCTCTAGTTCGGCTCAGCTGGTCCGAACGAGGGCAAACAGTTACACATCGTAGCATTTTTCAGCTTTCTTGGTTCCTCTTCACGCCACGCTGATCGCTTCGGTCCGAACCAGCTGAAACGAACCAACATGCAGTCACATGACAACATCCACGTCACTCATTGGCCCGCGGCGTCTTCCCTAAACTGCTTTTCGATTGGTCAGCCTGGCGGGCTGGTTCTGTCCCTGAATGCGTTCCAGTGGTTGTGTCCCCCACAACATGCAGACAGGACGTCTCTACAATGAAGCGGCTGGAAAACCACGTTCTGATGCAAACGGCGAGCAGCATCGCGCAGTCATTCTTCTGAACTCTGACGCGCTCACGTTCCCAAAATATGACTACGGCAGCTGGTTCAGTCCAAAAACGATCAGTACTTTTTGCAGTTGGGCCGGTTCGAGGTCGGATCGCGTTCTCACCACAAACGAGACGCTATAGAGTTCGTCTGAAAGCCTGTTTGGTGCGCTTCAGGTGCGACTGCTGCGTTCACACCTGAGAACGAACCGAAGGGGGAAACGGACCCTAGTGCGACTCAACCGAACTGAAGGAGGCAGGTATGACAGCAGCCTCAGAAACAGCTGCTCTCACTATTGATTGAGCCACAGTTTCGTTTTTTTGATCTTCTGTCAAATACACATCTGCAGCAAAACACTATGTTTTGCTAAATTCTGTGCAGAGTTCACGAGCTTCTGTCATCTGCCCCGATGAGGCCATGAACTTTCTTCTTCTGTGCACCCATGTCCTCTTTTTTTTTTTTTTTTTTCCCCTTCCCAGTTTTGTTTTCACTTTCACTAAAAAAAAAAAAAAAAAAAAAGAAGATCAGAGACCGAAAGGTTGCCTTCAGAAGCGATAATACTCGCTCATGAAAAGCAATAGAGGAAGTACAGCTTGCGACTGACAGCAGTGAAACTCGAGGCGGTGATGCGAAAGGTAAACTCAGGTCCACAGGAGAGGAAGTAGATCACCCCCCTTCTTTTCTCTGACCGACTGTCACGAGCCCCGAAGAGGGCGTCCAATTTCATCCACCCATCCGTCCAATTTCCAACAATATAAAAGCGAGTCTCACCTGTGCTGTGCTGCGGCGTCGCCGGGCTGGGCCTCGGCGGGCGGGGGTTGTCTCCTCTTCTCTTCTTCCTCTTGCGCTCTTCTCACTTCCAACAGCTCCATCTGGACACACAAACGCACCGGGCCTCACGTCAGAACCGCTCGCGCGAACAGCTTCGCCCTGAGTGTGTGCCACGCGCACCAGCGTATTTAAAAAGACATATTTTCTTCGTAGGCGCGAACGAGATTCATGAGTGGTGCGGACCGGTCCCGCGAGTCACGTTCAGATAACCTGACTCTCGCTGCAAGGACACAAGGATCAAACTGCCTTGGCCTCAGAGAATTTGGAGTTTAAATGACACCCAAATTAACTCAAACAAAACATACAACGGAGACAAACTTAAGGCAAAATGTGCATTCTGTTCACCAGATCGTCATCATCGCTTGCCAAGTTACTGAGAGGTTTCTAATCTTTATAGTCATTGTATGTTCTTCTGTTTGATGAACTGTCTTAACGATGGATTGCTGAATCTCCTGTCTGCGCCACACATTTACCTTCGGGTACTAGTAAAGATACCTGGACTGGATTCGATTTTATGATTCTTCTTGGCACATTTCTGGAAGTCATACAGTAAGAAAATCCTCGCCGCAGCCTCAGGGTTTCTTTATATTCTCTGGTCTAACGTCTCCATGACAAAGGAGATATCTCCATGCTCTGGAAAGTCTTTTTTAAGCTTCTAACTTCACGCCACACCTTTCCGTCTTTATTTCGCTCGCAGTACAGCGCCGCCCTGATGGCACGTCACTGAACGCTGCATCACGCACGTTTATTTTTGTTGTTTCAGGACTCCTGATACGACGACCGACGCCGCTGAACTTGTTGTCTTTTTGGCTGCTGGTTTCCGACAGCAGGACGTGAAGCTCTTCCCTTTTCTCACTCTTCGGTAACTTTTTTGCAAATGAAAACTTTCCCACGAACGGAGCAGGACAGGCAGCCTCATGTGGCCGTTTCAGGCCGACGAGGACGTCTCGTTGACAGGTCGCGTTCGTCCGGCTGAAACGAGCCGTTTACGACCTGTTTGGTCCGGTTGAGACGGTCTGGCGACTCGGAGCGCTCGTACGAGTTTGCCTTTTTTTCTGAAAACGCGCTCGTGTGTCTCACCGTGGTCAGCCTCTCCAGAGCGGAGAAGCGCTCCTCCCAGGTGGCGGCCGACTTCTCGAAGGCCTCGTGGCGTTTGATGAGTTTCTCCACCTCGTCCACGTTCTGGCCGATCTCCCTGCTGGACAGGTAGGGCTCCTGACCCAGCAGCCACGCCTCGGCCACACCTGCGTCCCGGGAGAACTGGTGCACCTCCAGGACTGAACGCACGCATGTCCACGTTAAAAAAAAACCCCCAAACAGATTCATCCAGCTAATCCCCTTCACATGCTTTCTGTGGACACGTTCCCTGACTAAATGATGAAGTGACTGACTAAGAGGCTGAACTTACCCAGTCTAAGCCACTCCCATCTGTCCTCCCACTTGTCAATCATGTCTTTCCTCTTATCCGTCAACTGTAACAACTTTTCTTTAATCTGAGGGGAGAAAACATTTAAAAAGTAGACTTAAAATGGGGAAAAAAAAAAAATACAAAACATCACGGACATCCTCCTGAAAATCTATGTAGACCCTTTAATTTACATGTTCCTCTGACAAGACTTCCACAATTTCAGTCCGCCTGACACCTCAGGAAGCACAAACCTCCGCTGCTCTGGTTTGTGGTTTATGTCGACGATATTTAAAACAGCTGAGGTTAAAAGGTAATAGGTTGGAAGTCAACACTAAATACTGAAGGATATGGGTGTAAAAGACAGCTACCAAACTGAAAGTGATGCAATGGCGGGGAATCGGCACATCTCAGGAAACCACATTTGTAGACTTTTTTAATCCAACCTGGAATTAACACGAAGACCAATGTGACAACTGAATCCAAAAGCAAATGAAACAGATTAAAAGTCTGGAAACTAAAAACAGAAAGAGTTGACGTCCAGCAGGATGTGGGTAATAAATCTGTTTGATGGCAGAATGGACGACTCCAGGCCTTAAACAGTGACAAAATAAAATATCTAACCACTCTGCTCGCAGTACATTTGTATGTTTTTAAGGCTGTAAATTGATCTAATTTGAAGCCACACACACACACACGGTATGGAAAGTGCGTCGGGCTCCCCACCTCCTCTGAAGCGTAGTGCTTCCTGGCCAGCAGGGCTTTGCCCAGCTCGATGCAGGCGGTGAAGCTGTCGTTGCGGGCGTCGATCTCCGCCTTGATGCCCTGGTGGTTGTTCATCAGCAGCTCCACCGACGACACGTCCCTGAACGCGCACACACACACACACACACACACACACACACACACACACTCTGCTGTAATAACACTTTGGCTTAAATCAACCTGGCCGCCCGAAGGTTTTGACACGAGAGACAATGAAACGTGTGAAAACCAATACAAAAACACAAGTTCGTTGATTACTATTGATTCTTGTATAATGATAGATGGGAAATAAAAGACGACTCGTGGTGGAAAGCGCTCACCCCCCACCCCCACCACACACACACACCTGGGATTCTCCTGGGCCTCGATCAGGCGGATGACGTCCTCCATCCACAGCATCAGGTCCCGCACCATGCTGAAGAAGCGGAACTTGTCTCCGGTGTCGACCAGCTTCAGCCGGCGGCCCTCCGCCGCCTCCAGCAGGTTCTTCCAGGCCTCGAGCACCTGAAGGGGGACGAGACGACGCACAGCAGAGAGCTCAGAACCGGAGAGACCGGACCAGACGCCCCTCCAGCACTCAGGCGACCGCTGTGAAAAGCTGATAAGTGAAGTATTGATCTGGTCTGTTTTAGGGAAGGGACGAGGCTCCCTCTAAGCAGCAGAGAGCGCCTGAAGGGCAGGGATCCCAAAATGCTTTGTGATCAATGGGGAATCATTATTTTTTTCTCCTCATTATTGGCTGATATTCTTCTTTATAAAGAATGTTTCTATAAACTGCAAACACACTCTTACTGCTCCAGCAGCCTGGAGAAAAGCTCATTAAAAGCAACGCATTTAATGAGCAGGCAATGTGGGCACGACCGCTTTATGGCAATATTTTTTTTAGGATTTTTGCATCAATGTGATGAAGTAATCGGATTTGTCAGGTATTTAATTTTCCTGATTAGCCAAAAACAATCCAGGGACAATTTCTCAGTTTATTTTCAACCCAATGTGAACGTCGATATCGTAATATGGAATTAAAGCTTCCCTGACAGAGGGTTCCCTCCTCATCGGTAACCCCTGTGAAGTCTGCAGGCGCCTCCATTATTTCCATCCAGCTGACGAGCTGCTCCAAGTTCACGCAGCGCCCGTAAATCTTTTACCAAGTGCAAGCACTTTCTTTTTGCAGACTTGGTGCAGGCCTCGTATCTGCTGCTTAAATAAGCTAACTAAATGAGGAGTGTCGGGTTGAGTGTCCTGGAGGGACCCGCACCGCCCCGCTGGCTGCGGTAACTGTTCGCGCGGCCTCAAAACCCACTACCAGCGTCAATCTGTTAGCATGCTAATGCTAGCTTCTACTCGCTAAGGGAGCAGGTGAGGGTCACAACCAGACAGCGGGGATTATTTGCACAGATGCCATGGTTAGCCAGCTACAAGCTACTTTCTAACGATCAATCAGACGGCTCAGGGATGAACTGATCAGGTCCCACTCAGAAACGAAATCATTCAACCACGTCTGATCAATTCTGCTGCAACTATGTATGTGCTTTAGCACTCTGAATGCCAATGCGCTGTCATGTACACGACACGGTGGCTGGTTTCCTAGTTTCTTATTACATTATTACTTTAGTGTATGTCGAGGGAAAGACATTCAAGAAACTACGTTGCAGACATTTGCTGCTGCAGCGCGTCAGAGCGTCCCACCATCACCGGCGACTGGCGCGCTGCAGCGCCGCAAACACAGCACAGGCGACGTAAACGCGACACGGCTCGACCACGTTTTACGGCCACAGGCAGCAAGCGCGCGAGCCTCGCGGGGCAGAGCTGCACGGCAGGTGGTTTTTGTACTTCCTGGGGGGAAGCGCGGCCGGTGGCTGCAAACGTCGACACGTCGCTCCCACGGAACCCTTTTCAGCCACAGACCCATGTGACCCCGGGACACGGTTAACTGAGTTGCTGGAAACGTGGCCGCAGAAGGCTGTAAGCAGCTAGCAAGCAACTGCGTTTAAGCAAATGTGAGCTAAAACACTCGATTGCGCCACTGTTTGCAGCCACGGAAGCTTAAGAATACGTCTTAAAAATCGATTCGGGGGGAAAAGCTAGAAGCCTGAATTTGGTGTTTCCGTTTAGACTGACCGACCGGACCCAAACTGGACTTGCAAACTACTGGCAGCGTTTGCTTCAACGTCCTCGGAGGCCCAGGCGGGTGGAGCTTCCCGCCGCAGCAACGGGTGAGTGGCCAATCAGAAAAGCCGAGTATCGAGTTTGTGCAGGCGTCCACCCACAAAGCCCCCTAAGAACGCTATGAAACCAACCCCGACCAGCATGTGCAAATCACCAGGCCGGGGACTAAGACTAGGCCAGGACCAAACCGCATGGAAGGGACTAAAATGTCGCTGAGCTTCCGTCAACATTTTAGTCGAAACATTAAAAGGAAGTCTAAAACTGCAGCCAAAATGAACACTGATGCAAAGCCAACGTTTTTGGTAAACGGAGTCTCACCTCTCCCTTTCGCTTCTGGGTGGACAGTGGGGGGGGGGGTATGCAGGGAAACGGACATACAGGGAATGGACAAAAAACACAAGGCCATCAAAAACACTCCTATCATTGGCAACAGTCCCCTGCGATTGTCAGGAGAAAAGAAGCTTTGAAAAGGGAAAACCCCCTCCGATTTTTAGGTTGCTGCTGTTCACCAACATTTTCCACAAATGTTGTAGATTTTCTGAGTCCCGAGTTTGCAGAATCGGAACAAAAACAGTCCATTGACTCTTGGCAGGCACCTAAGGCGGGACGCCAAAAACCCTGAACATGGAGTAACAAATAAAGGATCTAAATAAAGTAAGGTCGCCCTCTGAAGGTGTATTCAGACAGAAGGTGACGTGAACCTTCACCCTGCGTTAACTGCGGTCACAAGGACCCGGGACGAGCGCAAAGACAAACTTGTTCACCTTGGACCTTTGCCTACATTTGTGTCCGCTCACGACTCTCCCTGGACTCCGGACACACGTTTAGGAGCTCCACGGGCAGGTTGATCTCGCCAATACAAGGAACCGTGCCTTGGGTTTTGGAATAAAATGCGTCACCGGGTGGAAATGATCAGGACAACTTTTCTTCAAAAGCATTAAAATGGTGAAATTCCTGTCAGGCGCTGTGTGATAAACAACGCTGGGGGAGAAAAGAACAATGGGCAGAAAAGGTCAAAGATGAAACTGTTTTCAGCCTGATTCTACTAAGTTTCACCGTCTCATTCTTCACAAAAATGACAACAACAACCACTGACTTTGATCCTTGACGGGAAACCACCTTTCATCAGTAAGGTTATTACAATGGGTTCCCAGTGTGCTCATAAAGGGTTACTGCTGATGTTCCCTCTGTGTACAGGACCGGACTTTATCGTGGAGTTTGCTGCATTTTGACCCCGCCCTGTAAAGGTTCTATCACAGGTTCACCGTCTACGTTTAATAAAATCCCTTTTGAATGTTTTGAAGAAAAGTACTACACGTTTTGGCATCTTTTTAAATCAACCTCGCACAAGCTCAGTATTCGTCCTATTCAAGATTCTTTTCTCTGGGAAAACGGACTCCATTTGAGCCCTAACTGACCGCCCACTGATTCTTTTTGCAAACGGGTCCTCTCAGGGGCGGACAAACAGCGCAACAGTTGGTGCAGCAGCAGTGCAGCATGCATGAGGAACAGAGCCTGTAACAAAGCGCTGGCTCCAGTTCATTTTCACTTCAATCAGTACGGCAGAGAGGTTTTCTACTATGTGTACGTGTCAGAAAAATACTTAAAATAACCCATTAGGGTTCTGAACTCATGTGCCAAACACAAAAAAGGCCTAATACGTCAGATAAATCGGGGGCGTTTTTATATTGTTGGGTTCCCACAGCAGCGACCCCCGAGACTCACGTTTACTGATTGAATTCAAAGTAAACTGAGCCCAGTCCTGACGTGGTTTACGCTCCGGTGCTGCCCCGACACTCACCTCCCCTTCTCGCTTCTGAATGTCGTCAGCTTTATCTCCAGCGTAAGCCGACTGCAGGCGGACCGCGTCCTCCTGAAGCTGCCGCACCTGAAAACGAAGAGGAGCCGGGCAAGTCACGGGCACGCTGGGTGGACGGTAATGTTAAATGTGCTGTGTGGTTTTCTAATGGGGACCCTGGGGGGGGGGGGGGGGGACCGGCTGCCCCCCAGGGCCCAAAACCCTGCTCCTAAAAAAACACAAGGTGTGTAAAAGGAACCGCTTCACCCCCAACCTTTCCGTAT
>CM022471.1:1174680-1197426 GCA_011952105.1 Coreoperca whiteheadi
GGGGGTGACTAGCTGCCCCCCAGGGCCCAAACACTGAACCAATCAATCATCGGCATCAGACGCAGGGCGATCATAAGCTGAAAGGTGCGTGCTGAGAACGTCCCGTAAAGTAGGACTCTCCGGTAAGCTTCTAGGTTTCCCAGTTATGTTTTATTGAGAGTTTTCTGTAAAAACTGAGTTGTTGTAGCGAGGCGCCGGCTCACAGACTGACACCAAAACATTTTAACGTACTCATTCATTTCATTTCTACTTCTATTTTTGGGACTAATTATTTCTTGACTGATCTACTATGCATCATTATTTTTTTTTTTTTTTTGTTGCATAAAGGGAACTACAAAACCAAATGATCAATAAATCTATCTTGTCTGGAGATCTGCCGAGTGTGCGGCTTTGAGAGCTTCCTCCCATGATGCTCTAAATAATGTCACAGCGTCCCTTCTACGGTGACATGAAAACCGTTAACAGTGAGTCAATGCAAAGAGTAAAATGTACGAATCCCACAGGTGTTGGGTGGGGCTGAGGTCAGGACTCTGCAGGCCAGTCCTGCTCTTCCACACCAAACTGGGAAAACCCATTTCTTTATGGAGCAGCCATATACTGTAGCTAGCTCACTAGACAATAACGACCACCAAAAAAAACGGAAGTACTTGGCAGTGTTTGTTTTCAGTTTGATGACGATCTAATTTTAACTTCTTGTGTCAAAAGCCAACCCAATGAGCTGTACCTGCGTTCCCAGAGCCTGAATGTCGTGTTCGAAGGTGGTGTGCATCCTCTGCAGGGTTTCCACCGTGTTCTGGTCCCGGCCCAGGTCCTCGGGAAGCTTCTTGTGTTTGTCCAGGATGCGGTTGAGGATCTCCTTGGCGTCGTGGTAGAACTTGTGGAGCTCGTAGGAGGCGGCGAGGATCTGCGTCCGGGTGTCGATGAGCTCCAGCAGGTCGGCCCACGCCTCGTTCAGGCCGTCCTTCCACTCGGCGATGGTGGCCGCGTCGCTGTGGCCGGTGTTGATCAGCTCGTCCGCCTGCCGGTTGACGGCGTCCACGCGCTCCTGGCCGATGTTCCCAGTGTCCCGGGCGAATTCTCTGAAGCGCTCCTGCAGCATCTGAAGAAGCACGAACGTTAGGACGAACCACGCAGACGTCCATGCCAAGGTGCCAGGTTGTTACGAATACCGAGCTACTGAAAATGTAACCTCCTGATATTTTAAAAGTGGATGACAGTATACTGGCTATGGGGGCTGATACGGATATCAATATTTGAGGTTAAAAAAAAAAAAAATTACTTAAATTTGAATTTTGTAATCGTGACCAAGATACATACCGTATATAGTGGGACATTTTACAGTGCAAATACGAACTCTGGTGGACATGATGGAGAAACTATGACCTCAAACAGATATGTGACGTTGTTACTCAACACGGATATCTGTGCCATAAACTAACACCAGCTGATACATATGGGCCACACATTCAACATTTATGTTTCCAGGTGCAACGAAGCCCCGGATGAGTGCGGTTTACAGTAAACTAGGTGTTTTCGTGCCGGGTTTCCTCTTAAGTCTAAAAAAACCAAAACAAACAATAAGTTCCTGCCCTGCCAAACGGTTTCTTTAATCCAATTTTCACCCAGAATTTTGTAATGCTGATTTTATTTTATTTTTTTTAAATAATCAAAAATAAAACGCTGAAAACAATAAAAACAGAAAATCTGATCCAATACGACAGTACTACTGCAAATCCTTCCCTTATGACGTCTCATGTTACTATATTTTGGGCACTTTGTTAGTGTCCATTGAAACAAAAATGGTACAAATACATTTCAGTAATAGTTAACTAAATTGCTGCCTCAAGCAAAAGCAACTCACTCCGAGTCTCCCCAAATCAACAACCCTAACGAGGCATTATCAGAACGTAGTGCGACGTGTGCGGTACTGACGGTGACGTGCTCGTAGTCCTGCCCCAGCTCGTGGGATCCGGCCACCACCTCCCTCTCAGCGATCCACTGCTCCAGGTCGTCCACCTCTCGGTTGAGCTGGAAGAGACGGAAACGCTCGTCCAGCTTCCCCCGGCGCTCCTCCGACAAATCCTTCAGCCCGGCGTACAGCTTATCCACCTGGGACTGACGCATCCCGATACGCTCGCTGCACGGGGAGGAGGAGGAGGAGGAGGAGAGGAAACGAGCAGTTAGGGGTTATTACCGTCTTTCTTCTCCCTGCCTCCAGTCTTCCTTTGCTCCTTCTTGTTTTCCACACCGTTCATCCACTCTTGCTTCTTTCCTCCGTCCTACACCTCCCTTTTCTTCCCCCTTTCGTTCTTTGTCTCCTTCCCTTGTCCTTTTTTTCCCTTTGACTCTTAAACTTTAAGCTTCAATTCTTGCCTTGTCTCTCTCTTTTCTTCCTTCCCCATGTCCTTCCTCCCTGGACAAAACGTAAAAAGCCTCTGCTCTAAAGAGAAAACTAAACCTGAAAAAGGTAGCACAGAAAATAACCCTTGACCCCCCCCCCCCCAATCTCACCTGTCGGGGTGCTCGGCGGCCACCAGGCCCCGGCTGGTGCTGGACAGCTGGTGGACGGTGTCGGCGTAATCCTCCACCGCCTGCTCCAGGATCTGATGCTTCTTCAGCATGGCCACCGAACTCTGCTCGTCCTGAGAGACGCACGGCGAGAGATAGAACCGGGTATTTTTGTTGTCGCGTTAAATTAAAGACGGAAACCGAAAGAAAGAATCGCCAGCGGGAAGACCGAGCATTTATTAAAAACAAGAAAAGGCGGCCGGCGAGACAAACCGAAGAGGAGATGAAGAGACGGTGGGGGGGGGAAGTGGAAAGAAAGCTGGAGAGAGTCGGGAAAATAAAAGGCCGAGACAGAATAAGACACAGAGGGACGGACAGAAAAAACAATGTTCTTGAGTGAAAAACAGCAGAGAAACAGATTAAAAACGAGTGACATGAGTAAAACAAAAGGGAGGGAGACAGACATTTTTGCCGAAACTTTCTCCTCAAAACACACACGTTACTGATCAGGCCGGAACCTCAGCCGTTAAATTAGACCTGGTTGTCGCTTCTTCTGCGAAACACAGCGAGAGGGTTTCTCAGTAACTGGTGCGACCTTACCAAGCTAAACGTCCGAGACGAAGGCTGCGGCGAACGGCGCTTGGAAAACCAAAACTAAACAAACGCTCAGACCAAATCCGACATCAGAACACAAGTGAAAGCATCTCAGGGTGAGCTAACGGAGGACTAATCCGAGTATTGAACGTGTACTGACGGGCGGAGGCACGAGCAGAAACAGCAGGCGGCCCGACACAAACTGAACTAAAACTAAAAACAGGAAGTTTCTGGCCCACAGGGCAGCAACATGATCCTGCACGCGACTTTATGACTCATGGTTTGACATCTGTGATGTCCGTTAACACCAGAAAACTAATGTGAGGCTGCTTCGCCTCCTCACGCTAACCCCTGCCCTCACCTTGGCCTTCTCCTCTGACATCATGTAGAGCTCCTGCTCGCTCATCCAGGCCTCGGCCTCCGCCGCGTCGAAGTAGTACTGCTGGGCCTTGTGGGCCTCGCTGAGGCGCTCGTGGCGCTTCTCCGTCTCCTTCCGGATCTGCTCCCACAGCGACTGGAGCTCGGCGAGCCGCTGGCGAATCAGCTCCGCCGTCGGGCTGTCCTCCCTCAGGACGTGCTGGCTGCGCTCGAAGATGTCGTCGTAGCGCGGCTGATGGCCCTGGACCTCCTTCTGCAGCGTCTGCGAGGGTCAAAGGTCGCAGAGGGGGGGTTTGCAAGTCTTCGCTCAAGATTCAAAATTAAACGGCTGAAAACGTGGATTTCGTGTTACAGACGGCTCTTCGTCAACGTGGTGGAATATGCTGCATATTCACTAAATGATGGTGATTTACTTTCATTTAACCAGGTGTGTGTGTGTGTACCTGGTTCTTCTTGATGAGCAGCTGTACGGTCTGTAGGTTGTGTCCGTGGTCGGTCGATGTGGCCAGAGGCATCCTCTCGTCAACCCAGAGCTGGACACACACACACACACACGGACACGGACACACACAGACACACGCACACACCATTTGTTTGTGTTGCATTGCCGTTTCGATCTGAACGCTGAGCATTCAATCACTGCTGCTGCTAAGGAGAAAGAATTTGACATTATTGCTATTACTACTACAACTATTACTGCTGCTGCTAATACTGTTGGTACTAATACTGCTGCTACTACAACTACTAGTTATGTATACTCCAGCAAGTTGCAGCCTTACTACTGTTGCTACCATTGCCACTAATACTAGCGATACTAACACTGCAGTAATCGTTGAAAGTATTACTTTCACTGCTGCCACCAGTATTGTTACCGCTTCTAACGCTTATTCCTACAACTGCTGCTGGTGTCACTGCCACCTCTAACGCTACTAATGATGGCGCTGCTGCTGCTGCTGCTGTATGAGGGGGGTGAAAGGGCAGCGCTCTCCCGCCCGCTCTTGGACTCTACTTACGAGCTCGTCCTCCACGTCCCTGTTGAACTGGTGGATCTCTCGGGAGGCCATGAGGTTGTCTCGTCTCTTCTTCAGTGGCGCCTGGAGGAACTGGAACTTCCTCTCCACGCTGATCCTCTGGCCGTCCACCTCCTCGGAGCCTTTGCCCTCCTGGCTGAGCGCCTGCGACTGGCCCTGCAGCTCCCCCACCTCCTTCTGACGCACCTCCACCTGGCTCTCCAGGATCTGCAGGACGACAGGTCACAGGTCAGCCTGGGAGAAAGTACGAGCACTGATGCAACAAATAAAACAAATGGTTAAAAATGTGAATTGAGTTATTAAATGGTTTGTACAAAATAAGAAAGACACTAATACATTAAAAGAGTTTAAAGCAAAAACTAAATGTATTTGAAATTCTAACGATAATATTAACTGAGTGAAGTTGCGTGTAAAATTAAAGTAATATCCTTACTTAGGGTCCACTATGTCCAGAGCTTTCAACCACAACTCACGGCCTTTAACGCAGTTATTTCGGCAGCGCTATCTCCACGACAAGTGCTGCAGAAGACAGTTGAAAGCTCTGGGAAAAGCTGGTAAGAGGACCTTGAGTCAAAATGTTTTTCCCTGTAATTCAGTAAAATTAAATAATAAAGGGGGGGGTGAACTACAAAAATATCTCGATGAGGAGCAAACGAAGGGATAAATGTCTTTAGATCTATAAAACCGTAATAATAAAGAAAGAATGAAATCGGTGAGGGAAGAACAGAAGAGTCCCACGTTTGGTCCCCACAGAAAACAGAACCAGCTATTAAAAAGACAAGAGACCCTTCAGACACGCCTCATCAGAGAACCTGCCGTAACCTCCGAAAACGGACTCAAAAAATCTCAAATAAAGCCGCTGAAACGGAAAATGAAAAAAAAAGGAGTGAAGGGTGAAGATCGTCTGCCGCAGCCAGACGGCGAGATAAGAGTCTGAAACGGCTTCACAGGAGAGTAAAAACACTGAACACAGGCAGAGTCCGACTAAAAACTAGAGCAGAGAGGAATCGCTTCTCCCCCTCTGCTTAGCAGATCAAACACTCTTCTAATGATCTCCCTCTAACTCTTCATCGCTCACTCTCTCTCACCCACACACCCGTGTACTTCCATGTTTGTGAGGACCGTCACTGACACAATGCCTTCCCTAACTCTAACCCTAACCCTTCAAGCCGAGTCTTAACCTTCAAACAGCCCTTGTGAGGACCGGCCTCAAATGCCCTCACTTTCCAAAAAATGTCCTCACTCTGTAGGTAAAAAAACGTGTTCCAGTCCTCACTACGGTAGCAAGTACCAGTCCCTGACACTCACACACACTCAAAGGAAATTACAGCACAGATCTGAAGAGAAGACAGATGATAAGACAAGTGAAGCTGCTCTAAAAGACTGAAAATACCAACATCATCCTTCAGACGGCTTCACACACACAGACGCAGCGCTGGCTCGTAAATGAAACATTACATAACTGCTGTGTGTGTGTGTGTGGATGAATTATGTAAAGGCTGGTTAGACGGCTCACTCTCTCGTAAAAATGGAGAAATTACTGAAGAGGTTCCCTTCAGGAAATTTAGAGCTTTCGACACCAAATCAGTTCGAAATTCTCTGCGTTGCTTTAAAAAAAAAAAAAAAAAAAAAAAGGTCAAACTGCAGGACCACATCCAAATTTGAATCCCTTTCAGTTTCAATGTATAACAATTAAATTTAGAAACACAATTAAGGTAAAATTAAATAATACCTCGGCGTCTTAACAGACACCTGAAGCCTGTTGGGAGGAAGAAGCGCCCGACAGGCTGAGTTCAAACGTGTAATATAATGTACGTTTAGTGCCATTTCTTCTATTGTTGTTTGTCCAGCCTGTGGCCTGTACTTACCTACAAAAAACAACATAACATGATTTCAAGCAAATCCATCCAATAGTTTTGTAGTTGTAACTAACAACCATTTAGCCACCAATAACCCTTCCCGTGGAAACATGGGCCCGTGACGGTTGTATTAAGACTACAGACACACTTGAATAAATGTGAACCTGTCCAATAAAGGAGGTCACAAGCCAAATCAAATTGGGAAACACTGAATAAAGAAGCCAATTAAGTAGAAGGACCAAAAACAGGAATGATGAACTCAAGAAAAACCAGCTAGTGCCAACTCATTTGCGGCCCCCGGGGTTTGGGACCCCTTCTTTCTCGCCACATGGTACGCAGGCTGTTATTCCCCTTCAGAGTTCATTGTTGATCAGCTCCACCCGGAGCCTCGGCGGAACAGAAACTCTGCTGTCAAACTGAAAGCCTCTACGGGAAGTCCACGCTTTGTTTGCAGGCGCACGTGAACCACTTCTGGCCGAGCATACGCACATAAAGCTCCCCTCGCCCGTACCCTGTTAACGTTCCTGATGGGTGCAGTCGACCTCCCCCGGCTCCTCACCTGCTGCTTCTTGAGCATGATGTTGACGGAGGTGAGGTCTTTGCCGTAGTCGTCGGACTGCAGCTGGGCCTCCAGGCCGGCCAGCCACTTGTCGAGGTCGGCGCAGCTCTGGGTGAACAGCTCGGCCTTGTTGGCGTCGAACAGACACTTGGCCTTGGTCTGGGTGGTCGACTCGAGCTCCTCCCACATCGTCTTCAGCGACGCCAGCTTCTCTTTCACCATGGCCTCCGTCTCGGGTTTCTCTGCCATCAGCACCTGCCCGTCCTGAAAGACAGTATCTGTGTTTAACGCGCCGCTCTGACTCGCCCATGCAACATTAATAACCACTACACAGTTTCCCTAAAGCATCTTTAAGGCTCAAGCTGCCGTAAATTCCATCTCATGAAGCTTCTTGAGCTTAAGAGGTGTTTCCCAGAAGCCTCGTGACTGGAGACTCTCTCCGAGATCCTGCAGGAGGAGCCAAAACCTACGTTTTATTGAAGTTTTTATTCATGTTTAAGTCGTTTATCATGAACGCGAACGTCCTTTACCTAACACACATGGAAAGGAATAGTTCCTGTCAGCGTCCCGTCTCTCCTCCGACATTCATACACACAGCAGGCCTGCTACGGACATCGTGGACCGAGTGATGGATTCACGAGAGATGAGCTGCGTTGTCACGACGCTTTTGGGAACAGCTTGATTTGAGGTTCAGTGAGTTTGAGAGCAACGTCTGCCTCCAGCAGCAAAGTTTACTTTCTTAAACTGACTCTGGAACATGAATGACACAGCTTTAGACCGTTTACTGCATAGTCCGCTTAACCCTCAAAAAACTCAAGCTGAACGAATGAGCTGACGGATTAGAAAATGTGCATAAATAATGAACAAAGACTGGAATATTAGTCCAGCCGGAAAGAAAGGGCGTTTTTTACATTTTGAACAGTTCCTTTCAGAAACTTTGAGGCAGCTCAGGGGGGAAATTAAAGAGGAATATTTAGATCATTCAAAAAAGTGGTAATAAACACTTTATTACGGACTACGGCTTTGGTTAGCAGCGGTGGACGCGGCGCTGTGTCTCCCCACCTTGTCGATCTTGTCCAGCCACTCCTTGTTGGACTGCAGCTCGGCCATGAAGGCCTGGTGTTTGAGCCACTTGCTGTGGAGGTTCCTGGCCTCGTCGTACGACATGTCCTGGGCCGTCAGCATCTTCTCGTTGATCCACAGGGACAGCTGCAGACAACGCAAACAGCAGTTTACCTCAACTGCAAACCACCCACCGCGACACTTAGACTCTCCGCCAGGTCGCTGCAGCTACTCGCAGTTGATTTTCAGGTCCAAGTGTCTGTGGTTTACCTCCTGGCAGTCCTGCAGGAACTTCTGCAGGTCCCTGTTGTCCTTCAGCCTCGTCAGCAGGTCGCTGGCAGCCGCTCGGTTCTTCTTGTGTCTGCAGAGCAAAGGTCAACATGTCTATGAGCCACAGTTTGCAGTGGGCGGTTGCACCCAAAGCTGCTGTAACCCCCTTTCAACTAACGTCACGTTTCAGATTCCCATGCATGGGGATCTGCGCGGTCTAAAACGTCAACAGTATCGACACATTCACATCTTTAACATCTTTACTTTGTCTGACCATGACTTTCATGTGAGAAGGTTTAACCAGGTTTGCTTGCTGAGAGACAGAGAGAAGATTTACTGGTGATTGACGCAAACTCCCCAGACAAAGTGAAGGTATCTTGGTCACCTCTGGTCGATTGAGTCCACCTTCTCCTGGATGCGCTCGGCGTTGACGTTGCCGTCGGTGACCAGGCGCCGGCCGGCGTCGACCACGCCGCTGATCTTCTCCTCGTTGGCGTCCAAGGTGGTCATGAAGTCCTCCTGCTTCTTGATGGCGGCCTCGGCCCCCTCCAGAGTGGTGGGCATCTCAGTGTGGGCCAGGACGTACTCCTGACGGACGCACACACACACAGAGAAGAGACGTTAATGCGGAACGATGGCGTTCTGCCGCTCGGTGGCGCCTCCTGGCGGAACAATGACGCAGTCAAATTATCCAAACTAAACATTTGGATTTTTCAACTGCAACTTGGATGCAATCTGAGAAGGTGAAACAAACTAGAAAAGAAACAAGTCTGCTGCACTTTGTGTGTATGTAAGAATTTAAATTAAGGTATAATAAAGTAATTTTTTTCATTATTCTTTGGAACGCGTGTCCTGTTGATCAGTAATGGACTCTTTCTGTTTTTATCTGAAACGGTCTAAACATGTTGCTGTAGTGAAGGCCTTCTACCACCCGGTGGCAGCCTCTGACCTTCTCACGGAGGGAAGCCAGGGATCCAGTTCAAGGACAGAAAGTCAACTGAAATATGTTCATCACAGTTTCCCCCAGAGACATCCAGGTACCGATTAGAGCACAAAGAAAGGCAGGAAATCCTCCTCCATTACTTTTCTGTACGTCGATTAATCTACTAATCGTTCCAGCTCTACTTTTTTTTTTTTTTTTTTTACCGCTTAGGGTCAGGTGGGGGTGGAGCCCATCCCAGCATGCACTGGGTGAGGGCTGGTGTACACCCTGGACAGTCTGTCACAGGAGTATTGTGTGGGAGAGAGTCCTGGACTAGCCCCCATGATACTGGACGAACGCCCAGTCAGAGATTTATCTGCTGATCACAGCGAGTGTGTGTGTGTGTGTGTGTGTGTGTGTGTGTGTGTCGGCATCACAACACTAATGAGAGAACAGTTCACTCTGCGGTCACATCACATGACCACCACGTGAAATCCCAACTCCCACTCTTCTCTGAAATGTTCCATGCCTGCGAGCAGGGACCGAGTCTGAGAGGAGGCGAGAGCATCTTAACTTAAAACTTGGCAGCCGGTGTCGTCAGTGACCCTACGCGACTTCCCGCCGAAGGCAACCTTTAAAAGGAATACTGCGGAGAAATAAAACCTGCTTCCCCGTCTCCTCCAGAGCCCGACAGGAGGACGGATGTCAGCTCCGTCTCTGCGCCCGGTGCAGAGAGAGGTTCTGGATGTGTTCAGCTTAGCTCCAGTTTTCCCATTTACCTCAATACAAATCAAAATCAATACAGTTTTTCCTCAAAACGTCAGTCAGTCATTTCAGTCATTTTCTACCGCTTGTTCCCGTTGGGGGTCGCGGGTGACTGGAGCCTATCCCAGTAACTTCGGGCCTTAGGCGGGGTACACCCTGGACAGTGGCCAACTCGTCGCAGTCCTCAAAACGTTTGGCTCTCAATAGTTACATTTTTTACTAATTTTATTTTGACGGCCAAAAAAAAGGAAGCTATTCAGGCTTAAATACGAGGGCGTGTCAGGGATGCACTTCTGTTAACGGACAGGTGTTTGAGCCACCTCGCTGTGGAGGCTGCTGCTTCGCTGCCTGCCCTCAGCTTCACACAGGCTCCCATCCCCTTTTGCCTAAACTGGGATTTTCTGGTTCCAAATAACTGACAAAGAGGACACAACGCAGGAAGTACCGCAACAGGTGACACCCCAGACGCTACCGACATGTGTTCCCGCAGTCTGGGATTCAGGCCGCGGTTAAAAGCGCGGACGTCACCGGTTTACCTGGTTGTTGAGGAAGGCCTCGGCCTGCTTGGTGTCCCTGAGGAACAGCTGGTACGCGTGGGACTGGGACAGCAGGTTCTGCCGGTTCTCCCACATCTTGTGCAGCTCGTTCCAGCCGGTGTCGAGCGCCTGCAGCCGCTGCCGCAGGAACATGTACTGCGCGTCCGTCTGGCCCTGCGTCACCATTTCGCCCATGTCCCGCATTTTCTGGTAGTCCTCCTCGTAGTTGCGGATCTCGTTCTTGATGCCCTCGTGCTGGGCCAGCAGCTTCTCGGCCTCAGCCATCGTGTTGGGCATGTCCTCGGAGGCGATGGCCGTCTGCGTCCGCGACAGCCACGACTGGAAGTCGTCCAGTTCGCGCAGGAACTGCTGCAGCTTGCTGGCCTCGCCCAGGGACTCCTCCCGGTTCTTCATGGTGTCCTGTACACAGAAAACAGAGGCGTCCGATGATCACAGAGGACACTTGCGCTCCTTATAGTCCCTCCAGGAGGTTATGAATTTCCCTTCACTGTGTGACTTGTAATAAAGAAACTGAGTGTCATTGAAGGGGTACACTGGAACAGAAAACAGGTTTCAGCTGGTTTTCAGTGCTGTCGTGTATGCCGATTGGTTTAAAGCGAATTTATTTTCCACAGATTTGAGGCGCTCCTGATCTGCCACTGTGACCGACGCTCCCGTACCTTCATCTCGTCCCAGACGCCGGTGATCTCAGCCAGTCGCCCCTTGATGGCCTCAGACTGCTCCGGGTGTTCGGAGGCCAAACTGTCCGCCTCTTTTCCCAGGCCGCCCAGCTTGTCTTCGATGGCGGCCAGGTCGCGCTCCATCCCCGTCAGCTTCCTCTGCAGAGCCATGACGCCGGCCAGGTCGTTCCCCAGCTCCTGGGTCGACTCGATCACCTGAAGGAGGGAGGGAGGGGCGAGTTAGACAAGATTAAATAAGCAGATAAGTCACTGTAGGTAGGCCAGCCCATTTTGATAAGAACCGTGCCTGATGGGACATTCTGAGCCGTCGCAATGTCAAAAATATTGGTAGTGCAACACAAAAAAGGTAATATTAATGGATTTTGTCACTCCTATTCTTCTTCTTTGTCTTACTTCTATTTGGTAGGATTATCATGCTCTACGTTTTGGAAGTACATTTCCCATAACTCTTGGGCGATGTAAACAGGAAGAATAATGTTGCCTTTGATGTATGACGTATGTTAAGCCTTTACTTGCTTTCCATTTTTGGCAAATTGGCACCATTAAAAGTAGCCGAATTAGCTGTTGGCAGCTCCTGTCCGCGGTGTAGCCGTGGATGTTCAGGCAACCATCACTGGATTACCGTGAGACTGAAGAAAACTCAAAAGCGCGACGATGTGCAGGCAGGTTCTGGAGTTCTTCCTGCATACACCTGTTCCTTTCACCTCGCAGCTTGAGAACCTCGGCTGCGGCGGATTAAAGCGCTGTGGGAGCAGACTAGTACCTTGGTCTTCTCTTTGATCCAGGACTTGGTCTCGTTACACTCCAGGTGGTAGTTCTGGACCCCCAGGGCCGAGCTCAGACTGTCTTTCTTCTGGTCCACCAGATCCCTGAACTGACTCCACCTGGACGAACAGAGACAGACAGAGACACCATCAGCAACAATATGAACGAGCACTGAAACTATGAAACCGTTCTCGGACTATACATCTGCTCAGTTTATTTTAAAGTTTAGTTACTAATCAAAGTTTAGATACCTGTTTAATCATCAGATTTACCCTTCATTTACATAAAGTGACCCTGTTTAATCCTAATTTTGTCGCGTGGTTAATCAGGTTTAATTTATGTCTTAATTAGTTCATTTACCTGTTTAATTATGATTTATTTAACTTTTAATATTACTTCATTTAGCTGTTCAGTCCCTGTTTGACAACCTAGGTAATCAAAGTTTACATAGCTGCTGAATCCGGGTTTAGTTCACTTCTTAAATCAGTGTCTTTACATGTTAATCTCCAGTTCATCTCCCCCTTTAAACCTTACTGAAGTGACTTTAAATTAAATGTCGGTTTAGTTACCTTCTTATTTTATTGAAGTTGAGCTACCTGATAATCTCAGTTTATGGACTTGTTTAGTACAGGTTTAGTTGTCGGTTTAATTCCAGTTCACCTCAGGTGCCAGTTTTGTTGCCTGATTTAAATGCTCCCTCTTTAGTTTCAATCCCAGTTTGGATATCTGCTTAATCCCAACTAATTGCCTGATTATGTTTTATCACAGCTAAATTGTCTGTTTAATCTCAGTTACATGTACAGTTGGTAGTAAATAACCTGTTAACCCACATTAGTTTTCCTTTCTGCTCTGGTTTTATTTTATTTCCCCTCTTCATAGAAGTTAAATTTCCCAAGAAAAGATAAGTGTGCAGGCCCTTTAATTCCAGTTTACGAGCCAGTATAATCTCAGTTACGTGGATTAAGACTGGGTAAATGACCTGCTAATCCCAGTTTATGAGCGGCTTTAATCCCACTTGGATTACCTGGTGTTGAGTTTGTCCTGCTTGGCTTTGATCTCCTTCTCACTGGGATGTCCGCTGTGGATCAGCTGCCTGGCGACCTGGTTCACCACGGCAACGCGGGACGCCTGGTTGTTCATCTCCGGCTCCAAATTCTCGAACCTGGACGGGGACGGGAGGGAGTCACACACAGGTGGTGATAACTGTGTCACCATTATTTCCCTGTGAAAAGGGTTTTTTGGGTAGTTTTTCCTTATTCGAATCGAGGGTCTGAGGACAGAGGGGGTCGTGTGTATGAATAAAATTGAATTGAATTATCTCAGCCGATATTCACTTTTTAAAACAATTAAACACTTTGATAATGAGCCATTAAATTAGGGTTTTTAAGCAATTGTGACTTAGATATGAGCCGAGCGGGACACTTCCCAGTTTGTCGGTGCTCTCTGGTTTCTGAAATCAAACACATCTTTTAAATTTACTGTGACTTACTGGCGACGCCGACGTTGATCTGTATTGGGCTGAAATGAGGATGTATCGGCTGGACTTTGGTTGGGAAGCAAAGAACGTTATAAATGTTTTTGGGTTTTTTTTCAAATGTTCAAATTAAATAAATTCAACAAGTTTGTTCTCATCGGAAGTCAGCTGCTGCTCTTCAGTAACACACACACACACACACACACACACACACACACACACACACACACAGCCTCCTAACCAGTGTGGAACCTGCAGTCTGGTGTAAATAACAGCTTGCTGCTCCGGTTCCCACAGTCCGACTGACCGCCTCACTCTGCTGCAGCGTCCGAACAACAACCAGCACAGCACCACACCGCTGCTTTTACAGGTTTCATTCCAAAAACCACAAGTCGCTTTGTTGTATAAGCCCTCTGATAAGCCGGCATCAGCGTTTAGATTAACTTTGTTCCTTTCAGGTAGCAGGGACAGTCTGAACACGTTCGGTGCTTTGCAAGCAGAGCTGAACCGAGCGGTCGATTAATCAGTTGGTTGTTCCACAGAAATATAAACAGCTTCCATTTAGATTCATTCTCAAACAAAAATGCATGTAAAACATGCCTCAGCTAGAGTTTTAATTTTTTCATCTGAATATCTTTAGGCTTTGGGCTGTTGGTCAGGAAAAACAGCAATTTTAGGACATTTAGGAACTCCTGATGGATATTTTTCACGATTTTCTGACATTTTACAGACAAAAAGCTCTCTTTTAAAGAATGCGGCGTCACCTAAGATTTGAGGATCCATTACTGAACAGTAAACAGAGGAAACCAGCCATTCTCCTTTTTTCCGACAGGTGTTTGTTTGTCTCCTTGGATGGATTTTAGGATGATATAGTTTGTTTTTGGATTGAGGCCATTTTCTTGTTTTTGGTTCCCTTCTTTTCCCTTGTTGATGTTCTTGTAAATGTTCTGGCAAATGTTTTACGCATATGTTGTTTTTGGACTGAATCAAATCCAATCAAATTAAGTTAACTGATCAGTTCTATAACGTCGGCGTGTCCTTAAACGCACCACCAAGGCTGTAAGTATGTTTCCAAGAGTAACTTATTAACACCAGCTTGAAAAGCAGTGTTTGTCCACACCACACCCACCATCACTGATAGGCGAGGTCAGAACCTGTGACCACACCCAACAGTGATGTCACAGGGTCCTGGTACACCTGTACACTTCGCTGCAGCCAGGTGAGAAATTAAACACCAGCAAAGACAATAGCTTCAGAGGGTTTAAAGTTACGGTGTATTCGCTTGAGTGACAGTTGTCTCAGCCTCTCACAATCAGCCTTGGTGTTTTTTTTCCCCCCTTGTATTGTTTAAAATAGTACTGTTTTTTTTTTTTTTTTAAACCCTTTCATGTTTCCGCCTGACAGCCGTTGCGGCCGCCGTGCGGTCCGGTCCTCACCGGTGCTGGACGACCTCCAGGTCCTCCAGTTTCTCGGGGATCTCCATGCTGTTGAGCCACTGCTCCTTCTCGTCGATCCACACCTCGCAGGCGCTGGCTTCGCTCAGCATCTTGTAGAGAGCCAGGGCGTCCTGCAGCGCCTGCTTCCGGAGCCGCGTCAGCTCCACCACCTCCTTATAGCGCTCCTCGATGCCCGCCAGCCTGCTCTGAACCTGCAAACACACGACCGACACCAGCCGGCGGCCATCAGCGAATGCAGAGGAACTAAAGACGAATGATGGACATAACTCCAATTCTTCATATTTGACACTTTTACAGTCTAAATGCTTCACATAAAGTTAATAATGGAGCTCAGGTTGACTTTTACATTCAAAGCCCCTTTAGTTTATGAAAACAAGCAATGCAGGGGGCTTCTCCTCTGCAGTGTTCGCGTCTGTCGGCGTTTCACCTCCTCAGAGTTGGCCTTCTCGGGCGGCAGCGTGCGAGACTGCTCGTGCAGAGCGTCGAGGACGGGCCGGTAGCTGCCGATCTCCTCGGCCACGTCCTTGTGTTTCTTCACCAGCGCCTGAGTGGAGAACTCGTCGTGGCCGACGTCCACGCTGGAGACGATCCGCAGCACGTCCAGCATCCACGTGTCGATGTCGTCGGCATCGGCCTGCAGGGAGAGAACGGGAAGTTTAATATTGTCAAACACAGCATGACAATAACATTATTTCTAGTCCTAGCTGCAACGGTCATCTCTCTTTTTATCTCGCGGTGCAGGATAATGCTTGGCTCTTATCTGGATTTGTGTTTTACAGATGTCTGTAGATAACGCGGACGACCTGAGTCGCACAAGCTCACAACGAAACAGCAAATGGAAAAGCCGATCCATTAATTTCTACGGTATGGAAACGCGTTTTCACCTGGAACTGGTGCTGGTTGCAGGCCTCCTGCAGGCGAGCTTTACGGACGGCAGAAAGACGCTCCAGAGCCGCCCACTGCTCCTAGAGTGGGGGGGGGGGGAGCAAAGGGAGGAAGGTGTTTGGAAAGGATGCAATAGCGTCGACTCCTCAAAGTTAAATCAGAGGGTATTTTGAGACTTTAACTTATAAACCAGATTCTAAGTTTCCTCGTAGAGCAGAACGTACAGGTGCAGGTGCAGCGTGCAGCGTACCTGGATGTCCCGGATGCGTTCTTTAATCTTGTCGGCTCCAAAGTGGTCGTTGGCCACCAGCTCCTCGCCCTGTTTGATGGTCTGCTGCAGGAGGGCGGCTCGCCCGCTCATCTCGTCCTCGAAGGCTTTGTGCTGGCTCAGCAGTCGCAGCGCTCCCGTCAGATCCTTCCCAAAATCCTCGGAGGACAGGATCTGCTCCTTCTCCCTGATCCAGCCCTCCTACAAACCACAGACACATTCAGGCCTCGGTCACATCACCTCGGTTCTGAATTGGGTTGAAGCAGACTGTGCCGTGGGTGGAGAACCGTTTAAAGGCTCTCGGTTTACAGCACCACACTGGGTCATTTGGGCACAGCCCTGACGCACACGGTGACGTGATTAAAACAAAAAGTGGCCGAAGTCCGATCTGCAGTGTCGGACAGCTAGAAATAAAGACCAAGGAACAAACTGAGATTGACATTTTTGTATCTGCACTGCTGGGTTAACTCTTAATAACTATAATAAAAGGTAATAATCATAACCTCTTCGGCCATTTCCCAGAAGAACTTCCAGAGGCGGCGGGACTCCTCGAGGCGAGCTCGCCGCTCAGCTGCCAGCTGACTCAGCTCCTGGTAGCAGAAGTCCATGTGAGCGACCCGATCCCTGATGATCTGAGGGTCACAGGGCTTATAACCTGAGGAGTGGAGGGGAATTGTCAGCGCCGTGCTCGTTTACTTCTGCAGGAACAATCAAGAGCAAAACAGAGAGCGAGACTGAGAAGTGAAATGTCCGTCTCACCCTCCATGTCATCGGCGAACTTCTGAGCGTTGCTGTTGACGTTTCGGACTCGGTCGGCCTGGATGCCGATGTCGGCCTCCACCAGAGCGTGTTTCTGCAGCAGGTCCTCCACACCCAGCAGGTGTTTCCCATAATCCTGAGAGAGCAGCAGCATCTGCAGGGAGAGAGACCAGGGTCAAAGGCCATTCGCTTTTAAACGCCAGCGAATCAGAGGCGCACTCATTTTGAGCTGCTACTGCTCCCCTGGATCGTGTCTTCCAGGACAATCTGCTGGATCGCCTCACAGCACAGGACGGACAGAGGGGCGGTCAAAACTGGTGGAACCCCAGAGCCACAACTGCTCATCAAAATCAGTTGCTGCGCTCTTTTTATTCTTCCGCAAACCAAACAAAAATGGGAATAAACTTCACAGAATTAAGGCCATATTCCAAGCGGGCGACAGCCACAGATACGGAATTTCTTGTCTCTCTCAGCTTCCCCCTCCATCTAACTTTGACCGAACCTCTCACATGCATCACTGTTCAATGTGGTCCTAAGAACTCTGCCTGCAAAAATCTGATCAAATTCAGATTCCAAGCAGGAAATAGCTGATCAAAGAATAAATAAGAAACACACTGAATCTGACCAAGATTTCCGCATCAACCGTTCTCCACATTTGGAGCCCCGCCCCCTCCACCCACCTTCATCTCGTCCATCCAGTCCATGATGTAGAGCATCTCCTGGAAGACCCTCTGCAGGCCCAGGGTCAGCTCCAGCCTCAGCCGGCGGGCCTTCAGCAGCTCCAGCAGGTACTCCCACAGCCGGATCACGTTGTCCTTCCTGGCCGTGATGCGTTTGATGTCGTGGTAACTCTCCCCCTCCAGCTCCTTCGCCACGGCAACCACCGCCTGCAGCAGGGAGAGGAAGGAGGAGGACAAGTAGAGGGAGGGATGAAGGTGACAGATTTCGCCTCGTTTCGGGTTTCTACACAACAACAAAAAACACGTCAGATTTTTCCCCAACAGTGGAATTCTTTGTGACCCTTTTTATACGAAAACATTAAGCGATATTCAACTTTTTCATGCTACAAACCAGAAACAGAGACACAGAATTTTCCGTCATTGGGTCCCATCTGATGAAAACTTAAATTTCCATCTGACAGGGTTCAGACCCACCTGATCAAAAATGAACACGTGATTAAGTTTGGTTCATATCATTACTATTTTATTATTACATTATTGAAAGGGTTTGTTCCACTTGCCAATCTTTGACAAAACAATAATGGCAACTTTTAAGTAGCATATGGCACCAGCAGTCGTTGTCTACCTATTGTATTTCTGTTTCTTTTTGTTTTCACGTGTGACCGTTTCGGTTTCCCTCCTTAAGAGTGTTTGGTCTTAAACTTTTAAAGGGTTAGACTTCTGAAAAAGGGTTTGGCGCCATATGATGAAAGGTTCCCGACTCCTGGTTCTGTCCCGTGTCATCGAGACTGTGACTATCTGGCACACAGTCGCCCCACTGAGGGAAGCATCCCATCAAGGTTTTAATCCTTTCTATTAAAGTCTACACTCATCTAATGAGGGTTTAAATGCATCCGATCAAGGCTTAGCTCTGTGCCAACGAGGTTTTCACAAGGCTGATCAATGTTTGTACTTCTTTAAATCAATGTTCCCATCTGATCAAGGCTTCGGCCCATCTGTCACAAGCTCAGTCCAATCTACTTCTTCTCTTAAAGAACCATCCAGGTGATGAACTGACCTGAACTCGCTCCTCGTAGGCCGCGATGTCCGTTTCTATGGCTTCATGCTTCTTAGTAGCAGCTTCCACTGCCTGGAGGTCGAAGCCAAAGTTATCCTGGAGGAGGAGGCGAGGAAACGAGGGCGGGAGAGAGGAAAGGAGGCAATTAGATAAAGGAGAAAAGGAAACAAGGAGAGGAGAGAGGAAACAAGGAGAGGAGAGAGGAAAGGAAACAAGGAGAGGAGAGAGGAAAGAGGGAAGAAAACAAGGAGAGAGGAAAGGAGGCAATTAGATAAAGGAGAAAAGGAAACAAGGAGAGGAGAGAGGAAACAAGGAGAGGAGAGAGGAAAGGAAACAAAGAAAGGATAGAGTAAAGGAAACAAGGGGAGGAGAGAGGAACGAATGGCTTAGAGATCATCCACAGTGTGTGAACAGGACTGACGGTGAAACGTTTTGTAAACGCTGAGCGGACATCTGTGTGTGTGTGTGTGCGTGTGTGTGTGTGTGTGTGCGTGCGTTACCTGGGAGACCAGCCTCTGGTTCTCACTCAGCCACGTCTCCCTCATGGCGGCTTTGCGGTCGAAGCGCCGGGCGAGCTGCTCCAGCTTCTCCTGGCGAATCAGCTCCGTCCTCAGAGCCAGCTCCCGCTCGTGCTCCGCCTTCTCCAGACGCTCCCACGCCTAAAACGAACGCACGCACGCACACGCGCAGCACAGTTAGATCCACATCAATAAGTGTAGTTCCAACAGGAGGACGTTCTTATTACGGTATTTTCCTTATGATGTTGTTATTATTTAACAGTTCCTTTTTCCACATTACGTCCACAGATTGTTAATACGGATTTATACTTTTTAAGTCGATGTAAGGAATCAACCCTTTCTGGAGATGACGGCGTCACGGCAGGCGCGGTTACCTTGTTGATGTCAGAGATGAGTTTGCCCTCGCGGGGAGTGTAGACCTTCTGGTTGTTGGCTCTCATCTTACTCTGGATGGTGAACAGAAGAACCTCCAGGTTCCCCTTCTCTGTGAACCTGCACACACACACACACACAGTATAGCATTATTATCGTTATTACTACGACACAAACCGCAGCCTCAGAAATGAGTGGAGAGAAGAATCAAGGCGAAGCTCGTGTGTCCGTCTCCCCTCCACAGTCCCGGGGCACAAGCTGGAACGGCTCATTTTACGGTTTATGTGGATCAGCAAAGTAAAAGTTTTCTTTGGTGAAACTTCGGTAAGTGTGTGAGTGTCGTGCGTGAAATTCTTAGTTTTCACAGTCTTTGAGAAGCAACTGCTTTACGGTTGAAGCTTGGTGACGGCGATAGGCTCGTTTAGCCGTGCGTCAGAGAGACGCCAGCACAACAGCGTGCTCCGAAACAAACCCAACACGAGGCCTGCGCCTCCATCACGATTGCAAACAGCCACGTGTTTCCTTTCCCCAGGCAGATCTGTCGATTCCAGGAGACCAAGTGAAAAGCCATCTGCACTTCTGCTCAGATTTTGCTGTTTCGTCACCCTCCTTCAGCCCGCGGGGCAGGAAAACTGCGGTTTTACACAGAAGTGACTCCTGAGTAACAAGCTGGGAAATATCTGGTTTACAGACGTGGGTGAAGGGGGAGAGGGAGGGAGGGGATCTGTGTGTGGGTCTTATGTCGTCACGTTGCTTCTGTGTTTTCATTTGGTTGGGGTTTTTATCACGAGTTACACACACTGGAAAAGACGGAAAAGAGGAGGTTAAGACAAAAATCCCTTTTGTTTAAGCCGTCCAGGAGCAGAGATGTAAAGACCACAGCGTGAGGATTTAGGAGGGGTTCCATGCTGGAACTACTTCATGTCGAACAAACAGTCGGCCGCTGATCGGCGTCACAGTCCAGGCTCGGTCCAACGTGGTACCGCAGCGACCAAAACGGACGCTCATCAAACCCTTATCGGTCCGTTTGTCGAGAAATAGTTCCAACACTAAACCCTCAAACCTCACGCTGTGGTTTTTACAGCTCTGTTTGTGCACGGATTACCCCAAGAGACGCGTGAGCAAGTGGATCAGGGAGCTTTAGAGGTGTTGGTGGTGTATTTTTGCAGTTTTGGACAGAGCCTAGGGGGCCTAGCGGCTAACTGTTAGTCTTTATGCTAAGCTAAGCTAAGCACAGCCCGACTCCAGCTCTGTACTGAACACGCACGAGGCGGATATCCATCCGAACATCTCACTCTCAGAGACAATATTCTTTTCATGAATCATTAAAAGCATTTCTCCGTTCAATGAGACGTCGTGGGGGCGAAGTAGTCCACCAACAGGTTGCGACCAAACACACTACACACAGTGTATCACAGTTAAGGTAACGCTAACAAACAGACTTTTGTTTTTCCCTGTAGTTGTAATACCCGGGGAGGGTGTGAATAGGTTTGACTTCTTCCCTCTCCGTTTAGGCCAAATGATTGAATTATGTTGTTAACGTCAGACGACCTTGTTGCACGGGACGAACGCCTCCTATTTACTTTGTTATAGGTCACTGCTGCTCGAAATAAAAAGTGTGCGCGCGGCGTGATCGCTCACTTTGGCGGTTTCTCCACAGTGCGGTACGTGTTGAAGGCCTGCAGCTGCTGCTGGACTCCCACCAGAGAGTTTGCAAACTTCCTGTTGTTGAGGATGATGATGGTCTGCTCGATCCACTCCAGCAGGTCCGACGCCAGAGACTCGTACTTCTCGATCATCTTCTCCGTCTCGATGGCGTTGTCCAGGACCTTGAGAACGCCACGCCAGACGAGGAAACACGTTTAACAAACACAAACACAACAACAGCGTGGTCCTCTAGCGTCCGCTGAGGTGAGAATATGTCTGAGGTGTTTGGGAGGTGGGTCACCTTGCCGATTCTCTTCCCCTCCACCTTCAGCGCCTTCATCTTGGAGAAGTAGTGGTAGTAGGTCACCACGTAGGTGATGATGGACTTCTCGTCAGGGTGGTCCACACTGATGTCTGCGCGCACACACAGAAACAAAGATCAGAGTGTGTACCTGATGAAAATGCAGCTCTGTGTGTGTGTGTGTGTGTGTGTCCTCCCGCACCCTCGGCGTCCAGCAGCTTGGTGAGGCCCAGGTGCTGCTCGGCCAGGTTGAAGGCATTCTGCAGGTTGTAGTGAGCGTTTGATTTCTTCAGCTTGTCAAAGTCGATCAGGTCCGGCCTGAAGAGGAGAACAAAACGGAAACAAACTGGAGTTTAGAAATCCCTATGTCACGAGTCCTTTTTTAATTGCTCGGATTTTTTGGTGCTTTATTTATTCGGTGTAAAATGCTGTTTTCCAGCATGAAGGTCCTCCACAGCCTTCTCAACACCGCTGGGAAGAACATTCTGGTGAAAACTTGACTCAGTGAATTATTTTGTTGGCCTGAATTTGTCAAAATAAAATATATTGAGTCTAAAAATACTGGAATCGGCTTATAAAACGTCCACAACCGCACACTGTTGACTCTCGCCCCCCTCAGGGTCTGACTGAAACACGGCCTCCAGTTATCTCTCAACCGTTTCTCTTCAACTCACATTTCCCCAGATATTTTCTACTTGAATACATTTCAAAGTCTCATTCGGCTGCCGGGACCTGTTGAAGATTAAAAGCCTTGAAGACGGGAGATGTGGAGGAATCGCTAACATGTGACCGAAATGCAGCTGTACTCTTACCAATAATGACTGAACAGAAGCGGAGCGACTTCAGACACAAGGAGAAGGACACCACTTAACTAGGTTATTGGTTTTGTACGTTTTCGGCTGCGGGACTGTTCTGAACGTGTCCTTTATTTAGCATGAAGACATGTTTTAAGCCTCAGTGTGGTCTGAAGCCAACAGCCTGCTGACTGATCAGCTGAGACGCTGCAGTTGTTAAAGAGAAGCCTGTCTGCAGCGGCACAGCCGAGCAGCGGCATGCATGTCGGGGCGCGACGAGGTAGCTTCTCTGCAAAGCTCACACTGCATGTGCCGGATTTTATTTACGTGATTAAGGCAGCTTTCAAACGCTTCTCATGACATTTTTTTTTCTTTTAGAAACGGTTGACCGCAATCATTTGGAAACATGTTTTAGACAACATTCTGCCTGCATGAGAACAATGAAATGAGAGCGTGCTTTATTGAGCAACATCACCGGCTAAAAATAAAGAGACGTTAGTAGGAAAACCTCGGCCCTCTTCCGTCCCGCCAAATGAACGTCGTCAATGTACAAGAATTGATTTCTGTACCCCCCCCCCCCCCCC
>CM022471.1:1197451-1226076 GCA_011952105.1 Coreoperca whiteheadi
CAAGTCCCGCCCACATTAACAATATTTTGTCTCTCCCCCCCCCCCCCCCCCCCCCAGTAGCAGCACTTGCGTCTGCGGATCAACGTGTGCTGAGGCGCAGTCCGACCTCCTACCTGTGTTTGTGGATGAGCGCGTTGAAGGCCATCCCGTCTCGCCAGCTGGTGCTGAAGTTGTGGATGTTGACGTTGGGATATCTGGACAGGAAGAGGAAAGGTCACAGCTCGTCAGGCTCTCACAGCGCGACTGAAGACGCCATGTAATGGTGCACTTCACATCCCAGTCGTTTAGGGACGTTCGTGCTTTCAGAGTATCTGGTTAATGGTTGTGGGGGGGGGGGGGTTAGATCTGTAGACGCTCACCCGGCCGTCTTCATCTGACACCAGAGCAGCAGAGCATCTTTAGCCGACTTCTTCTCCTTGTTGTCCTCCGTCTCCACGCTGATGTCCTGGATCTGAGACAGACACAGTGCTGACGTAGCAGGCTTTTAACGAGCAGGCTTTTAACGAGAAAATCGTATGAATTTGAGATTCATTGACAAAAGTGAACTTTAGCGTTCATCCGTAATCATCTTTTAGAGACACTAAAGCTGACAGACTGAACTTTATTCCTACCATTCGACGGCTGATTAAAAGAATTCCCGCAGCACTATCAAACCAGTGAAGATCATTTCCCCCTCATTACTGAAGATAATGAAACTGTAGACACATTCATAAAGGAAACAGCTTAAACTATTCCACAGCATGGAGAGGAAAACTAAAGTCAAACCAGTCATTGATAATTTTACTTTACAAAATGAGTACATTTGATGACATCGAGCCATCATGGCCAAACGTAGGGAATAACAGATTTGGTTTTATCAGATATAAATCCCTTCTGCGGTTGCAGCTCTGAAACTGGAATTTTCAACGTTCAGTTTGTGTTTAGCTTTCAAAGAACAACACGTGTGTACAGGAGTCTTCGCGTCCTCGGAGGTCCCTAAACAAACTGAATTAAAATTTCCCAGAGTTGCTGCTTTTACCCGTTTTTCCCCCAAGGGCCTTGAACGCAGCGTTAACCCCTTTTAAACACCGATCAAAGTAAACATATACCAACGCACAAGACTGTAAAATAAAATACAAAATCCGTAAAGAGACACGTAAGACGATCAAACACATCATCACACACACACACGTGTTCTTTTTTTCTGAAGTCCAAGCCTTCAAACAGCCCGCTGCCGAACAGAAGCAACCAGAACGTCCTCACATCCGCACAAATGTCCTCACTAATCTCTCACACACACACACACACCTGCGCTTCTTGACCCGCGACGACGTTAATGATGCATTCCCGAACCCCTAACCTCCACCTAAGCTCTTACCATAACCGTAAAACGAACTGTTAGCCTTCTTAAACTGTCCAAACCCGTCCGCGCTTTCTAAAAACCATCCTCACTTTCAGGGGAGGAAAAAAAATAAAAATCCTCGTTTTCCAAAAAAAAAAATAAAAAAAAATAAATAAAAAGAGTCCTCAATTTACAAACACTAATATGTCTCTCGCAAAAATAGTTCAAGAGCGCGCACACACACACCCGCACACACAAACATCTCACCTTCATTGACCGATTTCCATCAGTTTCAGTCTGACAGAAGCGTGAGCCACATCTGAGCCGCAAATCGGCAACATCAACATACAGTATATCACACACACACACACACACACACACACACTGTAGTCCTTCTGTCAATCTGCACTCGGCTCCATTTCACCTCCTCCACTGCAGGATTTAAAACCACTAAAAAGAGGGGTTTTTTTTTTATTTTAATCCTCACGGCTTATAAAAGCTAAATCCTTTTCACCCAACTGTTCACTGTCCCTGATGATGACATCATCATCCAAGTGACACGACAACCCCACACGACAACATACAGTAAAGATGACGTTTTTCTTAATGGGTTCAGTGCGATCGGTGCATTTGAAGCAGATGAAGAACCTCCGGACTGATTGTTGAGGGACACGACGAGGTGAAGGAACAGTAAAATATTAAGTCACTAAACTGACGACTCTTAATCTTTCCGTAAACGATCAAAGATCTGGCAATGTCACATTTTTAGGATTATAAAGGATTTAACATTACACCGCATATCTGCAGAAATAATGCGGACCTTAATTAAGAGAAGAAAAATCTAATTAAAACTATTAACGCGGATTCATTTGATGTTTTATGATTAACATCTTGCTCTCCCCGCAGCGTTGTCAGTTGATTAGGTACACTTGATTCAACTTAAGTCATGTAGGAAGCTGTAGTTTTGTTTTACTTTATACTAAACTGTGCTTTTATTATTTTGTCCAACCCTGTTTATGTCAATATGGCTGCTAAGCTGAAAAGTCAGACTGCTGGCTGACCATCACTGGGTTAATCAAAGATTTTCAGCACCGTATATGTGACACCGATTATATTTTTGCTATTTTGCATCCCTGTTGAGCAAGCGACTCATTGCCTTTAGGCGGGGAATGAGGGCCGTACACGAGAGCCTACTCCTTCGATAGGAGTACGCTGTAATTGTCCGTATCTACTTTTTTTTTTATTTTGGGATCCAAAATAGTAATGCAGCCCATTATCTCAAAATGGAATCCAATGATCCAGGTGAAGCCTCTATCAGGATCTCAGCTCACCAAACTGAACTACTTTAACACATGTTGGGATGCAAAATAAGTATAATGACCCAGATAGACTGTACCTGTATTTAACTAATTTTGGTAGCTGCCCTGAGTAAAATGATCCAGATGACAGCCAATCGGTGACAAAATCTGTTGAACTTATTTGGGAATGCAAAATTGACTAATTCACTATAAGCAACATGCTCAGGTGGGACACACAACAATCACAATCAATTCTTTAAACCATTTTTTTGACATTCTGTTATTTGGACGTTTAAAGTAATATCCATCTTGAGGCATTTTATGTGACTGGGATGCAAAATAGTAACAGCAAACCATTAACTAAAGCCAAGAGGAGGCCCAAACATAAGTAGTGTACTCTGTAAATATAAATATAACTGACTCATTTAGGGATACAAAATAGAAATACCATTCATGTCACATCGGAGCTCCAGATTCCGGGATACAACACTATCACAGCCACTGATTTATTAAAAGCAGACCACGGCCTAGATGGGGCCCAGACATGAGCAGACCGACTCCATTTGTTCGACTCATTTTGGGATACAAAATTGCACAATGCCTTGTCACCTGAAAATGGGAGGAACCAGAACGACCCACCCTCATTGGTGCGGTCTTCTGATGTCAGCTGATGGGCCTGTGAGAAGGTTTGCCTCATTTTGGGATGCAAACTTGCGCCGCTGCCTCTCACCTGGAAGCGGAGGATGATGGTCCAGATGAGCCCCAGGGTGAGGCGGTGGTTTCCGTCTACGATGTCGTGGGAGCCCATGTTCTCCAGGTGGACCCTCTGCTCCTTCAGGAACTGCAGAGCCTTGTCAACGTTCTCCAGACAGTGGATCCGCATCCGACCCTTGGTGGGTTTAGGCTGAAACAAAACAAAACAAAACAAAAAAAAAAACATCGTCTCAGTTTATTTACAACCTTCAAACACCAGGAACCGTGACCGGCTTCCTGCTGCCTCGTAAACACGAAGAAGAAGAAAACAGCTGCGGACACAGCTGACTGGTTTCAAAACCGAGACTTTATGTTTTGATAGTGTCCTTTGCTGAGAGAAAGAATGTTCCATTATGCAAGAGAACAACTTTTACTGCACTTTATTACTAAATCACAATCTCAAAGGACTTCCAAAATGTAAACATCCAAAAACATGAAACATTTGTTAATACTTAAAGCAATAAATGCGTCCAAAAACCAATAACTTACATGCATATTAAGCAAACTACGGCCATGAACCACATGTTAGAGCACGCTTATCCAGAATCCGAAGAAAGAACTGGTACCGGAGAGAGAGGTTTTGTCATGAAATAACTCCGAAAAACCCTGAACTATTCTGGCGAACAGACGATCACAACCTGGAAATGAACCGAATTTGTCTCAAAAGCTTGGAAAGAGAAGACGGGAGGATGACGTACTCTTTACTTAAATTTCTATTGCAGGTTACAATTACTCTTTTGTCGTAGACGTGAAGACCTGAAAATCAGATTATTCTTGTTTCAGGTTTTGAATTGGCACTCTGTATTTTTCAGTTGGAAAATGAACGCGCTTGCCTTCTGGATCTGATTCATGTATTCACGTAACCATCACCAAGCTCCTAACCCAGGGACCGTTGATGCGTTATTTTGAATTTTACAGTATAGCAGAATACTTCGCTCAGGTACGAGGCAGCAGCTTGACTTGATTTGTAAAAGAATGTCTCTTTTAAAACACATCTACAACCTCCAGACCTTCAGAAAGCCCATCAGTATAGTCCGACATCTTCTTTCCTGCCAGTTGATCACTATGTACAGACCTTACAGTATAGTAGTTATTGTGTTGTTTGAGTTCTACAGTGCAAAGTCACTGGCAAGTAGCCGTTGGGCCTCCGTAACGAATGGATTCAAATTAAGAAGCCTTTGTTGGTCTCATCTCCTCTCGTATCCTTCAAGAAAATCACCCGGGAGATCTAGTTTTGGAGTGTTTTTCAGGGCGATTGAACACTGTGACGAAGCACTACTTTACTGTAGAGCTTCAGTCCTGCATCGGACAGATCTGTCTGACAGCTCTGCAGTTACACGGCAAACGCCAAGAGAGACCGACGTACTACCAGGGTTTATAGTTAGAGCAGCAGCTCGAGCGTCAGGCTACATCTCTGCCAGAGCTCCTTTACTGAAGTACTAATACTCCATTACAAGTCAAAGTCCTGCTTCAGTAAAAACACATACGCAGTATATTACTATTACATTAAAGTGTAAGCTGCATTTTACTGTTGTAGCTGCTCGAGGTGGAGCTAGTTTTAACTACTTTATACACAGTTAGCTAGTTAGGTCCCGCGACTTCGTTCGGGCCGTACTGCGTGAAGCGTGCGACCGGCTGGTCATTATCTGCTTCCTCTGCTCCGCTTGGTCGGTGAGCGTCCCCCTCCTCATCCTGAGGACAACTGATGAAGCCGTTTGCTCTCAACAACCCCGATTCATTAATCAATCCCTGCCACCTGCGTCTAGCGATCAATTTAGTTACGTCGCCAGCCAAACCTTGTAATTCAACTCATTAAATATACATTTGTACCTTTCCTGTGTAATATTGCAGCGCTGCTCTGTTCCCCTGAAGGTTCGTGTCCTCTTAGAGAAAAGTTTCTAACTTTAAAGCACCCACAATGGATGTTTTTCTAATGACAATGGGAAAACAATGCGACGGGGTGTCTCTGGTAGAGAATCGTCACCTCGCCTTCGCGGAGCTTTATAGTGACTTTCAGCTCATATGTTATCTGTGTGGCCCACAACGCCACTGCTTCAGCGCCCTCTCGGCGTCTCTCATGGGGCCGTCTTTAAAAGAGAAGAAGCTGCGGGAAGCCTCAGGCCGCTGCCTGCTCAGCAGCAGACAGTCGGAGAGCGGCAGGTGAACCCGGCGGAGCGTTTGGCAGCCAAAGAGCCAGAGGTTTCCCTCCGGAGCTGCCGGAGACCGAACACAGAGCTCAATGTATCAACCTAAAAAGTGATGGTATGTTAATGTTTTTGCTGCCCCCAAGTGGCCAAAGGTTTTGCAGTGCATTTTGCAAAAACTTGAAAGGTTTTAGAATCTGATGCTTCTGGTCCTGGTGTACTGGACAAGAGTTGGTATTTCACAGGAGTCCGACATCAGTGGACTGAGTCTTTGTTTCAGGTGAGGCTCCGTGAGAAACCACTGCCGAAAGCTCTAATACAACTCTTTTTTTTGTTTTTAAGGTGTTTACGTCTTTCTGTTTCTAATGACCTTACATCTTGCTGGTCGTTGAAAGGGAGTCCTTTGGGTAACACGCACATGTTTAGGGCCAAGTTGAATCTTGACATATAAATAAAACAAAAGAGTCCGGCAATAATAAATAACTGCGATAAAATAAATGGCCGAGCTGTCGGAGCAGCGATGCTACATCCTGCGCCCCATGTCCTCTGTCCAGCACCGGACCGTTCCAACTTACAACCAGGACGCCGTCCAACAATAACACCGCCGTCTTTGCTTTTCCTCACGCAGACACATAAACGCCACCCAGCTACAAGTCACTCAGTGATTCAGGATCTGGACTCAAACCAGAGATATTTTGGACTGTTTCTACTGCCGGTGGCACGAGTCCAACAAACCACACAGAGATTCAGCGTTGGTCGGTGCGTGCAGCTTGAGCTCAGGCCCTTTATTCCATAAAAACTAAATATATATATGTCGTTTCATCTCCATCAACAGTTTGACGCTGATCTGAAACAGGGATTTCCCCCATCAGAAGCTTTGAGCTGTTTTTGTACTTAACTTTCATGCTGTGTCATACAGAGATGAGGGGTTTCCCCCTAGTTGTGCTCCTGAGGACACCAGGATTTTAACCATTCTTCCCTGCAGCTTTGTGCATTGAAGCAGCCTCAACGCCCCGTTCATTAGCTCTGGCAGTGGGGTGCGGTGCGACTCGCGATATTCCAGATTTTTTTCCTTTTATCAAAAAATAACCCAGTGAATCGTCATCAGCGAGCCCCGCTGTTGTTTCTTCATCACCACGAACACACACACTGCAGTTTATTCTGACTCAGCCCCACACACACACCATCCTGCTGCCCCAAACACTCACTAGAGCGCCACATGTGGATTCATCCGCCGCTGGAAATAGTCCCCCCCGCAAAAAATGCTTAACTTAAGTATAAATGTGAGGCACTTTACGCAACGTTATACTTCCACTCCGCTACATTAGAGGGAAATATTGCACTTTTTAATGCGCTACATTTATTTGTTATAGTTATAGCTGCTGGTTACGTACAAATTAACATTTTACACACAAAACATACGATGAGCCGAGAAAACATGATGCATTGTTACAGATCCAACTACCCAACAGTAGTTAAAGTAGTAACAAAGCTCCACCTCAACCCACAACAACAGTGAAATGCTGCTTACGCATTAATGCATCAGCGATAACAGCCTAATAATAGGAGATAGAACAGGATTTATTTTCAATGGAAAACCTTTACTTGTAATGGAGTATTTTTGCAGTGTGGTATTGGTACTTTACTTAATTATAGGATGTGAATACCTCTTCCCCCGCTGAACAGCCACAGGCAGGAAGTCAGGTGGCTCGGTGGCAGAGCGGTCGCCTGCCAATCGGAAGGTCGGCGGCTCGATCCCCCAGCCATGCGTCAAAGTATCCTTGAGCAAGATGCTGTAGCCCATAATGCTCCCGAATAAAAGCGTCTGCTAAATGACTAAATGTAAATGTGAAGTGTCTGAGAGGCGGACAAACGCAGCGCTGCTTTTAGTCTTTTCATGGAAATGTGGTGGCGAGATGAAAAATCGAGACTAAACGCCGGCGTTGTCCTTCGGTGCCGTGATGAGGGAAGCAGCGCTGTCGCGATGATGTCACCGCGTTCCCGGATCTCAACCCAAGAACTGTGTGAGAACAACGTCCTCATAACCAACCGAAATGATGGACAAAACCGTGAAAGAAGAATCACGCTTTGAATCGTGCCTCTGCAGTGTGGAAACAGCTGCTCGCTCTCAGAGTCTTCTGGAGGCGTTTTGGCTCCATGTGAACCCGGAAAGTTACTCAATGACTCCTTTCACAACTCTAACACCCCCCCCCCCACACACACACACACACACACACACACACACACACACACTGTTATTCCCTCCATCCACCCTGCTCCCCACTTCACGCCGGTTTATTTAATTTCAGTATCCTTTGTTTTCGCTCTGCATTACCACCCTCTCTTCCTCTCGCTTTTCCTTTGCTCGTCGTTTTTCCTCACTTGCTCGCCCACCCAAAATACCAGAGGCATTCTCTCTGCACTGACAAGAAACAACAACATGCAGAACCGTAAAGAAGGACAAAAACAGAAGCGCTGCGTCGCTGTGCTCTCTCTCTCTCTCTCTCTCTCTCTCTCTCTCTCTGTGTGTTTGACAGGTCGTGAAAAGGCCGGATGGCAGAAGCGGAGCGGAGAGAGACGAGTTGAAGAGGCTGCACAGACGGCCAAGGAGACGACGAAGAAGAAGAAGAAGAAGGAGAAGAAGGGGGAAGTTTGGCTCGTAGCACTGGAAGTCACAAGGCGCGGGGGCCTGAGCGAGTTTAAATGGAGGATACATCAGGTCGCAGTTTCTGCAGGTTCACAGAGTTAAATTCCAGCCTCTTTAAGACCTTAATATCACACAGAATGCAATTTAATGTGATCACATCGGCCAAGATATTAAAGTGTGATGGAAAACCAGCAGGGACGAGATAACCTACAATAATAATAATAATAATAATTATTATTATTATATCAAATGCTGTCCCAGCAGTATTTAACAATTAGTCCTATTGATATAATTAATCAGTCAAGATGACCTGGCGGCAGATAGCAGTTAATAAAATTAGTAAATTACAATATAAATTAAGATCATTGAAGCTTTTTCTAAAATCTTGCCGTGATGAGACGACGACCTTCCTAGTTACCGTAGCTGCAGCAGTGAGCGCGTTGTTGAAGCTCAAATTATGTCTCTGGATATATTGCCATTATCTCGCTGTTGATCCTGACTTACAGACTGTTGCTGCAAACAAACAATACACACCGTTTGTTTTTAACATGTGCTTTTAGCATTTGTTTTTACTCGTAGTGAGCAACCCCGAGACGACGCGCAGGTTTACGGTCTAGAGCCAAAAGCAATATCGTAGCAACGTTACGCTACAGTAGCGTGTGTTATTATCTCCCCTCTGCTTTAATGGACTCCACTAAATGTTAAACTGAAGGGGACGCGTGTGACGGTGTCTCCTGTCCAACCGAGGTGACTCGAGGGCACAGTTGCCACAAACGAGCTGCCGCCGGTTTAACGGCGCACGCTGAGCTACTACAGGGGCAGGTGATTCACGGTCAATGATTGCACGGGTCATAAATGTCAGTGTTTAACCAGCCAGATAAGAAGAGTGGCGGAGCGGAGACACCCGGCAGCCAGGGAGGGACTGCAGCGCCGCTGAAGAAGAAGAAGAGCGACACGTCGATATAGTGGAAGAAGGTATTTTGGCTGATGAAGCCTTAACGACCAATTGGATTTTTATTAGTGTCATAATTTATTTGAGAAAATGTAGAAATGCTCTGCCTAGTCTATAATGTGTGAAGTAGATGGGAAGATTTTAGCTTGGAACTCATTAAATTCAGTTTAGAGAGACTGAAAGACAGCTAATTCATATATAATAGGTTTAATTTTTCTCCTTTTCCCCTGAAAATAACCCCGTAAAATCATTTCAACAGACTGATTTGTAATGAGAAGAATCTAATCTACAGCTGAAAAGTGGCTCCTTCACCGTGTCTCCTGGCGCCTCTCTTTCAGTTTGTAAGAACTGCTCCTCTTTCAAAATAAAAGCCCCCCCCCCCCCGACGGTGAGGCGACCCACCAGTCTCTCTCCTGACAGGACCTCCAGCAGTTTGATGAGCATGCGTCCGTCCCTCAGGTCCATGTAGAGGTCCGTGATCCGGCAGGAGACTCTGGACAGGTGCGAGTTCACCCACTTGGTGAAGGTCTTCTTCTGCACCGCCTCACGCTCATCTGGACGAGAGAGGCAGACAGACAGAGAGAGAGAGATCAGTGGAAAAGGAATCAAAGCTATATAACAAAACGGGACAAGGGGTTGGAGAACAAGATGAACAAAAGATGGACAAAACATCCAAAACTTGGATTTGTGTACGGCGATTATTCTTGATCGAGTTCGAGGGGGCCGTGCAAACTGCAACGGGAGGAGCAACCACCAAACGGGAGAGTTGGCGGGGATGACTGAGGCAGAGCGTGAGAGGACATGGAAAGCTCTGGGAAATAAACCTAGCAAGTGGACGCTGAGTTACTTCGTCTTCAGAGCAGCCGGTTTGAGTCCTGCCGATCTCCGCAGGTGTTTGTTTGGATGTGTACGCGTTTCCTCTGAGTGTGTGTGTGTGTGTGTGTGTGTGTGTATATGGGAGAGGTTTCCTGTGTCTGACAAAGCAGACTAAATCTAAAATCACTGCTGTAAATATTCCCACACACAGAGATGAACTGCAGGCTGACAGCAGACACCTGCTGCCTGCAACACAACTTGGTTTATTCCCCACCGGCCTGACAGTGGCGGTTACTTACTGCTCGCACGCGGAATGTAATGTAACGGACATGGGAGCTGTATTTAATGTGGATTGATCACGTCATAGCCAATACCAATCCGGCGTATTGGATCTGGGAATCTCTAGTTTGTCTGATGATATTCCAGTTTTAGCTCTGCTGATGTTATTTTAATAATAGTAAGTGCTTCACATACAGGCCTGAAATACACAAAAGGCACGCAGACCTCTAGAAAGTTATATCAATGTGGAGAGATGCCAGAGTGATGCCATTTCAGAGGGAAGGAAGTAATGGGAGAAATGTCCGTGACTCGCAAGCGTTTACCTCATCAGACAACTCCAGGCCGCAGAGTTGCTCATGCGGGAGTTAAAGACAATACACCACCATATCCATTCAACGTGGGTTTGGTCAGCATCAACGATGACCTTTGGCTGACATCCACGTTTGTCTGCTTTTTCCTGCCAATTGTGTGTTGTTCAGGGGCCGAGTGAGAAACGGCTAACTGCGGTTACTCTCACGGGACGCGGACGCGGCATTAAATGTGAAGCTCACGCTGTCACATGGTGGCATACATCCGTGCAATGTCATTAGTCGTGTTCTCAGCGGCGGCGTCCTAACTTGCTCGGGAAGCCTCATCTTTCCGGCCAGTGACACATTTCAACTACACCCGCTGTCGCCGCTCTTTGCCTTTGATCGGTTGGCTCCGTATTGTTACTCATGACCCTAAACAAGCAAAAAAACCAATAATTATTACATCGTGACATCCGCACACACACACAGAGTCAGGTCAGAGAGCGTGAAGTCAGTGCAGAAAATGAGACACGAATAAACTCCTGACTTCTGGAAGGAATCTGGACTGACTGAGAACGAACACACACACACACACACACACACACACACACACAACCACCGACTGTTTAATACATGCAAACAAACATTCATTCGAATCCATGACCTTCAGAGCGTGTGTGTGTGTGTGTTTGTGTGTGTGTGTGTGTGTGTGTGTGTGTGGGGGGGGGGTTAGCCTGGGGCAGGACAATAGCTTCAGTGTTCCCTGGCATTCGGCGGCTTCGGCACAAACGCACTGTGGATGAGTCTTCTGACATCGGAACGGGAGGCGGCAGGGAACACGCGGCCGCGACGTCCCTGCGTCTGCGATCCGCTAGCTACCCACAGAAAGAAGAAGCGACGCGGGCGCCTTGAACGGAGCCAGGAGGGCCGCACGTGTTCCAGTTAGCGGAAGCTGCACTTCCGCTTCGCCCTACATGCCACCACAGATACACACACGTCTGCTTTCTGGCTGCAGTGATGGAACACGAAAATATAAAAATATATCAGTTGGGCTATAGATATATACACTGCCGCTAAGCTTGGAGTCTCCTGTTATACTGATGGTTTTTCTTCTTCCCTTCAATAATTTAAACATGGATGAAAACAGTATAATGAAACACCAAGTGCCTTACTTCCATTTGAAAGAGTTTTGGAATAATTAAGTCCGCAGCGTCCAGCCTTTTGGACATTTTCCTGACATGCGACCTCGTACAGGCGTGTGAACAACGACCGTCCTCCATCAGACGCAGAAACGGGACGTGCAGTGGGCGTTCTGCTCGTTGGTTTCCACAGCGCGTCTTTGCCCTTCGAAAACCAAGAACGCACGGTTTTTAAAACTTCAAACGTTTTTGGCACAAATGTCGGGAAAGATGTCAGAGTTTCATAGTTGGCCTGCAGCTCCGTGCAAAAATATGACTTTTCTTATATAATTCCAATTCTAAAAAAAAAAAAAAAAAATCAACGTTAAGGCGGGGTGACGGGTTGAGGCTCCGGGTAACATTAGCCGCTAACATAGCACACCCGAATCTCCAAACCAAGTTGCATTGTGGGTAACGTTGTGACAAGGAAAGACTTCCGTCCTTCTGTTATCCGCGAGCTCGACAAAGTTATAGAAGCGCGAATCGGTGGCGCGCTCGTGCGAGCGTGCAGGCGTGAACCCGGAGCGCAGTCCCACTGTACGGACGGCTCGTGTAAAGGCCACGTAGGTCTCACACGGCTGCCCGACCCACTCGCTGCAGCTGTGTCAATGTTAGCAAAGCCTGGCGTCACAAAACCAAACATTTCTTTAACTTGGCGTTAAATGGCGTCTCAGTATAGGGATGGTTAAAGAAACAACCCACTGGGTTGCTGGTGTCGAATGTGACCGACAGCAGCTTTAACTGATGGAGGTATAATATCTTACGTGTTGAGAGATGGACGGATTTCTGTGTTTGCACATGCGTGTGTGTGTTATCTGTCTGAGAAGCTGTGCGTTGCGATAAGGGTTTTATCTCCATCTTCACGCCTCCTCCTGTGTCCGCTTCATGCGATTTGGCCTCTGCGCGTGTGCTTGTTGGGGCTTCCGCTTCCTGCGCCGAGAACGAAGCCGACGCTCGTCCCAGCAGGAAAACGGGGATTCCACACACACACACACGACGGACGCACAAAAGGCTGCTCGACTGCGCCCACAGGCGTGTGCGTTGGAGCTGGCACGCGGGCGGCCACTGTATCCGTTCAAAAATCGAAGACGCCGCTCTGTCGAAGCACATGTGACAAATCTGCACACGTCCCTATCTCTTAAAACTCCTCAACATTATTTCTCATGTTTTCCCATCAATACCGCCGATTACACACGGGCCCAGCCACCCGCCCCACGCAGCCTTTATGCCGGGTGTCACGTTCTCCTCGTCTGCGAGCAGGAAACGTCAGATTGTCACGCAGCCGAAGAAAGAAAACGTGCGTCCTGGTCACAGTTATAGAATCGTCCAAAGATGTGACGGAATATTTGGACAGCATAAGCGGGAGCGGTCGGTGCGTCTTGTGCAGGCTGCAAACCAAACCAAGGCTCGAGGGCTTACGACCATCTCGGGGTCGTCATTTCATTTCAGCCTTTAACAAACAGACTACATCGTTACATTCCCCAAAGAAGTCATTTCAGCTGGCTGTTTGCATTGAGCTAAATGCAGCGGTTTGACCTGCTGATGCTAAGCCCCACACACACACACACACACACACACACACACAGCTAAGCAGAACTCAATGTCAGTGGCTTCAATTACGTTTTCTGGTTATACAGATACTGCTGAATCCACAAGAGGCAGCACAGAGAGAGAGAGTGTGTGTGTGTGTGTGTGTGTGTGTGTGTGTGTTTCATTAGAGCGAGTGGAGACAGTGATGTATTGAGAGGAGTGTCTCTCTGTGGGTCAATAACACACACACAATTACAACAGAGGATGACCTTAACCTGAGGAAACACACACACACACACACACAGAGAGAGAACGGAGAAAGGAATGTACAGCCTGAACGTCATGTGAGGTGCATCATTCCTCGTATCGCCGTGTGAAAGCATCACTCTCATAAAGCACACAAACACAGAACGACTGTAATGCATCATGGGTAGTCAAGGTTGTGGTATGACAGGAATTCATTATAGAGTTCATATAAACACACACACACACACTTTATTGTCCATTTAAATGCACACAAAGACACATTAATATCAACACACTGATAAGGACACTTCAGCTTGTTTCCGCTGGCAGCCGATCTTTAAAATCGGACCATTTTAATTCACCCAAAAAAACAAAAAACAAAACAAAACTAGCGAACAGCAGAGCTTTAAAAAGTAGGAGGCGGACGGGATAAAATAAAGGAGAGCACAGAGAAAGTGAGAAAGGGAAAGAACCAGAGAGGAAAGGGACGTCAATGGAAGAACAAATGACAAGAAGAGATTTGGAAGAGCGAGGGAAAAGAAAGGAAATGAGAGAAGCGAGCAGGGGAGGAAAGGAAAGGAAAAAACGAAAGAACGAGAGGAAGGGAAAGGAAGTAAGATCATGATCCAGGTGCAATTAGGCTTTTCTGTCACTCCAGGTGAGAAAGGAGGAAAGGGAACAACCCTCAAACAGAAAAAGACGCACACTCCTCGCCTGGACCGAGTCCCCAGGCAGCTGCGTCCAAACCAGACCGGCTCCACCAATCAGCTCCTTTCAGTTTCAGATTAGGTCGGGGTCACCGCCGGAGCCCCGGCCCGACCCGTCAGCACACAGCCCAGGAGGACGGCCTGCCTGACAGGCCCGACTCGGGGCAAAACAAAAGCTCACACTAAAAATTTTATCAAACACACACACACACACATCATTTCACAGGTGTGTTCCCCTGGGTGACGACTGAAAACACACACACACACACACAAACACACACACAGATAAAGTCCAGACAGAGTGAGTGTTAATGTGATTTAAGCCAGGAACAAATCTTAAACTTGTTATCATCCAGAGAAGGTTGACACCTACACATCCATCCTCATACATACACACACATATATATATATATATATATATACACACACACACACACACAGCAAGTGTGTGTTTGTGCACTTGTACAGCCATCTTTGTGAGGACCAGTTTGCGCTTTAGACCTTGGGAGTGAGGACATTTTGGCCGGTCCTCACTTTTCAACAGACCTTCAAAGGCTGTTTGAGGGTTCAGACTTGGTTTTAGGGTCAGAGTTAGGTTTAGGTTGGGGTTAGGCACTTAGTTGTGATGTTTAAGGTTTGGGTAAGGGGCTGGGGAATGCATTATGTAAATGAGAATCCTCACAAGTATAGATGTACCAGGTTGTGTGTGTGTGTGTGTGTGTGTGTGTTGGTGGGGGATTTTTGAGAAATGTCTGAGCAGTTAGTTATGCATTTACCGTTTCCTCCCTCATCCGATACTGACTAATACTTGGTTCTGTGCCAGCGTTACCATTGCACAGGCAAGCAAACACACACACACACACACACACACAACAAAACGAAGAGGCGGAGGTAGAGGAGGAAAGAAAGATGAAGAGGAGGACAAGAAGAATCCAGGTCCAAACTGGATCCAAAGCGGAACCGGCTACTATCGAAACCAGTTTGGACACCTTAAAAAAAGCAGCACACGAGGGCCCCTTCAAACACAGGTCAGACTTCATCTTCAGGTAAAACGCAGGAGGAGGAGGAGGAGGAGGAGGAGGGGGGCCAAGACTGTGGACTTTGTGTGTGTTAGAACATATCAAAACATCTGTTTCCACTAACAGACTGAGAGGGTCTCTCTCTCTCACACACACCGGTCTCTGTTCAGTCTCCCATGTCTGTGCTGTGTTTCCCAAATCCAACCCAGTTCTGGCCCATTCACGGTGGATCACATGACAGTAACCACACACACACACACACACCCCCTTATCAAAATACACACTTCCAGTTCCAGGATTCCAGCATTCCTGATCTCCCACAGGAGGAGCAGGGAGGCCGCCGAATATTATCCTTACTGTGCGCGTGCGTGCGTGCGTGCGCGCCGCATCGTTAACTCAATGATTGATCCTCATTAGGTGGAGGGCTGCCTCCCCTCCCCTCTTTCATACAGTGGATCAGTCACGACGTGTCCCTTTAAACGGATCACCCAGCCTACAACAGAATCCGGTCCCCTTCGTTGGTTATGTGGAGAAGCCATCCAGGTGTATCTTGTATCAACATTGCTGTTATTGCTTTATTTGAACTGTCTTTATTTGTTTGTGACCTTTATTTTTGCCCTGGTCCTCCGCTGTACACCCCCATATTGATGATGTAAAGGGCCCACTTCTTCCATTTCAACATGTGAAGGGACTTCACGCTGCCCGAGGGACTGTGCAATTGTCTAATCTGCTGTTTAATTGTGGAAAAAAAAAAACGTGTTGAAGGAAAGACAATTATGTCTTTTATCAAGGAGCATTTCTAACTATTCTGATATTTCATAGACTAAACAATGAATTTATGAATCAAGGAATAGTGAACAGATTAATCAAAAATAATTGTTGTTCGTTCATCCCCTGTTACGAAGTTACTGCCCCCCCTACAGGATGCAGCTCGCAGCGCATTTCGGCTGAGGTAAGCCTACATCATTTAAAATACGTTTCACAGGAGAAAAGCTCTGCTTACTTAAACTGCATCACAGGTTTCCGTCGACGGTTCCCTAAAGTAATGCGAATGGTGTCCAATCGGACCTTGTGTAATACCTGCGGACAGGGCTGCAAGATAATGAGGGAAAAGACACGAAATGAACTGAAAAAGTGACATCATGTTCCTGCAGTCAGACCGCAGGAGGCCGGCAGATCCTTGCAACCAATCACAGGGCGCAATACGGAGTGTCAGCCAATGACGCGGACCTCTGATATTGTCTGCAATATGAGCCTAAATGAATGGATGTGAAAGAGACGCTGTGTGTGTGTGTGTGTGCACTCACACAGTGCACACAGTGTATTCCCATCAGAGGAGAAAGTGAGCCAGAATTAGGAACAGAGGACTATTGAGAGCCGCTGAACACACTGACTGACTGATTATCAGACTGCTAAACTGACTGAAGCCATATGTTCTGTTTACTCAGAGGCATTTTCAGCCAGAGCTGGTTGAGACGTCTGTTGGGTCCAAGCCGAGTCTCAAGTGGCAAAACTACAAGTTACAACTGCTTCAATTGAAGCGTTTCAGGTCTCTGAACGGCGACACTGCCTTTGAACATTTCACAGCGGTGTTAAGAACGCATTTGACGTGGTCACCAGGGGTCCTCGCGCGACGAAAAAAAAGGTGGAAAACGTGGACAACAAAAGTGCTCAGATGCTACAAAGTCTACCAAGATTTTTGTTTAATATAAACAAAACTCTAGAAACTCTTAGTCCTACTTTGACTTTATGCTCTAGTTTTTGGAACTGCAGTTCCCATGATTCCAGGGGACACGCAACTTGAGGCCTGTTCTTTGCCTTTTTCTGTTTACATTTTGCCCAAGCGGCACCACCAAAAGTAGCCGAATCAGCTGCTAGCAGCTCCTGTCTGCAGTGGACCCGTGGATGGACAGACAGCCGTCACTGGATCACTGGGACACTGACGGACACCTAAAAATACGATGATTCTCAGGCAGGTTCTGCGGTCTTAACTTATCCGTGACTCTTCTGTAATTGTGTGTGAATGAATGTCCAGAACGGAACCAAACTAAGAGTCCCACAGAAGGGAGCTGGTAACCAAAGTCCTTTTTGGGGACTTTTACTGACCTAACATGACTGGACATTCGGTTAAACTGTTGCAATTTGTGACACACACACCACTTTGCTAAGCACTGCAGTTCATGTTTACGTCCTTGAGGAAAAGGTACAATAAGCAGCTACATTCACCTATCACAGTAACACGTCCTTCAAGGGAACACACACCACATTTAACATTTACATTCCTGCTGCAGGTCCTTACAAAACACCACCAAGACGAGAGAGAAGATCTCCGACTCGCATGCAGATTGGATACATCTCACTCATGGTTACAAATCAGCCGTTTGTGATTTGTACGTTCAAAAAATAAAATCAAAATGCAAAAACAGTGTTTCAGTAATGTGAATATGTCGAGCGCGTGAGCGTTGGAGGCCTGCTGTTCCCCTCCCACTCTGTGACAGCTGAATTAAACGCTCCTTGCCTTCCTCCTTCCTTCCCTTCACGCTGCTTTTTCTAAAGTCATCAACAAATGAACAAACAGGCTTTTCAGCGTCACTGACAGCGGATTCACGAAAGCCGTCGGCTCCTCTCCGCTGTCAGCCAGCAGGAAACACAACGGCGTCGCTATGAATCAACTTTTCTTCGTTACAGTGGCCGCGTTAACGTCGCCACGGTGACCGCTGACTGAAACCCCTTGCCGCCGGGAGCAGAAACTCTGTGTGTGTGTGGCACTGTGATGCTAATGAAACAGTGCCTGCCACCCACACACACACACACACACACCCACGCACACGCCTCCAGTATCACCGAGTTCATTTCATCAGCTGACGGAATCTCAAACATCTCGGTCCCGAGCTTCACGCCAGGACCTGTCAAACCCCTAATTAATAATCAGCGTGAGAGAGAAATGATTAACCCATAAAGCTTGTTATAGTAAATCATCATCGAATTTAGCATTACTAACACATTTCTTTATTTTTAAATGTTTTGCCTCCCAGTTTTACATTAGATTAACTTTATTGTCAGTGCACACAGTAAGCTCCCGCACTATGAACGCAGTTTGGCGCGGACAGTAGGAGAGTGCTTACCGTGGCCTAATGTGGAGCGCCAACAGTTTCCCAAAGTTAAGATCTTCAGGATACAATTCCCTCTTTGGGTTTTCCCTGTTGGGCTGCAGTGGACGCAACAAAAAGAGGGAATTTCGTACTAACAAGGCTGCAACTTAACAAGACAGCCACTTGATTTGACTTATTTGGGCGGCCGAAGTCTCATAACATCGTCAAATAAACCGACTGACGGACTTTGTCCCCCATCGCTTACACTGGAAGCACACTCGGAAGAGATCTCTTAACGTCGGGCAGAAACAAGAAGAACGATTACAGCAGGCAGAACCTCCTGACGGTTGTTTTCAGTCAGGCCCGAAGAGCTCCGCTAATCATGCTCTCTTGAAGCAGGATGTGTCGCTTGCCACCATGTTAGTCGCGTTAGCTAAGTATTTCTTTGTGTCACGTACTGTAGAGGGGATGTTCGCCAGCTCGCCAGGGTTACATCCGGCTGTCAGCAACGTTGATCCCGAGGCTGAACTCGTGCAACTATTTTTATGCGTTTAAATACGCCTGAGCAGGGACTGTAGAGTGGCCAAATCCATGCATTTCCCATATTTAAACAGTGTTTCTCCAGCTCAGCGCAGGTGACAAGTTCTCAGAGGGTAGAAACCAGCTGCACTTAATGAATAACCAATGTGCCAAAAAACACTAACCGTGGATTAGCCAGTGTTGCACTGCCTGTGCCTTCGATGCGTTTGCTCGGCACTGCAGCACCTCAATAGAGCTACAGGATATTAAGATGAATGATCCTGTGATTTCTAGAACAGGTTTCCACATCGAGAGCCCCTGCTTTCTGTTCATTTCTTTGCCAGATGAATACCTAATCAACTCAAACTTAACTTGCAGAGACTTGAAAACACTGCTCGGCTGAAGCAAAAGTAGGTGTCATTTGGATCATTTTGTTCCCCAGCTCAACAGGCTTTGCAAAGATAATCATCATAATTAGAATTTTGGTCAGAACCACGTGGCGTTCTGGCACTTTAGTAAACAAAACCACAGAGAAACTGATTAAAAACATCTGAACTTCATCTGTGAAGTGATATGATCTCCGGGGTTTGTGGTTGGTGAGTGAGCATCTCCGTAAAAATAACTAAATAAAAAAAAAAAAATAAAAATAACCCAGTTTGTTGTTCATCCTGTGCAGCTGATAACCTGAACCGCTGAGGACACGCACGCACACACAATTTTATTTTTAGATTTTTACTGTGATGTTTCTCTCTCTCTCTCTCTCGGCCCAGACATGCCCCGCCCCCTCTCTGCTGTTGTGAGCATGCTCAGTGGAGCGTTCCCGTCAAAAGGGCCCTTTCATGCTGCAAAGCTGCGTGTGCAACGAGATAACACACACACACACACACACACACACACGCAGAGAGTGGTTTCCCTGTTCTTCCTCAGACCGTCACACACTCCGTCTGAAAACACACAGCTCGTTCCTCAAACACTCCCTCATGTCACCTTCTGCCCAAACAACAACGCCATTCTCTGTCCACCCGCGCGCTCGGTAACGGACGCCGCCGACTCCGCCTCAGGTGGAGGTTTCCCGAATCGTCTCCATCTTGTCAACTTTGTCGCGTGCAAAACATGAGAGGCATTGGGCTCATATTTCTTCTTATATGCTGGAGAAATTTCACAGAAAACCAGAAACACAATACAACTTCATCACAGGTCTGATGTCTGATGTCTTTCTGAAAGAAATCACGGCCATTCAAGAAGTTACTTTAGAAACGTTTTTTTCATTTCTAAACAAATGAGTTTAAGATGATTTTCAAAGTTCATTCTGGACCTTGGAAGCAACAGACGAGACCACCAAGTAGTAACTTAACACTGACAAGCGATTAAGCAGACTTTTCTCAATGTGCTCAGTCTGCATTATCTGTCTTTTTCTTTAACACTATTAAAGGTCCGATACCACAAGTTCCGGGTCTGCTAATTGAATTTTAAAGCACACAGAAACCGATGGCTGCCTGCGACACGAGGAAAAGCACACCACGAATCTGAAACTGTGCAGCAAGCATTTGTTAAGTAGCCCACGCATAGATCTGTGGAGAAGAAGACAAAACAATGGAAAGGACCTCCCGGACAGTCAAATAAGACAGTGACATTCAATTTATAGGTCCTGTCTTTTTTTTTTTTTTAACGGGCTACGGGATGTGTGAGGTCTGTGCTTATGTCATGTCAATCTATTCCAGATACTTTCTCCGTCCCTTGAGGGGCAATTTGAGGCAAGCGAGTTTGCAAACAAAAGCACACACAGACAATTCATTTACACACAACAACAACCACCAAGACAAAACTAAAAATGCAAAGATTAACGGCAGTGGCCGGTCCGTAGTCCTGGCCAACAACATCCAACACCACAAAAGGCACCAACCACGTCAGTAAATGTCCCAAAAAGCCAAAGTGCATTGATCAGCCTCGACACAAGGCCCTGTTGTGTCCAAGTCTAAAACGTGTGTGTTGCTTGTGTATGGCATCTGTACATATTACAATCAGTGCATCGTCCTATCATGTCGGATGCTGCGGAGATCGCTGACTCTTGGCGACGGAGGACGAGTGAAGCACGTTTTTTTTTTTTTTTTTAAATCAGCACGTGACGGCTGAAGCGTCCTTTTAATTTCACTAAGAGGACGGATGGACGGAGGGGAGGGGAGGGGAAGAAAGGAGGGAGACGGGGATGATCGGGGTAACGACAGACGCTCTGCAGAAGCTCATGAATCGTTGATGAGGAGGAGGAGAGGAAAGAGGAGAAGAGGAGGGTGGACGAAGGAGGAGTGGATAGACACCTTTTAGACAGACAGAAAGAGACTATTGGAAACGAAGGGTGACAATGTGGTGTGGACATTTTTCGTGGCTGCCAGACCATGTTAGACACGCCCCTCCCCTCTGCTAAGCCCCCCCCCCCCCCCCCCCCCCCCCAGCACACACACAGAGAGCTCAGGGGCGCCCAAACCACTAAGGTGTCTGCTGATTGGCTGGCTCAGCACAACACAGGAAAAGAGGGGGATGATGGGAGCAGAGAGGGACGAGGGTTTTGTTTTGAGAGCATGGCTGTGTGTTAGCAGTGAGCGTGTGCGTGTCCATGTGATTTGATCGTACAGGAAGGCTAGCGGGTTTGAGCCGTCAATCAACTAACGATTTATCAGAATTAAAAAAATAACAAGGTATTTTCTGCCACAATCCAGAATTCAAACGTACACCAAAGTGTAGCCCCGCCAAGCCCACGTTTCAAAACAAAGGACTGCTTTGTTGCTGCTCTCATCAATGGACAGGCCTTGCAGGGACTGAAACTGCATTAATGTTTCTGATGCTGTTAAGTTTGTTTGCGTCAGTTCCGTTTGTGAAAGCAGCAGGAAAACAGACCAATATTTTTACATTCATCCATCCAGCCGTCCGTACCTGAACATCCTTCTGTAGATCTACGGATTCATCGTGACGGGGGATTTCTGGGAAAGACTCACCGCGGCTCCGACGGGCCCTGACCACCAAATATGGAGGAATGACAACCGACATCACATTAAAGCGAATGTTTCATGCTGATCAGACAACCGCCGGGTTACGGAGAGGCTGCGTGTTCAACAGCCACAGGTCCTGATGAAGTGCCTTCGAGCAGTTCCAGCGTCTCGCTCAATCACAAAGCCAGTAACGCAACCATCGTTTAACATTTATCATACGTCGTCTTACTGTTTACTCAAATACAAGTAAAGAAAATCCTCCATGACTGTTCGCCTGAGCGCTTTACCTCAACATCAGTCAGCGTCTAACAGACTATTAAAATCTCCCATGGGGCCGCTCAGCAGGCAATCTGATGACTTGTTTCCCTCCATAATTGCCTGATTTCTAACAGGGGACGCTCGCTCAACCCTCGCCCCATCGCAGTGCAATAATCACACTGCTTCCATATTCATCGCCCCGCTGGGAATTGGACCACTGGCCTTTCAGGATGCAAGGCGCTGCTCCGAACCACCTGAGCCACACACGGGACGACAACAACGGGAATTTACATCCTCTCAACGCTCCACAACGGCCCTCATAAAACCAACTGCCAGGCCTATTGATCCGTCCGAGGGTCGTCTGCTCGGGGAAAGTAAAGGCGCCATCAGGGTTTCATACAAATAACGCTTTCTTGGAGAAAACCTTCCATGTCGGTCAGTCCTTAAAAGGTTCATCCAAGTGAACGCTTTTTCAAGGCTACGTTCAGATCTTAAGACCTGCCTGCGAAGAGCTGATTTGTACAGAAACACAATAAAGCCGCACTGTGACAAACTAAAAATCTGATCCTCCATTTTGGCGCTTAAAAAGAGAGTTTAAAAACGATAATATGCAAAACAACACACCAACCGACGCTGAAGAGCCTCTCCAGAAAGCGTGAGACTTTTGAGAAAGTTCATGATAGAGTACGTGACACTCTACAGCACCCACCTGTAGAAGTTAAATACTCTTATATGAGGAACAAAGTTTCTGGGTGCCCGCATACTTACAGTAGCATTCACCTTCATCTTGCAAAGCTGATTATTAAGTTAATGAATCCAACGCTTGCCTTCATTGAAGATGACGATGATAACTGGAGTCCGTGCGTTGATTCAGGCTCATAGAAGACAAGAATCACGTTTCTTATGTGAAATGATATTTCACGGCGGACAAAAACAGTCAAAACAGCCATTAAAAAAAACCTTTTAAAACACAACAGTTCATCAATATGCTCACTCTGCTCCAAACACTTATATTTTGGCCAAAATGTGGCTAAATACACTGCTTCCTTTTGAAGAACGCACAATGTCAACTGCGCAAGCTATGACCTGAAGTCACACGAGGCCATATTTTGGCAGATTCAAGCAAAAATTCAAGGATCGTAACATACTAGGTATACAGACGGACAGAAGTGCAAAATGGCGTAGAAGTCGTGACTTTTTCGCTCCCTCCTGATGTCTGGCTCTGTGGCCCTGCAGAACCACAATTAAACCCACCCACACCTCAGCACTAAAACGGATCACTTTATGATCCTCAGTAGATAAAATCGGTCCTTCCCCGAACAACACACGAACTCAAAGTCAAAACTTCTCTGATAAGACCTTCGATGACACCATGGAACACTCCTGTGAACGCCTAACATGGAGTTCTTCTGGGAAAAAACTTTTTACCTGAAAAAAGGACCCTGAGGTGCAAATCGGCTCCCATTGGATCACAGGAAAAAAAAACAACGATCCATTCATGAGCCTCCAAGACCGGTAACAAAGTTTTTCATATAGTTGATCCCGTTTCAGAACACCAAAAGCCTTCACTGACCACCTCTTTTCAAAACTAAATATCAACTCAAAGCCGCATTGCACTTTTTGAGCCCACAGCCCCACAGCACCACCTGCTGCGACTGCACCTTCACCTGGCCTCGAGCCAATGAGCTACTTTTAGACACGAGGGACAAGCTGAAGGTTTCTGGGCATCAGCACGTCGATGAGGCTGAAATCAGTAAACCGGCTCCATTAGCCTTCAGCTAAATTCAGCCTGCCGAAAACGTTATGCTCAAGCGTTTCTCCATGAAAGAGCACTTTGGTATTAAAGCCTTTTACTGATGACGAACATCCACAGGCGAGCCTTTGATAGCTTCCTTTGGTGTGGTAAGTGTAGACGGGTTCACTCTTTGGGCCTAATAAACTTGTTCTGAAGGTCATTGGCCACAAGCAGATGAGGACAATGTCTCTCTACTGTATGAATAGTAATGGTAAACAATCCTTATCTCTACTTGCATCAGGTCATTGTCTCTTGCAAGAATTCCCAAGGAAAGGATCCCTAACAATGTGCCAGAGACTAAAAGGGATTCAAATGATTAAATAACAACATTAACTCCTGTGCTACTATATACAGTATGTACTACAGGATGCGCTTGTACACGTCAAAGACTCCTTTCCATTGCCTTGCGATGGACAGTAATTCTTTTCTGATACTGAGATCGTCAGATTTCATGGGAATCACATTGCTGGCAATCATTTGCACTTAACTGAAAACACCTTTTCACACAAAAGGGAAGGAAAAGAAAGGACGTATTTAGGGTGTTTAAGTTTGAAACCGCGAAACGGTCAATAGGTGGATGCTTTACGTTACAAGTTGCATTTGCATACATTAAATGAGGAAATAGTTTGCACACAAAGTTCAAGTTAAACCGAAGGCTCTACCTTAGATTAGGTGCAAGGTCCAGTGGATATTGGTCTTAGAAGGAGAGCTTGTGTAAACCAGTGCGTCTTCTTTTACTCTTGAACACTAGCCAGCAGCAGCAGAGAGACGCATTTTCATCCCTCAGCCATTTGACTTACACATTGCCTTAGATTTTTTTAGTCCAAGTGGTCTTCACCCTGCTCTTAAAACTTGGGCTTTTCCATATTATAAGATTGTTTTTCCAAGGGTCTAAGGATAGAGGGTGTCGCAGGGCGTACAGATTGTAAGGCCGCTTGGGACAAAAATGGGATTTTGGGATGTGCAAATAAACTTAAAAGTAAGTAAAAGTGAGGCACAGCGTCTCTTTGAAAAACAACTGGTTGATTTAACTAAATACTGTCAGATATTGTTGATGGATGTGGTCACACAGATGGATCGAGTGCCTGTTAAAGAGCAAAAGCATGTTTGTGAATCATTTTCTAGAAATGAACAACTCACTCATTCTCCAAGTAACTGGACATCTCTCAGCCAACACCCTGTTGACTGATTAGATGACTAACTGACTAAGAAGAGGGCAGGCCGAAGAGTCGCTGGTCAGATCACAACTATCTGAAGAAATCTGGGTGTGCGAGCTGACCGAGAAACACCCATGTCATCGTTCAGCAGCGCCCCTCGAGCTGCCCTTCAGCAAGGCACCGAATGCCCAACAGCTGATCAGTTTTATCTCTGAATGACTGTATGAAGGTGAAGCAGGGTGGGGTAGGGTTACGGCTAGGGTGGGGCTCGGATACGGTGAGTTTGCTGAGATAAGGTCAGAGCTGCGGACTCTTCCACACTGATTTCACATTAGAAACACTGCAATGATTTAAAACTGCCACGACCACGTTAAAAAAAAAAAAAACCCAAAGAAACCCAAACTGGACTGCAGTGACAAGTTCACACACGATTACAGCGCAGTTTTGTAGACTCTTTACAGCTTTTCCTAACAATGTGTGCAATTTTGTTACACTTGTGATTGTTAAATTGATTATCGATCACCTTGGGACTAAATCAAAGTAGACTTTTCGCTGCGGTTTGTCACAGTTTTCAATTTCAGGGTCTTCTTTGTGAAACATTTAAAAAAAGCTGCTCTCTCTCGCTCTTATCTGGCTCGATGAAGGCTTCCTGCCTCCGACTCCGGACCTCCTGAAGTTGTGTCTTGGCATTCAAGCTCTTTTAACCCGTTTAACTCCCTCGAAGTCACTTTGTCTGGATAAAACCGGGAACTAAAATGCTAATTAACTGGAAGATATGTTGCAAGTACATTGCACTTACATCTTAACCGAAACCAAATGTTCTCTCTTCACTCGCTCCTTCGTGGGACATTTTTACACTTTTCCCGAGATGAGCTCCCATCTTACCTTGAAGCTGTTTAAACCTGCCCTCCAGCTGGTTGTAGTTGAAGGCAGCCTGGCCCGTGAATCCAGGGCTGGGCCCCCTGATGGGGCTCAGGCTGGGGCTCGGACCGCGCCCGGGGCTGGCGTGAGATGGGCCGGGGCCACCCAACGATGGGGACAGCGGGCCGGCGTAGTCCAAGGTCGGGGAGAGAGGGCCAGGGAGGCCGCTGGTGGCGCTCTGAAGCTCCATGGTGACACCCCAGAGGGGAACGCGAAAATTTAGAAGAGACGAGTCCACAGAGGCATCGAGGAGCGACTCCGCAGCGAAATGCCGGAGCTTCACAGTGGATGGAACTGTTTCCAGTTGAATCTCGTTGACTTCAAGAGAAGAAACCAGAGTTTGAGCTTCTCTGCAACAGTGTAAAGCTGTAAAGAGTTCCAACAGGATAAACCTCAGTTTTCAGAAAGGATAAAATAAGTTCCCCAGCTGAATAGATGAGCTTCTAGGAGGATAAAGCACTCTCAAAAGGAGTTCAACCTGAGTTTCAAACGCACAACAGCTTCTAATATTGTAGAGAAACAATCCCAGAGACGGCTGTAGTCTCAACAGAGAGAGGTTGAAGCACAATTCTTCCCTTCCTAAACACTTCTGAGACAGCAGCACTGAGCAGTGAAGGGCAAGCGACATAGGAGATGGCCACCGAGTCCCTCTCTCTCTCTCTCTCTGTGTTTCACCAGTGTGGAAGCACAAACCGCTGGCTCAGCAGACGCACCAGCATCATGCTTCAGTTCTCTCTCTCGCCATCCGTCCGCCTGTCGACGTCTTCAGATATCACACCTTGCCCTCATTCAGCAAGCCGCCCATCCTCCGTTCAAACACCCCGCCTGAAGAACCGGCGCAATAGGGAGCGCTGCAGTGGGGGAGAGAGGGAGGAAGGGAGGAAGGTGGAGAATGAAAGCGTGGGTTTGTCCTCCTGCGCGCGGCGGCGGCAGCAGCAGCAGCAGCTCTCAGACACTGAAAACACCTTTCAGACAGAGGGAGAGTCAAGGGAGGAGGGGCCGCCGGCGGGGGCAGCGACTCCTCCCAGCGGCCAATCACAGCCCTCGCTTTCAGCAGTGACGTCACCGGCTGGTTAGCATAAGGGGCGGAGTGGGAGGAGGGCGAGAGAGGAAGGCAAACCGAGAGAGAGAGAGAGCTGCAGGAGTGTCTGTTCACACTGAAGATTTAACATCTCTGTTAAAAAGCCGTTTACTGCAGATACAGATTCATCTTGTTTAAAAGGAGAAGAGAGACATATAATAGCTGCATACTTTAAAGATTTACGCCTCAGGGTTTTGATTTCTTCTACAATCAAAACGTCCTGTAGAAGCAAGAGGAAACTCTGGATATGTAAAGACGAGCGCGTGCACGCCGTTTGTTAACTTCCCCTTTATCGAAGTTAAACTTCATTTCAATAACATGTTGCTTTTGAATTTCGTGCTTTCCTTTACACTTTTCCCCTTGATTTTAAAACGAGAAAATTGAAAATGACGGGACAGTTTATAGCTGCGGCTTCAAAGCAAGAAAAAGCAAAACACACACACACACACACACACATTTCCAAGAATAAAAAAAAAATAATAATAATTTCAACTTGACAAGAAACTGTGAAACCCAGCGTCTTCATGTGCAGCGTGACGAGAAATATGGCGTCCACGTGATCTGCATCATCAGGGCTAATCACCTGTGGACCGAATCGGAATCAAGACTTTTATCTGTGTACATACGGAAGCCTTCAACTAGCCTGCTTTGACGCGAGAACCCTTTGCGCTCATATCGTACTTAAATAAGAACTTGGTGCGTCGTCGGCCGTTAACTGCGAGTGAGGTCGGTGTGTTTGAGTTATCTGCGGCCCCGACCAACAACAAATCCTGTCTTCTTGCATGCGCAGCGGACGGGGCGTTCGTGTTTTATGAGACAAATGAGAATGAGTGTTTAAAACGCGGCTGAAAATTGGAATTTTCTTGGGTGGAAACGGACTGGAAGACAATTCACAGAGGGAAAGTTTGAAACACACACACACACACACACACACACACACACGAGAAGAGGAGATATCATGTGAAAATAGTCATTCTGCTTTATGTAACACTCCCTGACACTGTGGCAATACTGCGTCTCCATGCCAATAAAGCTAATAAAGAGAACATAGGACTGTGTGTGCAGAGGGGACGATTACCAAGAAACAGGGTGTGTGTGTGTGTGTGTGTGCGCGCGCACTACAGCCACCTTTGTGAGGACCAAGTTGCGTTTTAAGACCTTGGGAGTGAGGACATTTTGGCTTTTCAAGAGACCTTCAAGGGGGCTGTTTGAGGGTTCACACTTGGTGTAAAGGATCAGGTTAGATTTAGATTATAGTTAGGGTTGGGGTTAGGTTTAGGCATTTAGATGTGATGGTTAGGGCTTGGGGAGTGCATTATGTCAATGAGAGTCCTCACAAGTATACAAGTACCAGGTTTTGTGTGTGCGTGTGTGTGTGGGGCCCAGGACTTTTGCGCCAAGCTCATCTCTGAGACGCAGACGTCCAAACATCCTGACAATATCGGAGCGCTAATATTAGAGCCTGCTGTGGCGATGTTCTTCCTGTCTGAGCCCCGCCGGCGCTTCCTGTTTGACCCTGCTGTCCGTCGACAGCGCGCACGCAACACGCCGCCGCCCACAAGCCTGCAGCTTCACATCGACCCGCGGGGGGGGGGGGGGCGGCCTCTTTTCCCCACCTAGAGGTGTATAAGAGAAAGG
>CM022471.1:1237757-1252319 GCA_011952105.1 Coreoperca whiteheadi
GGGTGTGTCTCTCATACACATATATATGTGTATAAGAGAGAGGAGAGAGAGAGAGAGAGAGAGAGAGAGAGAGAGAGAGAGAGAGAGAGAGAGAGAGAGAGAGATGACAGGATGATAGATGGAGACGTGAAAGAAGAGAAACCAAGAGAAGAAAAGAGTGTGAGAGGAGAGAAAGTGTCACGATCTCCCAGTGACATTTAAAATATAATACTCACATATATATAGATATATATATATATAATTTATCTGCAATTATTGTAATAATAAATTAACCATTTCAGTAAAATTTCAAGAAAAAAAAAAAAAAGAGGGGGAAAGAAAGCTGGTGACAGGCTCCGGTTTGCGGCTTTTCTTTGTCACTCATGACAGTGAACAGAACATCGTTTCGTTTTGGACTGCTGGTTGAATAAAACGAGCCGTTGGAATGAGTCACGCTGAGCTCTGGGAAACCATTTTCCCACATTTTTATTGATAGGAAACAAAAGAAATGACTTGTTAGTTGCTGCAGGGTTTCTGCAGGTGTACGACTCGGGGCCTCACCGTAGAGGTCGTGTTTCAGTTTCGCAGCACATTTTATTTGATTTTATTTCTCTCAGAGCATCTTTTCACCAACGCATGGATCCCAGCATCCCCCCACTGCCATCAGCTCTCTCAAGTGCAACATCTCTTTACCTCCTTGCCTCTCATTCTGTCGGCACATACAACACACACGATGACACTGTCGAATTTCACACACAAATCTGTAAAGACAAGCTAACAAGCTGACTGAAGCTAAGCTACTGTAAAAAACTGAAGCCAAGCTACTGTAAAAAACTGAAGCTAACAAGCTAACTGAAGCTAAGCTACTGTAAAAACTGAAGCTCACTGAAGCTAAGCTGATTGTAAAGACTGAAGCTAACAAGCTAACTGAAGCCAAGCTACTGTAAAGACTGAAGCTAACAAGCTAACTGAAGCTAAGCTACTGTAAAGACTGAAGCTCACTGAAGCTAAGCTGCTGTAAAGACTGAAGCCAAGCTACTGTAAAGCCTGAAGCCAAGCTACTGTAAAGCCTGAAGCTGACTGAAGCTAAGCTACTGTAAGACTAAAGCTAAGCTGCTGTAAACACTGAAGCTCACTGAAGCTAAGCTGCTGTAAAGACTGAAGCTAAGCTACTGTAAAGACTGAAGCTAAGCTACTGTAAAGACTGAAGCTAACAAGCTAACTGAAGCTAAGCTACTGTGAAGACTGAAGCTAACCAACTAACAGAAGCTAAGCTACAGTAAAGACTAAAGCTAACAAGCTACCTGGAGCTAAGCTACTGTAAAGAATAAAGCTAAGCTACTGTAAGGACTGAAGCTAACAAGCTACCTGAAGCTAAGCTACTCTAAAGACTACAGCTAAGCTACTGTAAAGACTGACGCTAAGGTACTGTAAAGACTAAAGCTAACAAGCTACCTGAAGCTAAGCTACTGTAAAGACTAAAGCTAAGCTACTGTAAGGACTGAAGCCAACAAGCTGACTGAAGCTAAGCTACTGTAAAGACTAAAGCTAAGCTACTGTAAGGACTGAAGCCAACAAGCTGACTGAAGCTAAGCTACTGTAAAGCCTGAAGCTGACTGAAGCTAACAGGTAAGAAGTCCACACTTCTTCCGTATTGCAGTGCAGTCAGTCAGTCCGGATATTGCAGTAGAGCATTATTTATAAACCGTCATAGAGTTCCAGCTGACCAATGGGTGATGTGGACGGCTACGATATAAGAAGGTAAAGCAACACAGTGGTTGGCTTCTGCAAATGTAACAAGTTGCTGGAGTGTAAACTTCCTTAATTCATTATTTCAGGATTATTATCTGCAGTGAATTATGTTGTTGCAGCTTCTCTATTTCTCCTCTCTTGAGAGTCGACCGAGGAAGACGGACATTATCGAGTCAAAACCACAGACCTCCATGGTTACCGCCGCCCCAGGCCCGCTCGGCGAGCGCCCCGACAGCGGCACGAGGCCGCTCGGCTGGAGCCTCGGGAGGAAGGAAAACTTCAGCAAGCGCGAGGCCGAACTACAGAGACCCGTTTACTCGGAGGAGTTGGAGAAAAACAAACATGTTGCATCAATCGCTGCGGTGTTCAACTTCGATTTTTGTAAAAAGAATACCTTTAATGTGAAGGTCATCATGTAACTGAAAAGGAGAACGCAACAACTTTCTTGTACTCACACAAGTCGTTCTTGGAGTTTGTCTTTTAGTTTATCAGCACAAGAATAGTTTCACTGGCATTGGACACGTGACAATAAAGTTTAAAAGGTTTTTTAAAAAGTTAACGAATTTCAGCAGCAAAACGTCCTCAAGTGTCCAAAACAAACGAAACGTTTTTGGTCTCGTTTTGAGCCGTTATCAGTATTATTTATGACATACGAGGTCCGGTTGCAGGCCATCATTTGGCGAGCTCTTCAGAGAACGCGTGCAGCATGAGCCTGCTGCCTTGGCGTCCACGTAACGCCGCCGGCCCCCATGACTGTCCGAGCGGCCCATGCGACGAAGCAAGTCGACGTGAACCCGAAACGGCGCAGAAATCAAAAATGGGCAACAACGGGCCACACGGACCGAGCTACAGCTGTGCAACTTCAGCAGCCCGATTAAAGTACTGGAGTAAAACGTACAGGGCTTCCAACTGAAATGAGCCTCCGCGGTGCTACTTTAGTCCATGTGAAGTAACAGAATCTCTCAACTGGGACGTCCAGAACTGGAGGAGATGGACTCCCTCACTTCACAGCTCTGAAAGTAACCGAGTGCGACGTGAAAATCCCAAACTGTGTCAAAGAGATGAATCCGTACTGCGTGCACCTTCAAGTCTCTGTATTTTTAGCAGTTTGACAATCCTGCAATTCAAGTAACAATTTTTCCGACACCATGGAAACCCAGCAGGGTCCCAATGCCCACGCAGGACCGCACTCTGCCGCAGCCCCCCCGCCCCCCACAAACTCCCCGTTAACACACACCAAACAGTGCGGTTTCCACATGCAACCTCGCAGCACTTCACTGAAACAAAGATCTCCGTGTGCTGTTCAAGTGTCACATTTTCAGGAAGAAGTGAACCAGACTCGGGTGGGTCTGCGTGAATTTTCACATCCATTGAAACCTTTCAGCACCACGACTAAAATCATGTAAAAGAAGACCGCTGGTTACTGAGCAGACCTCACGTTCTCTGAGGACCATTTTGATAAAACACAGCTGTCAAATTAGCAGCAGAGATTAACGAAGTCTCTGGTTTAAACATGTTGTTATCTTCGGATTGGGACGGTTGACCAGAGAAGCTTCAGCTGACATTTTAACGTCTGTGCAGGTGGGAAAACACGAGCTATCAGTTTCAGCTCACGTCTATTTCTTGGCCCGAAAGAGCAGCCTAAGATGTATCCCTCTTTGTTGCGTATTAAGCCCTCTTGCGCTCTCCCCATATTAAAAACACACCGTGAGCCCTCAAATAAAAAGGCAAAATGACAGAACGGCAACAGGGAGCAGATTCAGGAAATCCTTCACGTGGCACAATATTCAAGTAGAACTCCAAGGTGTCCATCGACGGACGCAACTTGGGTCTTAGTAATTTCCCCCTTCATATGAAGCGGTCAGACAGTCGGACAGCTCGGAAACTTTATTTGGAGGTCAAACTGAAAGCGAGGCACCTGAAAGGTCAGTCACAATCCCTCATTGCACAGAAAAAAGCCAACTGCAGTAGGCCAGAGCTTCGGCAGGAGGGGGGTCCGTGAGCTGCGATGGACGTTTTCCAACTGGGTCAACAGGCGTTCAAAGCGTTTCCTCGTTCTTCCATATTTTCCGCTCTGCACACATGCGGGAGCAGTTTGAAGGTCAGCGACACTCCGCCACGAGGAGCTACAATACAATCAACCCTACAATAAACCAGGTCGCCCGCTCGGGTCTCCCCATTTCGGGGCCCATCGGTCGCAGCGGCATCAGATTTCGACCTATCGAACTCCTGTATAACACACACACACACACACCTCTGTCCAAGGCCAATTCTACCTTCACTAGAGTGTTCTTTAAAGAACACACACACACACACACAGGTGTACGTTTATATTTAGGAGGTGTGAGTGTGTGTGTTGCGCAAGAAGCCATCCATCACCCCCTCCTCTCTGCAGCGTTATGTAGGCCACACAGAGCCATGTAGGGCAGCAGCAGTTATCCGACCCGACGCCATCAAACCGCATCAAACACAGCGGCTCGGCGTCAGCAGGCTCATCCCGCTGCCGTCCACAGCCGGAGGCCAGAGTCCCAGCACAGGTCTGAAGAGGACAGGGGCAGCAAGGGGGAGGCGGAACAGACGCTGGATCGGCCCCTCGTGTCGCTCGGTCGCAGTGCAGGTGTCAGGGAGATCAATACGCGCCCACGTTTTGACTCCGAAAAAAAAAACTGTTCTTTCGCTGCATTCATCTTCAGCCAGTTCATTTCACCGCCGCAGCGTTTCCGGCTTTAGTTCCGGACTCGTGGGGAGAAACGATATTCACCGAAAACCGGCAAAACCCGGATCCCCGGAAACACGACCCTCGAGTACACTGTACGTCCTTGTGCACGAGGACAGCACGTACCGGTGTTCCTTCAGACGACCGGTTGCGGGCATCCTCAGACGTTAACGCTGCACGTCTACAGTGTGTCCTTTAACAACCCGCGAACAGTGGGCGCATGTGAAGTCAGGACGACGGCAGGAAACTTGTTCTGACGACGTGCCCTCGACCCTAACCAACCGTTTCAAATAGAGGTCGTGAAGAAGACCGACGCCGCAGATGGGAACTCCAGAAGGCAGTTTTTCCTTTGAGTTTTGAACCACTTAGCCTCCAGGAGATGTTGCTGCATGAACACTCCAAGTCAGTAGTTTCACCCAACAACAGGTTTAAGCACTCGGTCTTTGGTGGACTCGTGCCAGAGTCATTCTCCTGTCTCGGTTCCCTAAATCTGGATTTCCCGGCTCCAAAGATGTGTAAAACAGCATTTCTAAAACACGCTGAACGAGTCCCTTCGGACGCCAGCAGTGGTGGTCCGAAAACAACCCCAGGAACACAAGCAACCATGGAGACGGACAGCCCACCATACTGACGCGATACCACAGTTTCTGGAAGACGCTGGCACCCGGTCCGAACAGCCCTGCCCACGTCTGAGCCAATCAGATCCGTCCCTTGTCGTCAAGCGATGTCAGCGATGCCGTGTTGGGCACGCTCGCCACATTAACACGGCGAGGCACGTTACTAACCAGGATGTTAGCACACAGCGATACCAAGGTGACATCAACGGCGGGCATCTGGGGTTTTTGTCTTTCGTGTCGAACCGCCGGCGCTCCCGGCAGCCATTGTTGAGACGTGTTATTATCGTCAGCTTTGTCACGAGAAAAAGACAAAACGGACACACGAACAGCAACTGCGAGCGAATCACAAAAGAGACAAAGGGAGTCCGCGGAGTCCACGCGCTTCCTGTGCAATCATGGCGTGAGACGAAGCAGCAGCTTCAGAATCTGTTTCTTTCTATATAAACACACTGTCGGCCGACGCCTCTTCGCTTCCTGTTCGGCGCCCACCACACGCCGGCCTCTGCAGTTCATACCCAAAACCTTGACTGCAGTGAAAGTAGGGGCAGCTGAAGGGGGGGAAAAACCACTGCGAGGCTAATTCTGGTCCTGTTCTGTCTCTTTTGGTGAATTCCATCAGTGCTTTTGGTTGCTGAGAGGGAGAAACGAGCTGACTGTCAAAGCAGAGGACATGCTGTCAATAACAAATACGGCCAAGCAAGTCTTCTGACCGTGTTATAAGGTCCGCAGGACACTCAGCGTCTCTGCTCCGTTTAATTGGGTTATCCGAGAAGGTTAACTGCTAATGCGTTTAGCGGTTGCCACGGTTACACAGATAAATCAATAGGCCAATGGGCCGAAAACACACACAAGGCCGCGCTCACTGTTTCTTTGCTCATCTTTAAACGCCAGAAAAAAAACAAAGACTTTGACGAGTTTCCTTTTAGTTCAGTGCTGTTCATCGTTTAATATCGCACGCACACACGCGATTAGCAGATTTAATTGTTTTCCCTCTCGTGGCCTGAGGGTTAGGGTTTACCCTTCTCCAACACGCTGAAAACCTTTGTGGGGGTTTTTTTTTCCTAAAGCTCTTTGGGAGAAACATTTTCCAGCAGCATCCACTCGGAATAAACAGGACTTGCGGATCCATCCGTAATAATTATCTGAGACCCCGCTGCCAACATGCTGCTGCGTTTCTGATTCTAATTCAGTCGCTATATAGACAGCGTCCACATCTACGGTCAAAGGTGAGAGGAAGCGGGTAGGAGGGGGTTTCATCTGGCTGCTAGATGTTGCGGACATTGAACCTGTGACTCGTTAGCTACAGAACAGACGTATACTGTAACCACCGACCCACCAAGGTAATAAAAGCTGCCATTTATTGGAACACAGACTCGTGTGGGCGAGAGAGTGTGTTCAGGTATCGACAGCACGGCGCCTTCTGTGCGAAGCCAACACGGGGGAAACCGATCGACAGTTGAGCTTTTTGGATTTGAACTACTTTAATAAAAATGTATTAACGCTCGGGCGGTAAATTGTGCGAAGAAGAGTCGGACTCAAGCAACTTGCTATTACCACTGCTGCTACGGTTACAGTAAAATAAGGGCGTATGCTACTACTGCTGCCGCCACTACACAGGTTCGTAAGGACGTGAGTAAAACGAAGCGTGGCGGGTCAGAAACACGAGCAGCGAGACGATCTGACGGGTACGGGAGCCAACAGGTAATCCACTTTATCCGGAGGTCAAAGCGAGAGTGAGCACACCCGAGATGTCAGTAATAATCCCTCACTGCGCGGGGGAAACAGAATAACTCTCCCCTTTGAGCGGCTCGCCCCTAAAGATGGCGGCAGCGTTGTGCTCACTGAAGGCGACAGAGCGGAGGCAGGAAATACTCGCGTCTTACTGGCCGACAGCTCTGTCGGCAGCGGCACAAACATCCTCTCGCGCCGAGTCATGAAAACGTCCGTGCGAGTCCGAGTTACTCGAACGTGACGTGAGCAGAGCGGACGGTACCAGCTGACCCACTCCGCACCGCAGCCGCTACACCGTTAGCGCCGACAGAGGCTGCGCGCGAGACCCCGAACTAGCCTGGTCTCGACTTGGGCTGATTTTTGTCATTTTATTTAGATAATTTAATGTTTGCTGGTCTGAGAGCTGCTGCTCAGCGACAGTCAGCAGCGCAAAGAGGAGAGACCGCTGGAGAGCCAGAATATAAACTCTGAATTACCGAGTGGAGCAGTGGAAACCGGGTTTGAGGAGTCTTATTTTGTTTCGGTCGAGTTTGAATGGAGTGTGTTTCACGGTGAGTTCACGAGGCAGTTTAGCTGCTCCTAGTTCAGTGAAAGAGAGAAACGTGACTTGAGAAGGTCTAAGTCGCTTGTGTTTTTCTGTTTAAAACTAAAATCGGTGTAAGAACATTTCCTCTCTTTAGCCACACTTCATCCTGTCAGCTGCTCTGTGTGTGTGTGTGTGTGTGTGTGTGTGGTACAAAGAAATCGGTCAAAATATAAAAGCCTACGTGATAATTTCTTTTTTTTCTTTTACAAAGATAAGGTGACTATTCATAATACTGTGAGAGTAACAATAATCACAATCTTCTTCTTTCCCTTTCTGCTGCTCCCTTTCAGGGTTTGCCACAGCGAATCATGCGCCTCCATCTAACCCTGTCCTCTGCGTCCTCTTCACTCACACCAATTAACTTCATGTCCTCTCTCACTACATCCATAAATCTCCTCTTTGGTCTTCCTCTAGACCTCCTGCCTGGCAGCTCCAACCTCAGCATCCTTCTACCAATATATTCACAGTCTCTCCTCTGAACGTGTCCAAACCACCTCAGTCTGGCCTCTCTGGCTTTATCTCCGAGACATCTAACATGAGCTGTCCCTCTGATGGACTCGTTCCTGATCCTGTCCGTCCTCGTCACCCCCAAAGAGAACCTCAACATCTTAAGCTCTGCCACCTCCAGCTCTGCCTCTTGTCTTTTCTTCAGTGCCACTGTCTCTAAGCTGTACAACATCGCTGGTCTCACCACCGTCTTGAACACCTTTCCTTGTCTTTCAGTGTTAAACGATGTTACTGCCTGTTAGAGGGAAGTCTGAGGCATCTCCTAACACTAGAGACTCGTGCTCCATGGTAAATAGCAGTGTTGTGGCCTCTGGGTGTCTGCCATCATGTATGCAGCTTCCTGCTTGTCAACAGATAAGCATAGGCAGTTTTGATTGGTAACTGAGCCGTCTTTGGAAACAGCTCCCCTGTGCTGTAATGACTTTATCTGTACAGGAAAGCCATGGTGGTATCAGGTTTAGAAAGTAGTCTTTAGATAAGTGTAGTAATACAAGTTTTAGGTTTGTTCATTCTGTCATTGACCACCACAAAATATGTTGCAAATGAAATAGCACACGAGTAACTGCAGACTGTAGGTGAAGAGGAGCTAATATAAATATATATATATAAATGTCATTATCAATGTCAGTATCTGTTTTCACTTCTCAGGTCAGCCAGCAGCACGAGAGAACCGGCCTCCAGCACAGCCAACAGCAGGGACGACCCTCGGGGCCCAGATGGCCTCTGCGTGGCCTCGGACCTTATCGACTCCTAGAAACGCCCCTGAGCTACAGTAAGTACAGTAGGTCAAAGATGAAGCAGGAAGTGGGTCCGTGAGCGGCGATGGATGCTTACAACAGACGGTTTGGGTCACGATTTTATCGTTCGGGTTCATGTTCTCTTCCAGGTGAGTTTATCTAAGCGGTCGGTCTGTTTCCAACCCGGACAACTGGGTGCAACGCTATTACTGCCGACAGGAATGATGGACAACACTAGCAACATAAGACCTCAAAAATGGCAAATCACATGAATTATCATTCAAACGTTAAGAACGTAAACCAGCCTCAGCTTTAGGTCAAATACACATGACAGGAAACCAAGTCTGTGAAAGGTTTACAGTGCTTATGTTTCCTAAGCTTAGAAACCTGCCCGGTTCACAGCAACTATCAGATAGATAGTATTAATCTCCGCGGTTGATCAACACTGTTTTAATTGACTTTTTGCACCTGAGCCAAACATTTTGACTGTTTCAAGCGGCAGCAGATGTTGAAAATACGAGAACCTGTTTTTGAGGATCAGATCTTCTTCTTGGGGAGCAGCGACGGAGCTCCGGCGGTCGGCGCTGCCCCTCCTCCGTCAGAGGGCAAACCGTGACGCCGGGCCCGGGAACTAAGGCTGAAACGATACCTCGAGTAACTCGAGTTACTCGAATTCAAAAGATCGTCGAGGCTTCGTTTAGGCCATTTAATTAATGTTGCAGAAAGACAATTTCTGTGTAAGGACTTTCCGCGTGTCAGGTGGGTAAAGTAATAAAAGTGCTAGAAGACCAACGTGTGTTGAGCTTCTGGACGCGACGCTGAACATTTGAGTTTGCGTGTCAGCTGAAGAGATACGAGCGACTCGATGGAGCAACCAGCATGATGGAGTCTGCACATGCATCATCATCTCGTGATGTGTACGTGAAATGTTTATACACTTGATATCTCCGAAATGCACAGTTCAAATGTTAATAGGTGCTAAGCAGAAATAGCAGAACAAGCTGTAACTGTGTGTTTGATGCGCAGCGCTCGTGCTTTCGTTGACGGGTGTCATTTAAATCTCCCACTTTAATCTTATTTATAGCTCCTAACTTAACGGAACAAGCTGTGTTACCATGATGAATGATTTGCTCGACATGTAGCTCTGTATGTTCTTTATCTGACTTAAATCCACACCTCTCTCTCTTGCTCACGGTCCAGCGGTCACTCCGTGTGCTGGATGGTTCGGTTATTACACAAATGTCATTTCGCCAAAAGCCTTTTTTTAAAGCAAGTGCAGCTAATGTTACGATAGCATCGCGCTTAACGCCGAGTTGTAATTCGTTGTTTTAGATTCCGGTCTTATTTTCTCTTGTATATTTAGTATTGATCCTTAATAAAGAAAAAAGTACTTATCCGATTACTCGATAGAAAAAAATGGCAGAACACTCGATTTAGTAAAATAATCGATGGCTGCAGCCCTACTGGAAACACAACCCACAGCTGCCTCATCATGTGGCCACGTTACAGTGAGGACGCAACCGCACATGCCCAGATCAACCAGGAGAGGCGATGGTGACGCAAAAATAAGCCCACTCCAGAACCTGACCTCTTATTTAAGAACATAAAAGCTTTTCTTGAGGGCTGTCGAATTAATTGACGTCAAGATACAGTAAAGTAACTTCATTCAAATATATTTCCTTTGGGCTACGTGAACATGTTCACCGATTTAAGGCTGCACCGACTGAACTCCTCCAAGCTGCCGGTCTTGGCGCGTTAACGTCGTGACAAATCAAAGTCCTTTTCTATCTGGTTTTATACGTTTTATCAGTGACCTAAAGTTATTATGAACTCAAGCGTCATTTGGGTCTAATGTGTTCTGAACGCGGCTGAAAACCCGTTCTGGAAGTCTGGAGTGGTGCTGCGTCCAATTGTTTGCCACATAATAACGGGATGAGATTTTTCCTAAGAACATAATTATTCGCTCCTTCTAATAAAAACTGTGATCAACCAAAGTAAAAACATAAAAATGTTGATTCTGGATTCTTGGATCTGGTTCCGGTTCGGCAAAAAAACACCCGGATTCATTGAGCTCCAATGCCAACGGACCTCTTATCAAACCATTTATCGATCTGATCTGATCAGCTGTGAGCGGATTAATATTGATTCTGTGACGGCTAAATTAAAAATGGCCTGTTCTCTGGTTAATGAGCTCTCTGCAGCCGCCGTCTGCACTCCGACAAAGATTGTTTACGAGTGAAAAGACGCGTCGCCACGTCAGAGCTTTTGTAGCATCTCACAGAGTGGCGACCTCTCTGGAGGTGGAGGTGGATAGCTGAATAAGTGGATTCGATGCTGGAAGTGAATTTAATTAAAACGCCGTCTAGTGGTGAGCTTGAGATACCCGAGAGGATCGACGCTCAATATGGCATCGAGTTCATTCTCCGAAGGTCCGACACTGGACCGGATGAGACGAAACTTCAGTCAGTGGAGAAACAGAGACGCCGTGGTAATGTTTGATCAGGAATCAGTATGGACGCCTCTGCAGGTTACTCTCAAACATACACAACACACACACACACACAGCTAACTCCATTCCTGTCCTAAGCTGGACGAGATAAAAACCTTTCAGTCAGTTTCCGGGGGCCTCCCTGCTCAGGCATGCGTGAGAATAGCCAACACACACACACACACACACGGAGATGACAAAAGAGGGAGGGAATAAAAGGCTGAAAGCGGAGGAATGTGTCAGCAGTCGGAGGGGATGAGATCACACTTCCAGAGCCGGCTGAGAGAAAGAGAGAGGGCGAGCGAGCACATGTGTCAATGGAACAGAGAGAGAAAAACAACGGAGCCCGTTTCCATCTGGCGTCAACTTATTACCCGGGACTCCGTTATCTACATATCAGGAGAGACGCCATGTCGCGTGTGCAGTTTGGACACAGTCTGACAAAAAACACCCCCAAAAAAAGAAAAGACAAACTATCCGCCAACCCTAATTCCCATACTGAGATCCAATAAAGGCCAACGGATACAGGGTGTAAACGCAAAAGGCCGGTGATCCCGTGATGCGACCCACGCGTCGTCTCCAGGTTCAGATCGCTCGCAGACACCAGGTGGTTTGCGCTGTATATTTTACACACGGGCCGCAGGAAGAGTAGCTGTTGCCAAGGTAACCAGTGGGGATCCAAATCCCTGGCGTGAAGGTTCCGTGGCTTTCCGGGTTTCACGTCGACGTGAACATCGGGTCAGACTTACCGGAACACGTCGCAAGCGTGAGATCTTGAAAACAAGAAATGTCGGTAACGTGAAAATAATAAAAAACGTTCATGCTTTTGCATGCAACTTCAGATTGACGAGCACATATTATAGCTATCGCACCCTTCCCCTAGCGCAGCTGCTCTCAAACTCTTGTTCCACTTCTTCTACGTCAGCATCCAATCAGCTGCTGCCACATCCGAGGACCTCCAACGTGGAGCAGGAAAGTAATCATCTAAAAACGGTTTTATAACTGCGCTATCAGTCCGGCAGCTAAAACAAGCTCACACACACACACACACACACACACACAACTGTACGCGATTAATTACTATTGTGTAGTGTGTGTGCGTTCTAACAGAGTTACCGACCCCTCGGCAGCTCGTGGACCTCGGACCCTGTGCCCCTCTCGCCTCCCAGTGCAGTCTGGGAAGTCTCGCCGTAAATGAGGCATTCTGGGATGTGCTAGCTTTGGGTTGACCCTCTTATGGGGACCGGAGCAGTGACCCACCTTGCACCTGAATTCTGGTTCGTACCTTGTGTGCAACAGCGTTTACGGTTTAAAATCAAATGTTTTATGTGCCGTTAGTGTTGCTTTTGACAAGTTTGCGTTAACCCCCCCCTCTGTGCATATTTCTTTAACAAACAAATCTGAAGGACCCCGATCACAACGTTTGCTTAATATGTTGTGTTTTAGTTAAAAAGCGAACTATCGGCCGGTAGTTCATTATTTGCTTTTTAAATATGAAGAGCGGCCACACAGATCCAGTATCAGTAGGGCTGTAATGCACACACACAGACCTCTTTCCTTTCAGCAGTGACTGATGCATAGTGTTTGTTCAGTTTGTTCATCATTCTGCTGCTCTTTTGTGTTGCCGTCACTTTGATTCTCTGCGGGAAGGTTTGCCGACGCCGCCGTGGGCTTCTTCTTTGCCTCTCCTCGCGGCCCCACGCTGACCCGAACTGAACCGAGCCAAGATAAACCGAACCAGACCAAGTCAAACCGGATCTCGCAGCGGCCGGTCACATGAGAGCGGCTGCTCGCCATCAATAGGCCATGTGGTCCCATTTGCTCGCTCAGAGCAGAGATTCAACGGAGACAACGAGACCGAGAGCAGCCATAAACCCTCTGAAGTTACGGTTGGTCCAAATACAAACCGAGCACAGCGACACAAGACAGTGTAACATTACACACTTTCACTGAGAACATGAAGAGACGATGAGGACGAACAAAGATGAGGATAAAACTGTCACTTCTAGTTGACACATCGGGACAAAATTCATCCGGAGAGACGCAGATATTTACATCCCCTAACCTTCACAACACTCACATTTCATTGCACTCATCTGTCCCATTAGCTTTGCAAAAGGGACATTAATAATAAGCTTTATCTGTATAGCACCCTTCATACAAGGCATGCAGCTCTATATGACAAGTAAAATACATCGAGTGCGTCACATAAAACACAACAGAAAGAACAGAAAGACAGGGACGGAGGGCCGGAGTGAATGTGAACTAGGGTCAAAATAAGACGAGAATAGAATAAATGCATATGCACAGGCATAGAACGATGGAAGGCCACACTTACTGTGACATGAAACTGAGGAATGTGCCTAACATAAGATGGGAAATAAAACCCACTAAATAAAAGTAGAAGACATCAAATCTAGTAAAAAAAAACAATAAATAAAACACAGTGAAAGAAGTGCAGCATGAAAGCGAAGCGGAGAGCGGCAGACTTCCGTGTGTCAGGAGAGTCACATCTAGGTCAAGGCTAAAGTGAAGAGATACGGGGGGGATCATGGAAGAAAACCACAGCTGTGATTCTGATCAGCATCGCTACTGATGCTTCATGTTCTGCTTTCGCTCTAGAGCTCACACGAGTGGCCGGTGACTTCACCAGCCAACGTACAGAACGTCAAACCACTCTCTGCTCCTCTGCTCGAGGAGCAGATGCATTTCACTGCACGTGTGTTGTATTGCATGCGACAATAACGCGTCAACCCAAAACCTGATCGGTGCAGCGCCGGCTGCGGCAGGAGCCGCGAGGGCCGTGCCGCGCCGCGCCACGCTCGCTGTTGGTTCCGTGTGTCGAGTGTTTCTGTGGATCTATATTTGATAAGATCGCCATGAATTAATCATGTGCTCATGTTAGTGTGTTCATGCGTGTTTCTGCAGGCCGGCGTGTGCTGCATGTTCACGCACGCACCCTTTATTTAAGCCCACCACAGTGAGTCTGTTGAGACCTTAACTGTTACACACACAACCAATATACATGCCATCATGTAGATACAGCTCAGAGGTACTTAGCACTTATGAACACACACACACACACACACACACACAGTGTACTGTTAAGCATGCAGCCGCCACACCATCAATCAATTATCAATGAGGGTCCTGAGTGCTGTGTGTGTCCCCTCAGTCAGTAACAGTCGAGGACACATGCCATCCTTTGTTCGACCAGGATACGGAGATGTCATAGTGTTACATCAGCCTCACACACGCACACACACAGTTAAGCTCATGGCTGCCCATGAAATCCAGTGAGGACCTCCATCCACTCTTGTCTCGTAACATTGCAGGGTGGCTGATGTAGCTCAGGACATACACACGGAGATTGTGGGGGTGGGGGGGCAGCAGAGGGCCACGTCTCACACTGACAGAAGGGTCTGTAATAACACTAGAGAGTTGGGGGG
>CM022471.1:1259367-1280617 GCA_011952105.1 Coreoperca whiteheadi
GCCCGCCCATCTGCCGCCCTGACTCACCTGCGTGTCAGCGGGTACTTGTGGGTAAGGAATACACTGGTGTAAATCTCCTTAATATCCCACTGCCACACACACACACACACACACACAGTATTTCTTCAGCGTGTAGTTGAAGCAGACCGAAAAGTGCGCTTCGCCTCCTGTTCAGTCTTCGTATCTTCACTCTGAGGTCAAACCCAAAAACCGCAGAGACAACAACCACCTTTTCCCCCCCATTTGTGAACGTTTCACAGTGGCAGGAAAACGTTAGTGGAAAATGTTGTCAGTGTAAAAATCACAATTTGTATTGTATTTGTATTTTATTGTGGCCTCTTCCAACTGACTTCTAAAGTTAAAACTATTTTTTTGTCCAGATAAAAGATTAGTTTTTGTTTTGCTAACACACAATCTCTACCCCTCCCCCCCCCCCTCAAAACATAAAAGTAGCAGCCTAAAGGCCAGATGCCGATTAAAACCTGCTCTTGGTTTGATGTGTGGATTGCTGAAGGAGTCCCCTCCCGGGACAAACACTCGCGCTGCTGTAGACTACCTCGACGCTTTCCAACACGCCTCACCAAACGATGACGAGCTCATTGTACTATTTTGAAAAGTTTCTTCTTCGTCTAATTCGCCCCGATTGTTAACGTGAGAAAATCATTTGTTTCAAAAGGCAACGGTTTCAGCTTCACAAACGCGCAGTGTGAAAAATAAAAAGGGAAACGTCTGACATGCAGAGATCAGATGCGCGCACACACACAAATGTAAATGCACATGATGTCATCAGGGGTCGTGTTACACCCCTGCCCTGGAGACGGGGAGGGGTGGAGGTCAGTGATGTAAGCCTCTTTATCGTCATAGGAACAGTGGAAAAAGCCAAGTGAAAAAAAACCAAAAAGCAGCTGAAGTCAATCCTGCCGAAAACCCGCTCTGAATGTCCAGGAGGAGTCATCTGCGAGCAACAACGACCAAACTGCGAAAGCCGCTTGGAGAGGTTTGCGACCGTCTGAGCCACACGCTCCTCGGGTCTGAAACTCAACGCTGACGGTCTGCGTGTGAACGAGACTCCAGGCCAACGCCACACTGGCGTGGAAACACGAGACATTAAGGAAACAAGCGAATCTCCTCTGCAAATCCAGATTCATGGACCCTGGAGAGCCTCTCTGTGGCGCGCAGCTGTGGAGGTGAAAGGCACCGGATCGGAGACCTCGCCCACGTGTCGGCGCGCTACCCCGCAATTCCACCCGGGCCGCCGCAGCTGACCGCGGCCACGCGAGACAGCGCTACACACACACACGTTACCACGATACTAAGATATGAAAGCAGCAAATCTTCGCACGGCAGAAGCTGGAACGGAAAGGTCTGGCTTTTTTTTGGTGAAACAACAAAATCGGTTATCAAAAGCAGCCGCAGGAGGAGCTGCTAAACTGGAATTGAAATTGTTTTGTCAACTACCGTTTCTGAGTTCAAGAATGAACTTCCACGTCACCAGAGAGCCGACAGGGCCGCAGGCCTGAGGCAGCGTCCCAGTTTCAGCTAATCACTCGCTTCCTGTCGACCCCACCCTCGCTTTAACAGCTACGCCTCAGGGTGTTCACACGATATGTATGTATATTTATACACACACACACACACACGTGTACTTTACTTGAGTACTTCCATCTTTATATTTCTACTCCGCCACACGTCAGAGGGGAATCTTGTCCTTTTAACTACACGTGTCTGACAGCTTCAGTTAGCTCTTCATCCCCTGCCTGTCCAGTGGAAACCTCGTATCTCCAGATGCCTGCAATGAGCTGAAGGATGAAGAGTTTGCTTCACGTGCTGAGAAGCTCCTCCTCCTCCAGCTGAATAAACTCTTTAAACTGCCCTGGGATCAGCTGCGGCGCCACAAAGCTTGAAAACGGGGCTGTTTCTCAAGGAGATACGAGGTTCTCACGGGACCCACGGTGACCTCGTAGACCATGATGCACTGCTGCAGGTTACAACTACCCGACAGGATATAAAGCAGTTAAACATCTGCAGCAGTAAAATGCAACACACACATTCATGCAGCAACGTCAGATCGTTTTAACTGTGTGCCGCTGATAACACACATATACTTTTACTGAACGCAGGACTTTTACTTGTAGTGAAGTACTTTCACGTACTTTCACTGTAGTAAAAAGGGTCTGAATACTACCCACAGCCCCTCCCCCTGCTCTGTGCATCCTGGGATTTGAACCAGCAACCTCAACACAACGCTGCTTCTGCCCTTCACAAAAGACACACACACACACACACACACACACACACACACACACACAACAGATGGTGGTGTGTCATCTGACCACATCTGGAGGCCTGAAACATTTCATTTATCAGGAATGTGTGTGTGTGTGTGTGTGTCAGAGAGAAACGCCTTTGGCCACATGGAAATCAAATTAAATGGAGTTCTGCTGAAGGTCAATGCATCACTGTGTGTGTGTGTGTGTGTGTGTGTGTGTGTTTCCCATCGGACAATTTAAAGTAAATACAACAGGACAATAGGCCTCATTACAATCACACGCACACACGTGTCTCAGAGTGTACAGTGAATGGACGTGACAGAATAAAACCACACTGACTGTGTGTGTTTAGATGATTTAATACTAGGCCTGCAGGATTCTGGGAAAAATATGAATCGCGACTTTTTTAGCTTCGAATCGACATCACGATTCTCTGCGACGATTCCTTTCCCATGAAGCGTGATGTTTATTCCACACGTGAACCAGGACGAAACTAACCGGCAGCACCGAAAACATTTGTTTGGCACAAAGAAAACTGCCCGTCGCCACACGCCTGCACGTTTTCATCAATATCCATTTAGTGTATTTCCGAACTACGGCGCTCGCTCGAGGAGTGGAACACGTGACTAAAAGGCGCTTTGTCATTGGCTGAGGGTGAAGCCCTGAACTTTGCGAGAGCTGCCCTTTCAAAATAAAGGCCACTTTTTATTTTATTTATTTATTTAAATCGAAGTCATTTCAAAATCGTGAACAGGAATCGAGATCGCGATTTTATAACGATTTATCGTGCAGGCCACGATATATTATTATTATTAGAATATTTCGATTCCAGCTGAAACAATTAGTCGACTGAAGAATAAACTGCAGGTTTTTTTGTTACTTTGTTATTTAGATCAATCGATCATTTACGTCAACCAGTCTGTTTAAAAAGGTCCTTTATAGGGCTGCAACTCACGATTATTCTCATTATCAAATCATCTGCTGACCGTAACGGTGTAAATCACCCTTCACATATTCCTAAGTCCCGAGCTGATTACATCCCTTGTTTTGTCCGATCAACAACCCAAACATTACAGATCTGCTATCACGTAACGGAAAGAAAAACACTAAATCCTCACAATTAAGGAGCTGGAGCGACGGGACGGTTTGGTATTTTCTCTTGAAAAATAAAACAAAACCATCAATTGACTATAATAATTTAAAAAAAAAAAGAGTTTCTGTTGCCTCTCTGGCTTATATATAATGAGCTTTTATAATATCTTTGGGTTGTGGTCAAACACAAGAAGACCTCTGAAGGACCTCTCAGGTAAGCCGAAAACGACCCAAGGAAGCCAGTAATCATTAGTTAGAGCCGCAGCTTTGATTAAGCGGCGAGGTTAGCGCACACTACAGGATCTGAAGCCCGATTTGCAGCTCAGCGAGCTCGCCGACAGGTCGGGCTGTGACCGGGGGCAGATCAGCGGGTGATCGGCGCTCGCCAATCTTTATCTGTAAACTACCCAAGACGCATCGCTGACGCCTCGCCAACGCCAGACAAATATCCAGCGTGCTAAATATCTGGAGCTGTCGGCCGACTCGACGTCCTGCGGTGTCACGCGTCGCGACGAACTACAGCCAATGAGAGCGGGGCGTGAGTCGAGGTCATCTGAAGCAGCAGACAAGACAAACAGCAGCAGCAGCAGCATGGCTTTCGCCCATATTCTTGTTTTCTCTCCTTTGTCGGGGTTCAGAACAGATCATCGCGTCTCGCGAGTGTCCTCGTGCCAAACCGTGGTCTGGGGGCCGGACAGAGCCGCCGGGTGACAGAGTCGTCGGCAGCTCGCGTAGCGTGTGACTCCCTGTCGCGGAACATGTGCGTAGCGTCATGGAGTGTGAACAGCACCGCGAGCTGCCGACGGTTAACCCCCTGCAGTGGGAACGGGGCATCACATGACCGCAGTAACAGTCTCGGGGCCGTTAGCAAACAAGAACTTCGTCAGGAACTCGGCAACTTCACCTGCATCTCCCCTGCAGGAACCCGACCTGGGGTTAGGGGGCTTTCACAGCTGCCCCCTTTAGCTCGGTCGAATCGCACTAGAGTTCGCTCCACCACCCCCCCCCCCGGACGACCACATTAGGTCACAGGATCAGCGAAATCTTGGCGGCGTGTCGTCTGCCGGCGAAACGGCTGAAAAAGGCTACAGGTGCAGTTTTCTGCCCTCGGTCCGGACCAGATGAACCGAACTACAGATGTGAAAGCACCCCGAGTCTCCACTGCTGCTTTCGGACGGTTGGTCGGACAAAACGAGACGTCACCTCGGACTTCGGGATGGTCGTTTGGTTCCAGTCCAACAAAAACTCACAGATGAATCAGCAATGAAGATCCTGTGTTTCAGCACTAGTCAGACTATTATTGCGCAGATACAGATCTCTGGGCTTTTCTCTGCTCTCACCTTCCTCTCCACATCTTTCAGCGAGGTTTTGCTGCCTCGCCCGGCGTCTGTAAAACTAATTAGGCAGCGGCTCAAACGGATTTCGAGGGGGTTGGAAGTCAGAGGGCGATCAAAGGACGAAGTCAAAAGAGATCTTCTTTTAAGTCGTACTTGCTGGGCCGACAGAAACAACTGAAAGCTGTTTTTTCCTCGCCCTCAGTTTATGCCTTTAGATTTTCCCGTCACCTCGGGCAATGAACCGACGAATCGGAGCAGAACGCCTTCTTGGAAAACATGTAATAGGAAAACGCTTCCTGCTGCGAAATTAGCGCCGAATCTTCATAAACAGTCCGTTCGCAACTGCAGCCTTCTTACTTGGATGGAAGTTCACATGAACATTTATGAGCTAAAAAGGATCTTTCATGATCAGTTGGGCCTTTTCGGAGGTTTTTTTGTCGTTGTATTTGCAGCAACAGAGCAGCTTTTAACACTTCAGGGACGATTAATGAAGCTCAGTGTGTGAAACGGCAGTTGAAGAGGAGAAGAAATAAGCTTTGTGTGCGTTTGACCCCGACGTAACCCAGCTATATAAACACACACACAGCAAGACTGAAAAGAAGCGGAACCACAAATTGCCAGTTCAAACATGCCATGCTTTACTGACACCTAGGTGTGTGTTTTGGTACCCCACGTAGCAATTTTTCCAGAGGAGGGGCGTTGTCAGGCAGACAAGAGCGATAAAAGAGAAAAAGAAAAGAGAAAGTGAGTAAAATAAAAGTAGAGTTTGGACTTCAGAAGAAGAGTCCTGGTGGACTCCCTTAAATTAAAAAGGGAGACAAGCGTCATGTAACGCAGAGCCCAAGTCTGTCCTGTAGCACCTGGTGTCTGCGAGGTGACGCCGCTTCTCAGCGAGCCGCCGCCGCCGCCGCTCTGCAGAAACTACTCAGACGAAATGATAAAACGCCCAGATGGGAGCGCCTCGTTTCGGGCCAAATCCACCTGGAACGCCCACTGGCGCAAAGACCCCGCGAATCTGGATCGGTCCCGGCGCCTCTCGTCGACGTTGGAATCAAAAGCTTTGACAACAACATCGGAAAAAGACTTTACACAAAGCTTAAAACACTAAGGCCTAACATCCACCAACTGATGAAGGCCACGCGATAGGGTCAAAAGCTGAAGAATAGGCGAGTAAGTGGACCTTGAATTGTCTCCACAGTCTGGAAAGAGCCGTCACTGTGACTGATTTGATAAAAGCTGCCGTGTTTCGTTGAAGGTGATGTCTCCATCAGGCTTCTCTATATTTAGCTGAAACTTTGCCGCTGGGAAAAACCTCACACTCCTCCTTCCTCCTCCTTCCTCCTCCTCCCTCCCCCCCCCCTCTCTCTCTCTCTCTCTCCTCCCCCCCCCTCGCTCCTCCTCCCCCCTGTCGCACTGTTCCACTTCCTATCTGCTGGACATTTTCCAGAACATTCCTCCCTCCTCTCGTCTTCCCCCCCCATCCAGCTGGTATGTTTAAACGCCCGTCCTCCTTTATCTCTTTACCTTCTCCACTACTCATTCTCTCGCCCTTCATCCCCCTATCCCCTCCGCATTGGTCGCACCTCCTCCCAAAGAAACCGCCCATCATCCTCTTTTCGGCCTCCTTGTCGCAGAGCTCGTTTTGGCACCTGATTTAGTTTTAGTCAAAATCTACATCTGATTGCTCTTCCTCCATCATCCTCTTTTCTCCGTCGACCTCATCCCTCCTTTCCTCAGCTCTCCTTGTGTCTCTCCTCCCACTACTCCCTTTCCCACGCCTTTCCTTCTCCCTCTGGACCACCTCCCTCCTGGCTCGCCTCTCCTATACCTCCCCTCCCTTCATCCATCACGCTCAACCTCGCGGGCCTCAAGGTGAAGTTTTCTCCTCCTCCCAAACTCTTTCAGCTTAAAAGTTTCTGCCTCAACGCCGCGAAGGGGGGATGGAGACGAAGGCATCAACCGATCCGCCTGCGTCACAGTAAAACCCGTGAAACATTTTCAGCAACATTAGCGCAGGCTTTGGTAAATTTTATTTTGAAAGAGGGAGAAATGTGAGAGAAAAAAAAAGAGGAAGGAAGGATGGAAGGAGACTGAGGAGGTGAGGAGAGGAGGGAGGGGGCAGAAACAGAAGTGGAACAAAAGATGGACAATTTAAGAGTCAAGGAATGGAAAAGGGGGGGAAAAAGACCGACGTAAAACATTTACTTAAAAAGGAAGAGGAGGAAAGGCAGCGGAGGTGACTAAGAAAGGAAGGAAGGAGGGATGGAGGTAAAAAAAAGGTATGAGAGGGAAGGAGTGAGGGTCTGCAGGTGGAGAGGAGGACGACTGGCCTCGTTTCTGAAAATCCCCCTCACCACGCAGCTCCATCCTTAACCGTCTTTAGTCACCTGTCAGTCAAACCGAGTGGGCGGGGCTGCGGCAGAAAGCCGGAATTAGAAAAATAAAATAGAAATCAGTGAATAGAATTGATATTTTTTTGTCTGATAGTTTAAGAACTATAAAACCCCCCAAATTTTATAATAAAACACCAGAAACTGAATTTCTTTTCCAAGCTTTCAAAAGATGAATCGGAGGGGCCGCGAGAAAAGAAAAACAACACCCCCCCCATGTGAGAGCCAAAAAGGGTTTGGAACCAGTGATTTAAGGGCAACGAGGGTCAAACATGTGACCGCTGAAATCCACATTAGGAGTTTGATGCTTTTTCAATAAAAAAAAAACAAAAAACACACACACACTTAAAAAAAATAAACGAATCGGCTAGATTGAATTATTCCCAAAACACAGCTGAGTAAATATCCTCCACTCTTCCGCTGCTTCAAGTTGTTTTTTCCTGAGCTCTGAGATTTATTTATTCATTCTTATTGAATTGAAACTCGCAAAAACGTCACTTAATCTTTGACTTTTGAGAAACACAAATCAAATTTCTGAGAAAAAAAAGGTCAGAATAGTGAGAGAAGGGTCCGGACTCAACAACAACAAAGTGGAGGTCGACCGATATACATCGGGCCGATATTTGTCACTTTTAAATATATCGGCATCGGCCGAAGTCCGTGTTTAGTAGCGCAAAAACAGCAGCATCAGTGACTACAACAGTAGCGACGATTTATGCTTTTGATGCTGCTAAGTCAAGTGCTCGAAAACCTTTACGTTTTTATTCACAGCTGGTCACGGGAGGACTTTGTTTTATATAAAGTTAGAATGCACTTTAGATGTTCTGTGTCATTTATACCAAACACAAATGTGGCTGGCTGCTCGTGTGTTTGCAGCACTATTAGTTATTTATTTTTTGACATATTTTATATTTTTCAATTTAATAGATTTTTGTTTATAAAGTTGTATATTTAAGTTTCCATTTATGTTCCCACAAACCTGAAAAATTCTGCTTAATAAATACTCTAAAACTTAAGTACATGATTGACAGTTATTTTTTTATATTACCTGTTTTATATATTTAATACTTGGTCAGTTATCGACGTGTTTGGGTAAATATTTTATTTTAATATCGTGCCGTGCACAAAATGTAAGATTCCAGACACGGTTCAAGTCCGTGTTCGATAAATGAAGTTACGTTCAGAAATGTGGCGCATCCACTTATTATTAGTGTGACATTTTAGCTAAAGAAGGGGAAAGGTGCAAGACGTCAGGCTGCACGTGTCGGCCACCGGCTGACCTCTAAAAATCGGCTGTAGAAAAACCCACATCGGTCGATCTTCACCACAAAGAATTCATTTGGCGATCAACATAAAATTAGCCGGTTAGGGATTCTAGTCATTTCAGGATTTGCTACTCCTCCGTTTCACATCATCGCAAACTGAATAACTTTGGCTTTTGGACTGTTGGTCGCAAACAAAACGAGACACCCGGGACCGAATTCCTCTTCCTCACTTCCCTCCTGGAGTCGACGACGCAAAATAGCTGAAGCAGCACTTCTAAAAACGCGCCGCGGGTGATCACGCGGTCACGCCAGGCCTGGGCAGAAGGGGCTCGGCGGTCCTCTCCGGTCCACAACAACGAGCCTGTACACAGAGGTGGATCAAAGGCCTTGACCCCATGAGACTGGACCACTGCTCGGCACGCAACCAACTCCGTCAACAGCGTTCGGCGCTAATCCATACGCATCAAAGTGCGAGACAGAAGACAACCGTGCAATCCACAAAATGGCAAAACAACAACAAGCACAGGACGGGGCCGCCGTGAGGTTTGGGTATCAGATTTTTCTTTTTAAACAAACAGTTTGCAAATGTGTGAACACAAGCAGCTGCAGTCTGACCAGACATTTCATACCGGCTCTCAGTTATTATGGACAATATTCAAAACTTGATGCTACGGACACGTTTCAGATGGTACCAATACTCCGCTCAGTGACCGTCTCACAGCTTTAACTGCCGCCTGCAAATCGCTTCCGTTGCCGGATGAGCGCAGCACTTCAGCAGAGCAGGTTTCTTTAGCGTTTAGAGAGGCGTACTTATTGTTTGAGCGCGTGTGCAGGTTTGCAGACTGCAGCTTCCAGTGTTTCCGTAAGAGTTGAGCTCCTCGGTGCGCTGAACACGAGCACCTTCGGTTTAATATCAGCCCGGTGGTCCAAGCGAGCCGGCCTCGGCCTGCTGTTCGAGACGCTGCAGCAGAGCCGCTGATTTACAGCTCAGCTCTGCATCGCGCCGAGCCAAACCGCATCACCACCTCCTCCTCCGAGGTACGGGAGAAGGTTTAGGGGGAAAAAAAAAAAAAAAAGTGTGACGCCCAGCAGCAGCGTTCGGGTTTCCTACACAGGGGCGCCGCTTGGCTTCAAAACGGCCCTGCAGATCATTTATGAGCAAAACATCCAAACCTGCTGATGGAAACGGACCAAACTGACTGGCTGGACAGGGTTCGATATACACAGTTAATTAGTAGATGGAGGCCGAAACACGACCGGCATCAAACGGAACGCCACCTAAAAGCAGAGGAAACCAAAAAGATGCTGCGTGCAGCATTTTGCCTCTCTCTAAAATTAAAACCACATTTCCCATAACCCCCCCCCCATATCTATTTCTGGCTTTGCTCCATTTCTTTAAAAGAGCCTGTAAACACCAACAGCAGCCCTGCGTTCGGACGTCACACGGAAAGTAAAAAACCAAATGAACAAACCTGGTTTTTTTTTGTTTTTAAGAGGAGTGCTGTGCTGCATTTAAACATGGTTCCATGAAGTCTGAAGCATGTGCAGCCCAGAGGAACGTGGCGAAGCCAGGGCATGAATTCAGTCGCGTTCAAATGGGGGCGGGGGGGGGATATTCATTTGGAGTCAACCAACTGGGTTCGGATGCTCCTTTTGTTGAGTAACAAACAAATTATTTTATTTCTTCACGAGGAACTCCTTCGATTTTCCACCTCAGCGTGTTTCCAGGAGTTGGCCAGTTTTTAACAGTAGCATGAAGCCGCAGGGAGCTGTGGGAAGTGATGTCACCTGAGTCAGCATCGGGCTGAGGCTGAAGACGACACGCTTGCAAATGAAACGGACGTGTTGGCGCGGGTTCTGCAAAACAAGACGTTTAGCCGCCCACCATGAGTCTGACAGCGGTGGAGGAACGCGACGCCAAACCGGCGCAGAACTCTCTGAAAAGTAAGCCATCGAACAGGTTCTGGGATTTGCGCCAGAAGTCAGGTACCGAGCAACACAGCACCCAGTATAATGGAAGCCCGTGACAGACCGAAGCCCTTCTCAGGTCATGTTTGTATCTGATCACCGTTACAGGCTACAATCTGATCTGCAAAAACCCTGACCCCCCCCCCCCCGACACACAGCTGCCCCCTCTACAGCCAGAGGAAACCGAGAGCCACACTTTCAAGCTACTTGCTCAGATTTCCGCTCTGAACCGTAAAGAGGAGTCCTGAAAAAGTTCAACGACAAGGTTTTCGGGGCTGAAAGGTTGACCATCTCCTCCTCTACCACAGTGTCCTTGAGCTCTGAATCCCCGACCTTTGACTTTCCTGTGGGGGGGGGCAGAGCATGAAATCCAACCATTACTCTGCAAACAGCAATGCAGTTTGACATGTTTACCACCAGAAAGCATCGTCCTTAAAGCAGGTCTACAGCCAAAGGGCTAACCTTTATTATATAACTTCGTTTTACTGCAGTGTGTTGTTACAGCAGCAGGAGCCATGCAACATGAGAGCAGCCCGACGCCTCACTGTGACATTTCAAAGGCTCCAGTCAACAAGTTGCCAAATGTCTCCCAGTTGCTGCATCAAAGAAATAAAAGGGGGGGGGGGTGTTGGGGGTGGGTGATAAGACAAATCCTGAGATGAGAAAGAGGATAAAGAGAAGATAAGTGGAGGAGGAGGAGGAGACAGTATGAGAAAAAAAAAGGGGAAAGTGAAGGCAGGAGTACAGGGAGGTTGAAGGAGGAGGAAAGGAGGGGAGGGGGGTGTAAAGTTGAAAATGAGGAGAAAACAGGGCGGGGGAAGAAAACTGAGACGATGAAAGAAAAGAGGAGGAAGATGAGGAGGAAATAAAAGGAGAAGGGGAGGGAGGAGGAGAGAAAGCGGCAGTCCAGCCTGTATCTGATTACATAATTGCTCAACAGGACTGAAAGTGGGGCTGCGCAGCAGCGTTTTCACGGTCAGTGACCTCAAAATACATCCAGCATCTGCCCAGTCACTGCAGGATTACAGCCAGCACACACGGGAGACAAGCCCACCCGAGAGGGGGCAACACGAGCCCAGTAACCTCTTCATTTACAGCCCCCGAAAGAGTCCAAACCCACTCCGGAACAATTCTGGGAGCGCATGAGGGATGAGGACGCAGCACAGGGTGGGAAGAAACGCGCTGCTGGTAAAGCAGCACAGGCGCACTGCGAGGTCCGACAGGGGCAGGGCTGCAGGGTTTCAGGGAGGCCAGACACCAGAAAGTGCCCCGAAGGTCACTGCAGACACGGACGGGATCTTAGAGGAGCAGGCTGTTATGGGAATATTCTAGACCACGCCTGCACCCCCATCGGGGAGACCCTCCATCAATGTATGCCTCTACAACAGAGAGAGCTGCAGAGATCGCCACAACACCAGCAGCACTAAAGCGACCCCCCCCCACACACACACACACACAAGTTCAACAACACGATGGAGAGCGGGAGAACGCAGAGAGACGCGGCCGGGAGGAGCGCTCGCCGCTCGGGTTCTCTGCGCGTCGACAACCCGCCGCTGCGCCAAAAATGCAGATTCCGCGGGGTTTAACTGGAGGTTTGAACAATGAACCCCGGGAAAAGGGGACCGTTAGCCTCAAACCAGACGCGCCAGAGCCGAGGGACGCGCGGCCGCACGCCCCCCCCGGCCCCGCGCACACAGCGGCTGGGAATGAAAGAGCAGCGGGATGAAGCGCACGGCTCCCGGGCTCCCACTCACCTGAAGGCCGAGAGAAGAGCCGTGGAGTCCCGCTCGGAGTGAAGGACGGACTGCTGGGAGCTCGGAGCAAACGCAACGCAGGAGCCGAGAGTCCTCAAATCCACCAATCCTCCTCCTCCTCCTCCTCTTCCTCCCCCCGCCCTCCCCTCTCTGCCTCAGCACGGCCCGGACCGCAGCGCCCGGTGCGCTCGGTGCACACACCCCGCTGCACCGGCGGGGCGGCGCTACACCACTGGTTTCCACTAACCCTGTAATGGTTTTTGTAACATAACAATCCAAGGCAACATACAGCCTTGTCGAACCGGACGTGCAGCCGTTTATTTATGGTGAAGCACCGTGAACCCCGTGATCGGTTCCTTTGGGATCCTCAACCAAGCGCTCCCATCTGTAGGCTGCTCAGGCGCGCCTACCTATCAAGTACTTGAATAATAAGTAAAAGTAGCAATATCACACTGTGAAACTAGGCTACTCCATGAAAAGGAATAGTCCTTCATTCAAAAGTTTACTTGAGTAAAAGTACAAAAGTATTAGCTTTAAAATATACTGAAAGTATATTGGTATATTACATATGAGAATAATATATATTATATTATTGGATTATAATGATTGATGCATTAATGTGTTCATCACTTTAATGTTGGGCCTGGTGAGGGTGGAGGCACTTTATTTATTTCCTTATTTGACTGTATAGGCCTACTGCCAGGTAGCTTGTGAATTTCACCTTTAGTTGATTCTGACCTATAATATGAATCTGATTCTGCAGAGTAACTAATAGCCTGCCTAAAGCTATCAAAGAAATGTAGTGAAAGTGTTCTTAAGTAGAGTAGCCTTAAGTAAATGTACTTAGTTCCACTTCAGTAGTAGCTATGCTCCGACTTTACACCAAACAGATTCAACGAAATGATGAACACATGCCGACTTTAACAGTAAACAACGGCCGTTTTAAAAAGAAGGAGCTGAAGGACTGATGTTGTTCAGTTAATAGAGTTATGCTATGTTTGCTTTCTAAGAACTTCTGACCGCCAGAGCAGAATCAATAACAAACCAATCAAATAATCTTTGGAGTTTGACGCTGAGAAGTGTTCAAACAAACGTTACGATGATTTGTATTATTTCGTCTGTAGACGACTTTTTATTGTTCATGGCAGTCAGAACCAGAGAAGCTAAATTGTCCCTCACCATACACGTTTGTCTGTGCTGTGGCTCGTGGGTGGGACCCAAAGTAGGCCTTCACCGGTACAAAGGTCCACAGGTACTCTTGTCTTTTATTGGGTGGGTGGTTTGTCAAAGCCACTTCAGGTTCATTTGAATGCAATGTGTTTTAGAATTAAACCTGAAGTGGAAATCGTGTTTAGTTTATCCTACCTCTGTGCTAAAAATACACACTGTCGGAAACCAGTGTGCAGTTTCTGATGCAGTAGATGATGCCTGAGTGTACATGCAGGGGGCCTGCAGGCTCAGGAGACGTAGCTCGATCATTTCTCTCTGACACTGAATGAACACAAGCAAAAGTGACAATGCATTTTAAGGCTCCGCGTGTACCACTGCCACGTCCCCACCCCTCAAAGCTGCAGAGGGAAGTATATGAAGTGCCTCCAGCTGCTGGAGTCTAAGCGAGAGGCGGAGATTCAGCCAGCAGAGAGGAGGAGGGGAGGGGGGGAGTCTGCAGAGACTGAATGATGCCAAACAGGCCCGACTCTGAAAAGTTGGGGACGAGTGAGATCAAGCAGATTGGATGTATAAATAAAGACCATTTACTGTTAGAACAATCAGAAGTACGTACCACAAACGTACAGCAGCTTCTCAGGGACGCTGTGACACAGTGCCTGGAAAACACTCCTCTGTTCAAGCCTCACGACTGCGCTGTTAGAAAGGCTCCAGTCTGCAGACACATTTCCCATCAGGCCCTCGGTGTGTCTGTGGGGGGGGGGGTTTAACGCTGAACCGGCTCCCATGTTCACATTTCCAAGCGACACATCCTCCCTGTGTCCAGCAGACAGCTGAGGCTCTGTCCCAGCACTCCTGTGCCTAAAGATCTCCTCCTCTGATGAATCATCAGAGCTCCCATTTGTCCATTTCAGTGTCACATTGTCTCAGTCAGCACAGGAAAAGGGACGGAGACCCTTTAAGCACGGATCTGGGGACTTGCAGGTCAAAAGACACCGAGGGGTCCATGTTAAAGCTTGGAGAAGTGTAAATCCTCGGTCTAAAACGTCTTCTGACATGGATCGGAGTCATAGGGGACCGACCACATGTTGGACCCTGACCAATCACAGCTTCCACGACTTGTGTGGCGCGCGCAGGTGACCGGGAAAGGAGGTGCCAGTGACCAATCTCACCGCTCCACCTGGCAGCAACAACAGCGGGCGCGTGCACATGTTCCAAACACCTGTGGTACTTGCAGGTTGTCGCCCGACCTGCGTGACGTATTTCCGGCAGCTGCCCCGCTAAGACCACAAGCGCGTGGACGTCTTGCAGAGCTCACTAAGACGCACCTATGTAATGAGGACACCAGGTGACAGTAATACAGTTAATAAAGCAGTTAAAGCGAGTTATCTAGAAGCAGGAAGCTCTACTGTAAAGAGACATAACATGATATTATTGTGAAAGTTTTCAGTCTGATAACATTTTTTAGGTCAGATTGTGTTTCTCAAAATCGGCAATAAAAGATCGGATGTTTGGTATCTATGTTGACAGTGTCAGACATGCAAGGTTAGTCTTATCAGTCCCATCGAGAAGCACAGCTGCAACAGTAAGTTTTAACCATCTGGGGAGGTTTTTCCTGAACCGTTTGCAGTGTTTGAACGTGACAGTCATATTCATGCTGTATCCAACACGTCATACTTCAGCCTCTTAATGTCTGCTGATTATTGTCCTAAGAGCAGGTTGTAGGCCCTTTGCTGCCAACAACTGCACTGGTGTGGCACAGCAGGCCGTGGTGTGTTGTGGGATACACTCAGCTCTGAATGGAAAAGGGCACGTCAAGCGTGCGTCAAGTGGACTGCGCGTTGGCGTTTTCCTGATGCCTACTACCTGCCGCTGAGGGAACGCGCACCTAAGTGCTCGTGACCGCACGCGTGGGTGCCGGGACGGATCCAGCGTCGTCGCGTTTACAGCTGGAAAATGGAAGGCTGCTCTGTGCTCCCGGTGACCACGTCACAGACGTCGTCAAACCTGGCGAGAGAAGCGAAATAGAAAAGAATCCAGACACGCTATTCCTTTTTGGCTGCATGAGTTGTCTTCCACTGGGACACACTACAGGGGATAAAACTGGCAACAGTTTTGAACTGACGCTCATTTACATTCCCTGTTGGGCCGGGCCACTGTCACAGCTTGATCCCGACATTACTGTATAGAACTATTGATGCAACAGCATTTAAATGACTATATTTAAAGCGGCTATAATTGATATTGTTATAATAACAATGTATGAAATGGCAATGTGTCAACACGAAGGGGGTCGCTCGTAGGGATGACCCTAGAGAGAACGATCGGTCTGCAGCTTCTCGGCTTCACGGAGTTTTATACATTTCCATTTCCATTTCTATTTAGTCATTTAGCATTAGCTTTGGATAAAAGCGACTTACATATGAGGAAGACAGTCAGTCAGTCATTTTCTACCGCTTGTTCCCGTTGGGGGTCGCGGGTGACTGGAGCCTATCCCAGTGGCTTCGGGCCTTAGGCGGGGTACACCCTGGACAGTGGCCATGAGGAAGACAATGGAAGCAATTATAACAACACAAGGTAACAAGAAGCATCAGTGCACCAGAAACCAGTCCGTTAGAGCCCAGCACAGGATACAGAGCTGAGGAGAGGAAGGGGCTATAAGATGTTGGTTGCACAGCGTGTGGGGGAGGGATGGGAGTGTTCAGGGACTGACCAAGTGTTGGCCAGATGTTTGAACACTCGCTTAAAATGGCAGAACGTAAACGCGGTGCTGCGGGCAGAGAGCGGGCGGCGATTTCAGACACAGTCCTGTGCTGCATGATGGGAGGTGCCTCCATGACCTTTGACCTTCTCCTCACCATCCTCTGCTTCAAAACAAATATGGCTGCGGTTCTGCTGAGCATTTCTACACGGTGTCTGGTATCTGAGTGATAATCCTCCCCCCAGCACGCGCGCACGCTCCGACCAAACTGCGCGTGTTCTTTTGTGTGTGTGTGTGTGTGTGTGTGTGTGTGTGTGTGTGTGTGTGTGTGTGTGTGTGTGTCGCCGAGAGCCCGGAAAGACCTTCAAGGCCAGATCACATTCTGCTAACACACACAGTGTTACTGCACACACACACACACACACACACACACACACTGCTGCACTGCACGTCAGCACAGTTGGATGTCCTTCAGACCCAGAATGCATCGTTCTCAGTGTGTGTGTGTGAGAGAGAGAGAGAGAGAGAGAGAGAGAACGTCGTGATTATCATGACATGCCATCATGATTTACCGATGTCCAGACATCTCATAAAACTGGGCTAAATTTGGGCTTTTAGAGGTTTGTTGGTAATTGATGATCAGCTAAACTTTACAAGCCATGTTGCCAGCACCACCCGGTCCTGCAGGTTCATCCTCTACAACATCAGGAAGATCAGAGCTTTCCTATCGGAGCAGTCTGCACAAGTCCTAGTCCAGGCTCTGGTCCTGTCCAAACTGGACTATAGCAGCGCGCTGCTGGCTGGACTCCCTGCCTGCACAACCAAACCTCTGCAGATGATCCAGAACGCGGCGGCAAGAGTGGTCTTCAGTGAGCCGCAGAGAGCGCCGTGACCCCTCTCTTCATCAGGTCCCACTGGCTCCCTGCTGTCATCAGGTTCAGAGCGATGCTCCTGGCCTACAAGACCACCACTGGTTCCGATGCAGACGAACAGCGTCCGGTGGTACCATGGCAACGAGGAACAGGATCCCTCTGGAGCACCTTCTCTGGATCCGTTCCTCATTGGTGGAATGATCTGCCTGCTCCTACAAGATCAGCAGGTTCTGTAGCCGCCTTTAAAAAGCTCCTGAAGATGCATCTCTTCCACCAACACCTGACTGACCATCCCTGACTTCTTCTTCCTTTCTACCTCTGCTCATTAAACTGTGTTTTTCTGTTTGACCTCGAGTGGTGGCATGGCCCTAAGGATCAATGTCAGTGGATGTTCATGGGCCCCAGAGGATGAATCCCACTGTAACCATGTCAATGACCTCCTTGATAGTTTCTCTATAGCGCCACCATGAGGCCAAATGCTCAAAGTGTAACTCCAAAACGTGCTAGATAATGAATATCAAAGCCTGTAGGAGGCGCTATTCAGCCTTCAGATGTTTTTTTTGCATTTTCTGCAATTGTTTTTTCATCCACTCTACACGTATACATCAGCAATATATTTAGTTTTAAAAGCATAGAGATTATTGTAGATGAGATTGTGCTTTTCATTAGATTTTGTTTAGCCTTTCGCTGCTCTGCCTGTGGGGCGCTGGCATCATGTAGTAGTATGTTTCACGTACTTCTAGTGCTCTGCAAACGTTTTAAACAGGAACCCCGAACATGCAACACACGCATCGATAGGTTAGACTTTCACCCTTTCACTCACTCACTGTGATCCTTTTCAAATAAGAATGTGTGCAGTAAATACACGGCAAATCGGTCCCACAGCCCAACAGTGGGTTCAATCCCTGAAAACCTTTTTAATAGTCTAACTAGTGTTTTAATTTGGGCAGGCCAGCCCCAGTTGAGGTGTGGGGGGGGTGTAAATGTGTTCGCTGCTCTCATTCACTGTGGCTGTTTCGCTTCACTTATCAGGCCTCAAATCTGAGCAGAACAGGACAGAACAAAAGATGCCGCTTGTGTTAAATGTCAGTGTTTCTTTCACAGCAGCGTTGGGCTCAACTTCGACACGTTGCCTGGCAACCGCTGGGCTGTCGGCACCCACTCAAGTGCGCGCGCGCGCGTGTGTGTAACATGATGGCGAAGACTGAGTGTGTGGGCGGTTGAAGTGCTGGGCAGATATTCAGAGAGAAAATAGATGGACAGGGGAAAAATAAGGAGGGGGAAGGAAAGAGGAGCTCGGAGAGGAGGAGAGAGGACACGGGAGACGAAGAGGAGGAGGTGGCGGCATCAACTTTTCTTTCCTCCCTGTAATCTCTCTTCTGCAAACACTTCCAGACCGAGTGGCGTTTCCATGGCGACCACTATGGGACGCCAAAGTGGTCGCCATGGAAACGTGGAGAGGAAGAGGCAGAGGCGGAGGAGGAGGAGAAAGGAGAGGTTGAGGCCGGTGGATTTGTTCCAGCTTTTCCACAGTGATTTAAGTGTGTGGGTGGGCCCTCGCGCGCGCTCTCTCTCATGGCACCAGTGCGAGCGCGGGGGCGGCTGCTTCTGCAGGGAGCGAGAGAGAGAGGAAGTGTGAGCAGCGCGGTTGGAGGCGGCGGATTACGGGGTTTGCGTTTGGGAGGGTTCACGGGCAAAACGCGGGAGTGAAGACCAGAGCTGCCTCAGACGCCAGGACCCTTAAAAGGGACACCTGGAGAATCTTTCTCACGGGGTGGCTCCTTCTGTCACGACGCGTCGCAATGAGTCAACAGTGTGACCATTTTGGAGGATGTTAGTGGAGCGGTTGCGTCACACAGAGGGCTGTAACACACAGTATATACGCATACACACTGGCTTTCAGGAGCGCTAAAGAGAGAGTTTGTTGTTTTTGGTGTTTCCTGTGGAGACACTGCCTGTGGCTATTATTTCATTACAGCCGCCCTCCTCCCTCCCTCCCTTCTACACACACACACACACACACACACACACACAGAGTTTCTCACAGCCCTGTCATGGTGTTTTTTCATGACAGCGGATGGAGGATCAACAGAGCCAATCCTTTGCTCCAGCCGTGTGCGGTGCTGTTACGTAAGCACGTCATTACGTTAAGATCCTGTTCAAACACACGCTAATAACTAACACTCTTGTCCTGATTGTGTGCGTGTGTGTGCGCGCGAGTAATGTCTTGGGATGGGTTGTCATGACGACAAAGCGTCCACATCCCACAGTGTATCCAGGGGCTGTTGGTATCTAAAGCGCACACACACACACACGTGTTTCCATCACTTTCGGGACATTACACTGACTTACATTCATTCCCTGGAGACTTGCCCTAACCCTACTAGATCAAACCCGACCCTCACGCCAGCCTAAACCTAACCTCGCCCTCACTCCCACCTTAAACCAAGTTTTCATCCTAAAATGTAACGAGTCACGTTATGGGGACTTGCATTTTGTCCCCATAAGGAAGGCAAGTCCTCACAATGTGACTGTGTAAACAGATTTATGTCCCCACAACATTAGTAATACCCGCCCACACGCACACACTGAGTCGCTGCAGTGAACAGGAGCTCTGTTCCTGCCGTGTCAGGGTTTTTTTGTTGTCGTTGCCGTGGCAGCCGGTCAAGGATTCTCTGGCTGTGATTTAATTGGATGAGATGGCAGGTAATCGGGTCACGTGACCCGCTATTGTGTAACCACAACGCCGCTCGGGTGCGTTTGTTTACATCACGCAGTGTGTCCACACGTGTATGGACACACGGGGATAGAGTTCTGCCACAGACCCGGGGGATTCGAACCGGCAGCCTGCTGCCCACAAACCTGCCGAACGACGACAAACCGATATCACCTGCCAAGGAATGAGCCTCTGCCACCATTTCATTTCAGTTATTTGAAGAGTAAGGGCCTCTTCTCGAAGGGCGGGCCTCTTTAGCTGTTCTTTGAATCTTCCTAACCCTGAGGTGGTCATGAAATTCAAGGGGTTTCAAGGATGTTCTTTAGAGAAAATGAATCATTCAGGATCTAGTGCGGTGTTTTACATCATGTTGTAACTTAACTTCATTTCAATTTCATGTAAATGCTACCAACAAAAATGCATGCCATCAGAACAGTGAGGCTTCAACTGCTTCAGCGCGCTGATTTTCAAAGCAGTGGGTGTTTTTGAGCGTCGGCTCTGCGGCGCAGATGGATACATTGCACCTTTTCATTTATGAGAAATCAAATATTACCATACATTTATTTATCTGACAGAACAGTTGAAAGTTCCCATTGTTCTTATCCAGAGTGACAGGACTCAGACCTGAGTCCTTCTACTCATTCAACAGTCTTCCGTCACTGAACTCACGGGAGCACGGATGTACAGTCTGAACTCAAGCCACTGCACAGAACGCAGCTCCTCGGTGTTTTGGGCCGCGGGGAAGGAGGAGACGCGCTTGATCGGTCGGTCAGAAGCGAGTCTTGAAGCCGGAGAGCTCCAGCTTGTCGATGGCCCTCTGGTTGGTGAAGGAGGCTCTGGTGATCCGACTGGTTGGACTTCCTTCCTTGCTCAACCACACCTTCCTGCGGGGGACACGGATACGAGGAGAAAGGGCAGAAATGCAGAAGGCTCAGCGTTAGAACCGCAGAGATTATGCTCGCGTGAACTGCACTGCTCTGGAGACGATTCTGACTACAAACTGCGTCTTCTGACCACTTTTATCTGAGTGAAGTCCCAGCCAGAGTAGGAACAGTTGAATTAAACTATAACTATACAGCTTTCCCATCATTTTGTGACATGTGGACCGTCCAGCTGTGTGACCAGACCTTGTACTCTTCTTACACCGCTGCCATTTTGGGCCATTTTCATTGGCCACAACTGGGGTACTTTTGACTATGTCGGCTGGGAAATACACCTTTTGTCTGTATTGGATATATGGATATATAATGATTTGTTCCCTTAAAATGAAGGATACCGGATGAAGGTCCATGACTGAAATTCCTGTTCTTTCCGACAGCGTGCGGGAATTCATCTTTTTCTTTCGATTTAATTTCCCTGCGGCCCTCTCTACCAGGTGTGCATGGGCCAGCACTTACATAGCTCGGTTTTTAAAGTTATAGCCTCAGTATAGTATATGGTGTCATACAATCCTTCGACATGGTGTTGTCAGTCTTGCCACCCATCTCTCCGTCTCAGCTCTGCGTTGCGGATGGACATTTGTTTTTATAGTCGCTCACTCTTCGCTGAATTTTCCCACTAAAACGCGTTGAATCCTTCCAGGAGGGAACAGAGCCGACTGGTTTAATTTGGTGACTCAGTCAGCCGTGTTTTGTTTTGTTTTGAATAAAGGGCTTCATTTACCCAGAATTCATAGCAAATTAGTCCCACTTTGACGTTGCGTGAAAGCTGAATTTTGG
>CM022471.1:1285991-1290991 GCA_011952105.1 Coreoperca whiteheadi
ACTGGTTCCGATGCAGACGAACAGCGTCCGGTGGTACCATGGCAACGAGGAACAGGATCCCTCTGGAGCACCTTCTCTGGATCCGTTCCTCATTGGTGGAATGATCTGCCTGCTCCTACAAGATCAGCAGGTTCTGTAGCCGCCTTTAAAAAGCTCCTGAAGATGCATCTCTTCCACCAACACCTGACTGACCATCCCTGACTTCTTCTTCCTTTCTACCTCTGCTCATTAAACTGTGTTTTTCTGTTTGACCTCGAGTGGTGGCATGGCCCTAAGGATCAATGTCAGTGGATGTTCATGGGCCCCAGAGGATGAATCCCACTGTAACCATGTCAATGACCTCCTTGATAGTTTCTCTATAGCGCCACCATGAGGCCAAATGCTCAAAGTGTAACTCCAAAACGTGCTAGATAATGAATATCAAAGCCTGTAGGAGGCGCTATTCAGCCTTCAGATGTTTTTTTTGCATTTTCTGCAATTGTTTTTTCATCCACTCTACACGTATACATCAGCAATATATTTAGTTTTAAAAGCATAGAGATTATTGTAGATGAGATTGTGCTTTTCATTAGATTTTGTTTAGCCTTTCGCTGCTCTGCCTGTGGGGCGCTGGCATCATGTAGTAGTATGTTTCACGTACTTCTAGTGCTCTGCAAACGTTTTAAACAGGAACCCCGAACATGCAACACACGCATCGATAGGTTAGACTTTCACCCTTTCACTCACTCACTGTGATCCTTTTCAAATAAGAATGTGTGCAGTAAATACACGGCAAATCGGTCCCACAGCCCAACAGTGGGTTCAATCCCTGAAAACCTTTTTAATAGTCTAACTAGTGTTTTAATTTGGGCAGGCCAGCCCCAGTTGAGGTGTGGGGGGGGTGTAAATGTGTTCGCTGCTCTCATTCACTGTGGCTGTTTCGCTTCACTTATCAGGCCTCAAATCTGAGCAGAACAGGACAGAACAAAAGATGCGTTAAATGTCAGTGTTTCTTTCACAGCAGCGTTGGGCTCAACTTCGACACGTTGCCTGGCAACCGCTGGGCTGTCGGCACCCACTCAAGTGCGCGCGCACGCGCGCGTGTGTGTAACATGATGGCGAAGACTGAGTGTGTGGGCGGTTGAAGTGCTGGGCAGATATTCAGAGAGAAAATAGATGGACAGGGGAAAAATAAGGAGGGGGAAGGAAAGAGGAGGAGGAGGAGAAAGGAGAGGTTGAGGCCGGTGGATTTGTTCCAGCTTTTCCACAGTGATTTAAGTGTGTGGGTGGGCCCTCTCGCGCGCTCTCTCTCATGGCACCAGTGCGAGCGCGGGGACGGCTGCTTCTGCAGGGAGCGAGAGAGAGAGGAAGTGTGAGCAGCGCGGTTGGAGGCGGCGGATTACGGGGTTTGCGTTTGGGAGGGTTCACGGGCAAAACGCGGGAGTGAAGACCAGAGCTGCCTCAGACGCCAGGACCCTTAAAAGGGACACCTGGAGAATCTTTCTCACGGGGTGGCTCCTTCTGTCACGACGCGTCGCAATGAGTCAACAGTGTGACCATTTTGGAGGATGTTAGTGGAGCGGTTGCGTCACACAGAGGGCTGTAACACACAGTATATACGCATACACACTGGCTTTCAGGAGCGCTAAAGAGAGAGTTTGTTGTTTTTGGTGTTTCCTGTGGAGACACTGCCTGTGGCTATTATTTCATTACAGCCGCCCTCCTCCCTCCCTCCCTTCTACACACACACACACACACACACACACACACAGAGTTTCTCACAGCCCTGTCATGGTGTTTTTTCATGACAGCGGATGGAGGATCAACAGAGCCAATCCTTTGCTCCAGCCGTGTGCGGTGCTGTTACGTAAGCACGTCATTACGTTAAGATCCTGTTCAAACACACGCTAATAACTAACACTCTTGTCCTGATTGTGTGCGTGTGTGTGCGCGCGAGTAATGTCTTGGGATGGGTTGTCATGACGACAAAGCGTCCACATCCCACAGTGTATCCAGGGGCTGTTGGTATCTAAAGCGCACACACACACACACGTGTTTCCATCACTTTCGGGGACATTACACTGACTTACATTCATTCCCTGGAGACTTGCCCTAACCCTACTAGATCAAACCCGACCCTCACGCCAGCCTAAACCTAACCTCGCCCTCACTCCCACCTTAAACCAAGTTTTCATCCTAAAATGTAACGAGTCACGTTATGGGGACTTGCATTTTGTCCCCATAAGGAAGGCAAGTCCTCACAATGTGACTGTGTAAACAGATTTATGTCCCCACAACATTAGTAATACCCGCCCACACGCACACACTGAGTCGCTGCAGTGAACAGGAGCTCTGTTCCTGCCGTGTCAGGGTTTTTTTGTTGTCGTTGCCGTGGCAGCCGGTCAAGGATTCTCTGGCTGTGATTTAATTGGATGAGATGGCAGGTAATCGGGTCACGTGACCCGCTATTGTGTAACCACAACGCCGCTCGGGTGCGTTTGTTTACATCACGCAGTGTGTCCACACGTGTATGGACACACGGGGATAGAGTTCTGCCACAGACCCGGGGGATTCGAACCGGCAGCCTGCTGCCCACAAACCTGCCGAACGACGACAAACCGATATCACCTGCCAAGGAATGAGCCTCTGCCACCATTTCATTTCAGTTATTTGAAGAGTAAGGGCCTCTTCTCGAAGGGCGGGCCTCTTTAGCTGTTCTTTGAATCTTCCTAACCCTGAGGTGGTCATGAAATTCAAGGGGTTTCAAGGATGTTCTTTAGAGAAAATGAATCATTCAGGATCTAGTGCGGTGTTTTACATCATGTTGTAACTTAACTTCATTTCAATTTCATGTAAATGCTACCAACAAAAATGCATGCCATCAGAACAGTGAGGCTTCAACTGCTTCAGCGCGCTGATTTTCAAAGCAGTGGGTGTTTTTGAGCGTCGGCTCTGCGGCGCAGATGGATACATTGCACCTTTTCATTTATGAGAAATCAAATATTACCATACATTTATTTATCTGACAGAACAGTTGAAAGTTCCCATTGTTCTTATCCAGAGTGACAGGACTCAGACCTGAGTCCTTCTACTCATTCAACAGTCTTCCGTCACTGAACTCACGGGAGCACGGATGTACAGTCTGAACTCAAGCCACTGCACAGAACGCAGCTCCTCGGTGTTTTGGGCCGCGGGGAAGGAGGAGACGCGCTTGATCGGTCGGTCAGAAGCGAGTCTTGAAGCCGGAGAGCTCCAGCTTGTCGATGGCCCTCTGGTTGGTGAAGGAGGCTCTGGTGATCCGACTGGTTGGACTTCCTTCCTTGCTCAACCACACCTTCCTGCGGGGGACACGGATACGAGGAGAAAGGGCAGAAATGCAGAAGGCTCAGCGTTAGAACCGCAGAGATTATGCTCGCGTGAACTGCACTGCTCTGGAGACGATTCTGACTACAAACTGCGTCTTCTGACCACTTTTATCTGAGTGAAGTCCCAGCCAGAGTAGGAACAGTTGAATTAAACTATAACTATACAGCTTTCCCATCATTTTGTGACATGTGGACCGTCCAGCTGTGTGACCAGACCTTGTACTCTTCTTACACCGCTGCCATTTTGGGCCATTTTCATTGGCCACAACTGGGGTACTTTTGACTATGTCGGCTGGGAAATACACCTTTTGTCTGTATTGGATATATGGATATATAATGATTTGTTCCCTTAAAATGAAGGATACCGGATGAAGGTCCATGACTGAAATTCCTGTTCTTTCCGACAGCGTGCGGGAATTCATCTTTTTCTTTCGATTTAATTTCCCTGCGGCCCTCTCTACCAGGTGTGCATGGGCCAGCACTTACATAGCTCGGTTTTTAAAGTTATAGCCTCAGTATAGTATATGGTGTCATACAATCCTTCGACATGGTGTTGTCAGTCTTGCCACCCATCTCTCCGTCTCAGCTCTGCGTTGCGGATGGACATTTGTTTTTATAGTCGCTCACTCTTCGCTGAATTTTCCCACTAAAACGCGTTGAATCCTTCCAGGAGGGAACAGAGCCGACTGGTTTAATTTGGTGACTCAGTCAGCCGTGTTTTGTTTTGTTTTGAATAAAGGGCTTCATTTACCCAGAATTCATAGCAAATTAGTCCCACTTTGACGTTGCGTGAAAGCTGAATTTTGCACTTCTATCCGACGTCTGACTAAGATGCTCAGTCGAAGTCCGTGTCAGTGAAACGAAGAGGTCGTGTTGGACGGACGGACTGACGTCATCATCGCGGGCCTCACTGCTGGTGGGACAACGAGAAATAATAAATAAATAATCCCAACCGGCCAGTCTGGGGTCAAGCCGGCATCTGGACAACCAGGGGCATGATGGGAAAATACAAATATTCCTGCAGCTATATTTAACCCTGAGAAACTGACTGCGTTCTGCAGCAGAAAGACTCAGTTTTACCGACTGACTGTTTTGTGACTATCTGATGCTTCTGACAGTGTGTGTGTGTGTGTGTGGAGATTAGAGGAGATTGCAGGGGATCAGGGTCACGTCCATGCAGCTGCACTGACTGAAGCGCAGCCAGAAAGAGAGAGCGGGCCAGAGAAAAAGAGGGGAAGGTGATTAGAGAGAGGAGCCGTCCTACTCATTCTTCTTTGGGCAAAAAAAACGTCTCCATCTACAGTCGACTGATGACCTACTACTCTACTGTATAAACACACACACAGCTTAGCGTTAAGTCTCCAGCAGCTGGATGTTTGTTGGTTTGTAATCTGCTGCCATTTTTTTTTCTAAAACAGCACCCTGATCCCTTTGATCCACACACACAGACACCCACACGGTTTTACTTCTATACTTGTGAGAACCCTTAATGACAATCCATTCCTTAGCCCCCCAAGGCCTCAAAAGGATATTTCTGGTTATTACAACTTGCGTCTTGTTTTTTTTTTCAGCTGCGTGCACCATGTCTTGTTGCCTATGGTGGCAAACAGGGGAACGGGGAAGAGGACCCAAACGCAGACGGATGACCTGAAAGTT
>CM022471.1:1308906-1333864 GCA_011952105.1 Coreoperca whiteheadi
GGTCCCTGCGCTCTGCAAACAAACAACGTCTGGTGGTACCATGCCAAAAAGGAATAAAATCACTCTTGCGCACCTTCTCTGGATCCGTTCCACATTGGTGGAATGATCTGCCTGCCTCTACAAGATCAGCAGATTCTGTAGCCACCTTTAAAAAGCACTTGAAAATGCATCTCTTCCGTCAACACCTAACTGACCATCACTAAGTCTTCTTCCTTTCTACCTCTGCTCAAAAAAAACAAAACAAAACCCCTTCCTATCCTTAGCTTTGTATACTGTGCTGGGCTTTAATCAGACTCGTTTTTTGATGCACTTATGCTTTTTGTTACCTTGTGTTGTTATATTGCTTCCATTGTCTTCCTCAAATGTAAGTCGCTTTGGATACAAGTGTCTGCTAAATGACTAAATGGAAATGGAAATGTGAATGTAAAAGTAACTCTTAATAGGATGTGAACATTGCCAGGACGTAACAAGGTGCTTAAAGAGCTCCTAAACCATTACTGCTTAGAAACAACTTATGGTTAAGTATGTACAGTACATCCAAGTTGCGTTTTATTTTTTTTTTCAAATTTACAAATTGTATTTAATTTGTAATATTTTAACCATCATCCATACAACGATGCATGTGAATACAATGTTGAAACCATTCTGGAAATAGCAGGAATCTGGAAATTATATATACTCTATGTATTGCAAGCATCTTAAACATCCCCATTATTCCATTTGTCAAAAGTGAAAATGTCACACACTAATTACAGTAAAACACTATGATGCATTTACGTTGTCGTTACACACATTCATTTAGGACGGATGAATTAGGCAGTATAGAATGGTTGATTTGGCTCAATAGAAATGCATGTATGTAAGTGTGTGTGTGTGTGTGTGTGTGTGAGAGAGAGAGGATGTGTTGCCAACCATAGTTGCCAAATTGACCTTAATCAAAGGACACAAGAGCAGTGGGCCGCTACAATACACACAAACCTGGAGGGTGGGCAAGAACCGACACACACACACACACACATGCACACACGCACACACGCACACACACACACACACACACGCACACAAAGCTGAGTGTTAGCCAGCGGCAAGTGTTGAGAGAAAAAGCAAAAGAACATTTGTCCGGTCAGTTGGTGTCTGACTCCTCGGAGTCCAAACAGGACGCAGGATGCCTCGGTGTGTGCGTGTGTGTGCGTATGTGTGTGTGTGTGTGCGTGTGTGTGTGTGTCGGATGAAGGGTGCTATCCTTTTACACATAAACTAATATTTAGCCAAGTCAAATCCAGTTTATTTGTGTAGGCCCAGTGTCATACAAAGCCTTGACAGCGTCCCAACCCGTCGAAGAGGAAAACACGAATCTCCTCAATAAATGCATTTCTTACCCCACGAGACAACATGAGTTTTTCATCGCCTTCCAAAATAATCAACAATTAATGTTACACAAATTGTGATTCAGATGATGTTTTTCTGACCTGCTATGAGGAATTCTGAAAAACTATGAGGTCAAGATTGCGGTCGTGATTAAAAAAGAAATGAACGTTCGCTGTTGGTGAACTACCGGCTACGAACATCACGGCCTCGCATCAGAGTTGCTTACATTGCCGATTTGATCATCCACCCTAACCTTCGGGTCCCTTCCGCTTTCTTTGTGAGAGGACAGTCTCACAACCTTTGGTTACACGATTCAGCTTGATTCCCTGTGATATGGCTGTCGCTCTCTTTAAAAGAATAAATCTGCTTGAACGATTGACAACTGACATGTAATTTGTTCGATTTCATGTAAATGCGGCCCTCTGTGAATATTTCATCAGTGGTGTCAAATCCAAAATGCTTCCACATGTTACGTCTCAGATGGTTTTATGTCATGATTATCTGTTCAGCACAGCTCGATACTTTCTTTCATTTCTTGTTAATAAAGAGAACTCTCTACTTACTGTAGAGAAACAGGGCGTGCAATAGATCAGAGTGATCCCCTTGTTCCTCAACCAAGTCGCCAGAGTAAGACGTCGCATTTCACGTTTCTGCAAACCGCGGATACGTAGAATCTCCACGTTTTACTACAAAAAGTACGTATCATATCAGCGTTTGTTCAAACTTCGAATCTCTACATTTCAAACACTGGTTAAGCTCTGGTTAGGGTTCGCCCCACGTGCAAGGCTACAGTCCTCACCGCAGCGGGCCCGGTTCAACTCCGACCTGCCGCCCTTTGCCGCCCTCTCTCTCTATCTCCCATGTGCAGTATCTTCAGCTGTCTCTGTCCATTAAAGGCAAAAAGCACCAAAAAATAAACTTAAACATTTTTTTAAAACTGCAGGGGTTTGTCGCCATGAAAACTGATACAAATGTCCCGACTACACGCTAAAAACAGTCGTGTTTAGAGCTAAAAACTGTCATTTTTGTTGGTTGAAACTGGGAGTAAACTTTGGTCTCGAACTTTGGTCTCTGGTTGCTTTTGCAACTCCAGCTGTCTACAGATCTCGCCATCCTCCTTCCCTCCACATCTGAGTGTGAAATGTGACTCTGGAGAGGTATCTTGACTACAAATATATATCTCGGTTTTATACAAATGTTGATATGATATTGATTTTTTGTATCAATACGTAGAGATTCTACGATGGCAACATTCTTTTCTGGTGTTCCTATGTACTGGGAACTTGAATATGATCCGATCTTTTCCCCGTATTTGATGGTACACCTTTTTTTGCATCTCCTGTACTGCATCCGAGGATGCCTTCTGACTCTCAGAGGCCTTAAGCAGCACCTTGGGCACCGAGATTCTTTTCTTTTCACAGCACTGACTGAAGCACAGGCTTTTCTTTTTCCAGGGCGTCATTGTATAGTATCTTGTGGAGCAGGGTTCCCTGACCATCTTCCGGGACTCGAGCGGCATGCACCTCTTCAGCAGCGACCATGTAGACGAACGGGAAATGACAGAAACTTCAGGAGAAACTGAAATTAAGTTTACCTGTTTAATCTTCACCCACATGAATGCTAATTTGTCTGTATCTCTGTCACAGGCTGCTCACCAGGACTCTGGGGGTTTCAGTCGTTTCGGAGTTCGTGAACCGCTACTCAACACTAGACAACTTTTCCTCGTATTTGTAGATCATCTGGTGTAACATAGTGCCGATCAGTTCCAGGTTCTCTATTATTTTGAGCAAGGTGTTCTATTTTTGCCCCCCAGGCCTGTACTTGCTGTTCGTTGTTCCCGAGCTCCTTTCGAGCCGCCCCTTTTCTTCTGATCTGTAGTCTCTTGGTTGGTGTAAGGTGTCCCTCTGCATCTTCCAGGACTTCCAGGAAGTTGAATCCTCCTCTTCAAGGTCCTGCGACTTCCTCACAACTCACTCTTTCTGCTCCTTCTCTGACTTCTGCTCAGTATCACCCTTCTTGGGGATCGTTTCATCATGTGCAGTGGATCTTTTTTGGGATCTTCTTCAATCCTTTAGAGTCTTTGAACTTTAGTTCTCTTTTTGCAGCATTAATTTCAGCTGCTGCTTTTCTTTGTAAATATGGTCTATCTGGTGCCCCCCCCCCCCTTTTGGAGATTCTGTTTAAGGTGACTCTCAGAAGCTGTATATATTGTGAGGGCACTGAAGTTTAAAAACACAAAAAACTTCTTCAGGTAAAATCCGTTGTCGTCTACATTCAAACCCACTGACCGAGGTACAATACGTCACCCCCCATCTCTTTCACCTCACCATGATCCGGATCTCATGACCTCAGTTAAATCCTGCACCTAAATCCTGAGCCGGGGGGGGGTCAGGGAGCTAAAGCAGCGCTGGACTCCAGCATCTCAGGAGCTCAGCCCTCAGCTCCAGCTGCATCGTCATGAATAAGTCAGAAACTGTACCCGCCTCAACCCGGTCGCAGGTCCCAGCAGCAGCGGTACAAACGATCACCCTGCGATGCATAATTTACCGCTTCCACAATCTATATTTCAGAGAACGCTGTGGTGCTTCATGCAACCGTTTAGCTCGAGTTGTTGTCCAGTTATGACAAGAAAAACAGCAGTTTGTTTTTACACTGGGAAAATAACACAGACCTGCAGCAAAATGTACAGTCATGGTCCCGATTGCTTCAAAGAAACGTGTTGATTAGCAGCCGTAGAGCCGACCTGACTGAGCGATTAAATTAACACTGATGGTGAAAGAAAATTGAAAACCACCTAGAAATAGAAAATATAAACAGTGGCTTCATGTTACAGCTGCCATGCTCTGCAGTACACACACACACACACACACACACACACACACGCACACATCACTGATGTCTGGGTGACAACATTTTATCTTCCATAAGTCTGTTGGAAGTGTTCATGTTCTTCAGTCATTACAAACTCATGCTGTGCTGCCAAATACTGAGCCTCCTGCAAGAACATTTTCATATTTCGAATTCTTGTCCTAAACCTCTCTTGCTTTTTCCGTGAGGCTTGGAGGAGCGCTCCGAGTCTGATTCAGCAAACAGTCTGAACCACTCAATGAATCCCATCTATGTGAATAGGCCTGCATTTGGACTGTCCAAAAGTCTTGACTATTGACTAAGTATAGTGTGTCTGCCATATTGTAGTGTTGTCCGAATATAAGGAATCTGTAAACAGAAAATAATGGACTCATTGTAAAGAAAAGTGTCCAAATGTTGGCTATTAGTGAGAGTAAACTTGATGATTGCTGGATGAAAGAAATGACCCGAGTTGTCTGAGACAGTTTTTTGATTTTTACAGGCTGATATAGTGTGCAGTGCATCGAGAATGAGTGATTTATTTCAGACGTTATTTCTCGATTGCATAGTCTACGTACACAAGTTGCTATCTAAGGTTACATGTTCTGCTCAATTGTGGGCAAGTTAAAATCACAACCTCACATTGTGTAGCTTTAAGTCCCTAAACAAACCTACCATGTTTCAACAGTGTCATCAAACAATCATGAAAACATCCCTACAACTGAACCGTGGCAGAAATAAAGAACGGTTTGATATGAAGTTAGATACAAAAAAATGCCTTGCTAAAGCAACGCTGTCAGAGGTGGCCATGTCAATGACAGAATTCATTCTATTATTGGTTGTGTTAAAATATCAGGGGCAACGGAGGATGTTCTTCTAAACAGCAACTTGTAAAGAGAGTAAGAATGTTCCTAGCATCTGAGTTTAATTGTACATGTTGTCATGCCCGAATACTACAATATAAAAACAACCCATTGTGGAACCTCTCAAAACCTGTTCCAGCGTCTCCCGTCTGGGAGGCGCTCTGTAGTGACATTAACATCCACTGTACTTGTACATTTCTCCCATGCTTTATGTAAATATTAATATTTATATACTGTGAATACCTCATGTACATAATCTACCTGTTACATTAATCATATTTACCTCAGCATCACATGCACTCTGCACCAGTGCACTAACTGTCGCACTGCTGTGTATGTACACAGAGCGCACGGAAAATCGGATTCCTTGTATGTGTACACATACCTGTTCAATAAGGCTGATTCTGATTCTGAAAAACCTCTCTAGAATAGCAAACCACTGACGTGATAAACGGCTGATTTCGGTAGCATATTTGAACTTATCTGTACGTGACGTTGTACGACGGGCCCGGGCTGCTCGGGAATTTTGTTCGCGCCAAAGAGAAAATTCAACAAAACTGGCAAACGTGACAAATTCTCTTCAATCACTTACGGACCTACGAACAAATCTCTCCGTTCGAGTGTTTCTTACATGAGACGCATTGTTCAAACCCACAGAACTTTATTCAAGGTGCTAGCAGAGATTCCCAAACAAGCTGATGAACAATACATACATGTGTCGTATCTCAGTTCTGTCTGTTCTGTTTTTATGGTTCTGCGTACGCGTCTCTTTCTGTTTTCATGGTTCTATGTTTAAGTCTTTTTCTGTTTTAATGGTTCTGTGTTTATATCACTGTTCTGTTTTTATGGTTCTGCGTATGCGTCTCTGTTCTGTTTTTATGGTTCTGTGTTTAAGTCTTTTTCTGTTTTTATGGTTCTGTGTTTATATCACTGTTCCATTTTTATGGTTCTGTTTAAGTCTCTTTCTGTTTTTATGGTTCTGTGTTTGAGTCTCTGTTCTGTTTTTATGGTTCTGCGTTTGTGTCTCTGTTCTCTTTTTATGGTTCTGTGCTTCTGTCTAGAAAGACAGCTCCCTCCTCCCCTCCGTCTCCGCTCCGCTGAACTCTATCTGAACTGCAACTTGAACCCTGGATGAACTTCGCTAAACTGACCCATTAATCTACTTTGGGTATAAAGCGGGCTATACGGTGGCCCACGAGGGACACCTCGAGCCGTTTCAGAGTGAGCAGCGGCAGAAACACCTGCTAATCACCGAAAACGGCACGGCAGGCAACAAAGCACAGAGGGAGAGCAGACTGCATGAGAAGAGGAGGAAGGACGGAGGAGAGTAAGAGTAGATTTACTCTGTGAAGAGGAAAGAAAACAGTCAGCTGATGCACATGAGAGCTCATTTCAAATCTGACAAACTTGTAATTGTGTTTTTCGACGGAAGAGACACAAAATGTGATCTAATGATTTCTGGCAGGAAACTACTCAACGATGACGATCAGCAGTTTTAGGTTCTCTCTACCCCTTTCTCGTGCAGCATAATAACTGAATGTCTCAACGTTTGTTAATAATTTGTTCCTAAATATTAGTCAGTGGATATCAGGAATGATGTCAGCAAACTGCCTCGTATTAATAATCAGTGCAGTCCAATTAAAGACGACTATGTTGGGAGAAACGGGCATCACGGGTCGATATTTATCTGTCTGTTAAACCCAACAACTTGTTCATATTTTGTGCTTTTTGCAAAGTTGAATGAACAGCCAGGAGGGCAAACAGAGGGTGAAGAGTGTGTGTGTGTGTGTGTGTGTGTGTGTGTGTGTGTGTGTGTGGAAACCTTCCGCCTCATTAACGCGGTGTGAAATATGTGCCATGACATTGTGCTAGGTAACGGAGCACAAAACAATGGTTTGGTATCCCTGATATGCGAGTAGCTGACTAAAAGATTTAGAGTGCAGGGCAGAAAGGGAGGTTTTGTAGAAATTTGGCAAATGTCTGCAGCTGGACAACGAATCCCTCAGTCGCGGGTGATTGATCGGCAACAGACAGATTACAGTCATTTTGTGCCAAAGGCCAGTAAAACAACTGAGCTTCCGACGTGTTTGAAAGACTGTGTTGCTGTTACAGTCTGAAGCCCACACCCAGAGTTTTTGAAAGCACTTTTAATCGCCATTTTACTCGTCTCACACCGAGCCTACACAGGCGTAGCGTGAGCAGCATGTGAGCAGAGCAGCAGTAGCTTCAGTCCTTCGTCTACACAGGATGTGTTCAGGCACAGTACTGAGTGTAGGTCACCCGCATTTCGGGTCAGTGTAGTTGGACGGGTAAAAACGGGAGAAAATAGACGTGAAAATACGCTTTGGATCGCATGTATGCACATATACCACGAGTAAAACGAGATCCGTTACGCGGCCTGTGTAGCCTGCTGTACTGAATAAAAAACGAACAGGACGATGTCTATAATTTTTTTGCATGCAGGGTAAGACATCTGTGCGGGTGAAGCACCTATACAAGACACCCTCCGTTTTGAGTTCATTTAGCTTGTGCACTGAGTGAGGCGTACACCTCACAGACCGCCATTCAGGTCACACGAATCTCCTACTTTCTGTCTTGGCAACAGACGTGCTGTCGACGCCTCGTGGGAGCTGTGGTTGTTGAATGCTCCATTTGTTGTTAAAAAAAACAACAGCGTATCCATCGCCGCGCAGGTTGCCCAGCACTTTTAGACTCAGACCGGCCATCCGAAAACTTAAAATGAATGTCCCGCCCCGTCCAGGCTGTGATTGGTCGGTTCACAGAAAGTGACACGAGCGCATCGACTTTATGAAAAATTGAATATTTTTCAACAAAAGGCACCCAATATAATCAAATGGCAGACTAACTCAACCCAAACCTTGCTCATCTTATCCCTGTTGTCTTCTGTCTTACCGCTTCAGCTGCAGAACCTTGACCAACAGTTGAACTGGGCTCACCGGACTGCTCTCTGTACTGCCAGAGGCTTCAGGCTCACCAGGCTGAGATGACTGACCGGTAACGGCGCCAAATGAAGAATTTGGTATTTTAAAACATTTGGCTGAATCAGCCTCAACAGACGTCAACCTCTTCTCTCTCAGCTTTTCAGCACCACCTTCATGTTTCTTGTCTTTTCATTTGCCCATCTTGCTCCCCACCAAGTTATCCATGTGATGTCACTCCATAACAGCGAGGGGAAAGGGGCGGGGCCCAGGTAAAGTTAGAATCAACAGGACCAAAAGTTATTGGCTGGGAGTGAGAGGCTGACACCCGCAGTGGGCCGGTCAGCGACACTGCTACGTAATCAAAGATGCATCTCTCTCACTATTGTTTTTCTACAATTTTGGCACATGTGATTGGGCCAGTCCAGTGTCAAGAAAACAAACACTGGGCCGATCTACCTGTTTTATGGGCCGGTCAGACAGAAAAAAAAAAAAGATAGTTGTGTCGGCCCAAAAGGCACGTTGGCCCACCGAGAACGTGCCTGGTCTGCCAGACGGCGACTCCTGCCCTGCAGTCACTGCACCGACTGTTGTTCAACAAGAAATAGTTCCAGCATGCAACTCCCACGAAAAAACCTACAGACACATTTCTGTTTTTATACAGACTGAACGAACAAGACACATCATGGTAATCAGTCAGCAATGGATGCGACCCTGGTAACATTAACACTGCAGCAGGTTTCCTTCGAACATACAGCAGCAGGCACATGCATTCCCTCGCAATACGTCTTGCGTTACCATGCAATACTTTTCTTCTTCCATTCCTTCTGAGCCGTATATCTACAGTATTTGTAATGGAAGGTAGTGTGGAGATTCTCAAGTTAATGCATTTAGCATTGCATATGACCTCACCCATTGCAAAGACGTTATCAGACAGAACATCATCGAACTTCTGGGTAGGAGCTGTATGTGTAAGGTAGATTCAACTGCCCATCTGTAACTCCGCCTCTGGAGACGTCTCCTTTTCCTCAGTGAAACCCCTCTGGGGTCCAGTACAGTACAGAGTACAGTCATTGTTCACGAATGAAACCAACCGCATCCTGCAGATCACCATGCTGCGTTCTTCTGCAGAGCCCTCATGATCTAAGAATTGGTTGAAGTTTACTTTCACTAATTACTTAACCATGCATGCCTATTGAGCATGCCCATATCTGCATACTTAAGGCCCGCTTCCAAGTAAAATTCAATGAGCTGATATACTGGGACCAGCTGCGAATAGACATATGGCTCAGAAGGAACGGAAGAAGAAAAGTATTGCGAGGGAACGCAAAACGTATTGCGAGGGAATACAAAGGTAGTCCTCAAAACAGTTCTCGCTGTGACCTTCAGGGGGCTTCGTACATATGCATGCACGCACAGGCAAACATTACATGCACGTATGCAGAGGCGTAAGCAGACAAACCCATACCAACCTGGCGCCGCCAACCACGCGCACGCAACCTCACAAGTCCCGATTTCATCACTGTGTTGCCAATGTAGGTCAGCGTGTGTGCGTCCAAAACACAACACAGAGCGAGGGAGGAATGGATGGTGGAGGGGCGGGGGAAGGAGGGATGGAGAAGGAGGGAGGAGGAGGAGGAGGAGGAGGAAAGCAAAACAATTGAATCAACCAAATGTTATGATTTGTAACGGACGCTTTGCTGTCTCTCTGCCTCGTGGCAACATGGGTGCTCTGTCGCTGTGCCAACCAGGCCCGCCTTCCTCCTCCTCCTCCTTTCTGCCCTCTTCTCCTCATGACGAGTGTATACATGCTTCCTTGCACTGCAGTGTGTGTGCGCGAAAAGCCTTGCAGGGGTATGCATGAATGAATGTACTTGTAAATATATTCTGGGTGTGTGTTGTGGTATGGGTGGAGCGTCGTGTGTGTGTTCAGTGGGGGTTTCTACTCCAACGCCCGGTGCTATTAATAGCTGCAAACTCTGGATGACCCCGGAGCTGCTGGCGAGTCAGCCTGATTTAGTTTGGCGTCTCTTTGGTGTAACGGCTCGGGCTGTAATAATATCGCCAGCAGGACCAGGACCCATCTCCTCCCTGCACTGTACTCTCCAGAGGGAGTTTCCACGGTACAGTACGGCCATCTCGCACTTAACATGCTTTGACAGGAAGTAAGTTCCCGTCCACTGTCCTCATTCCTCCGCTGAGACTGCCTCCTCCTCCTCTAAAACAGTTTAGTTTAAACTTAAAACCATTTTGAGCTGGATCATGTCATGCCCGATAAGCAAATATGATACCGTTCGCCGATGATGCTGTCATATCTGTCACAGTTTGTTTGAAATTAGGCGGATGACAGGCTGGCGTGCGCACCTGAAAAGGAAAAAAAATTCAGGTTGAGAGGTCTTTATCTAAACGTCCAGCGAGAGCGTCTGCGGTCCTGGAAATCCAGATGGTGACGAAAGCTGCGTCTGCGACCGCGCAACCTTCAAAACTGCGATGACAGAGGTCAATCAAAGACCCGCCACAGAGGTCAAAGATATGGCGGTCGAGTTGGAGAGGCAGCTCATGCTTGAAAAACAACATTGGTGACCCTTCATACTGACAGACGGACTGTCAGATCCCATCATAGTTTTCCACGAACTATTGATGAATTATTTGACATATTTGTCCTGGTTCACAAAACAGGGTGGCCTCTGCCAAGAAAAGCATCAAATCACTGAATCCGTAGAACAATATTTCATGCTATTCAGGTTTCCATGATTTTGTGATCACAAACCAGACTCATGAACAGAAGAAAGCGCGTCATGATGTTTAATGATAAATGTTTAAAAAGCCCTCAGAAAACTGACTGCAGCCGCTGCATTAAAGTGATACTCTCATTTCTCAAAACCCATCTCCTGTTTGCTGTAAAAAGACCAGTTTGTAGTTTCGTTAGTTTCTTCCTTGAGTGAGAACTACAACTTTTAGGGCCATCGCTCGGGCAAAACATTGTTTTTTGAGACAAACGTTAACAGAATAAGGTCAGTGAAAGGGGGTAAAATACAGTATGGTTGTGAATAAAAAAGTCCTCAATAGATCTACTCCTACCGCATAATCCACCTCTCCACTGTACTTTTGTATGATTAGTTTATTCCAGTCATAGATTTACCATTAATAGCTAAATACACAGCTTCTCTTCGAGCGTCTGAACACTGACGGGTTATAGTGCAATCACTGTATTCAACATCTTTTGGTATTACACACTGATCATATGGACTTTTCTACTGTATTGTTCTTTTTTTGCAGTGCACTGCGTATCACTCCCTCCAAACAACTGAAAATGTGTGAACAATTTCTTCACATTAAGTCGAGGGTTTGTGCAACCAGAATCATGAAGCGGCCATCACAGTTAAGGTTATGTTGCATGTGATCAGCTGATGTAAACAACAATAGTGAACAGAAAACAGCTTGAGATGTGGAGCCGATAGCTAAACATACTGTGTTATATATTCTCCTGGTCAAAGATAAGAACCACTAACTCATATTAAAGAATATCTTTCTTGAAGCCAAATAAATGACCATTTAACAGTCCTCAGGCCTTACATACATCCTACTGAACAGAATGTGTATGTGGTTTGTTGGCCGACTTCATACGAACTGCCAAAACACATCCAGGCTACAAAAACACTGTAAGAAACAGCTGGCCTCAGTGGGAATTGAATCTGTAATCCTGCCAGTGTTAATGACTTGCTTTTCCCATTTACCTCCACTTCTGTGTAGTTCTTGATACACATATGTATACATACATGTGCCTGGGTGGTCATTATTTTATACAGCGATATCATTATTCATGTGGGGATTGATGATTTACTGGCATTAAACTGCACACACATAAGGAAGGCCTTACTGGTTTTAAGACGTTCACCACCCAAGTTTGAGTCATCTGAAAAACTGACATCTCGTGTGTTTTTGTTTTTTGATTCCATGTGAAATATCCCGCTGCAAAGCGCCATTAAGCAGATAAACTCCGTCAGCTGATACTCGAGCCGCAGAATCACCTACAGATCTCTTTTCTGAACCCGTTTCCACTTGGTGCTAACATGTGATCTGTATCTAGATATCTTTATCTGGGTCTGGAACAACCCGTGTTCCTTGCAGGCTTAGATGCACGCAGAATACACCGAGATGAGAATGCGATTATGTCGACCAGACCACATACAGGCGGCCTGGCTCAAATTGTGATCAGCAGGTGTAAATGGCATCTGTAGAGTTTTAGCCAGTGTTGCCAGATTGGACTGACAAAAAGTAGCCCAATCAGTCCCTAAAACCCGCCCAGTCGTCATTAAAGTTGCCACAATTTTAATGTCTTCTGTTTTATCAGGATAATAAAAAAAGTGCTTTAGATGTTAAATTAAAAATTAAAGGTTTTCATTCATATGATCAGATGGAAGCTTTTACAAGTCATGTGTCACAGAATAATAATTCAAGAAGGAAAACTGTTTTTGGTGGAAATCGCAGAAATGGATAAAAAAACTTGCCCACATGATCACAACCCGGCCAAAACTTTTTTTTTTTTAACATGTTCCTTCATTACCATGAACAGAAAGACTGTAGTTTGTTTTGACTCAATCCCATGTACACAGCCCTGCTGCCTGACATACTCACTAGTGCACCAAACGTGCATCAATCTGCTGATGAAAATAGTCAACCAACAAATGACTGAACCTTTTTTTTTTTTTAATGAAACTCTGTGTGTGTTTTTAAAGACTTATGTTTTCAGTGGGAACCAATGGGCTTGGAGCTGAGAGCCACAGACTGGAAGTCAGACAGTGTTGAGAGACGGACTAACGCAAAGTAAATGAAACCGCACTAAAGCTGTTCTACCCTCCCTGGGGGGTGTTGAATTCACTGAAATGGGAAGCCAGCTGCTGTGCGGCCTCACCAAAGTGTCGCTGCCTCTAGCCCCTCAAAAGTTGCGTGTTCTGATTTATGCTTCACGAAATTGTTTAAAGGGCTAGAAAGTGCATTTTACTTTGACTTTGATGAGGTAAAGTATTGAATGCAACTTCACGCTGAGCCTGCAACTTTGGACACAAGCAAGAAGAACGTGAGGAAGAGATGAGAAGAAGGGAAATTTGTTGAATGAATATTAAAAATATGGTTCGGTGACTCAAACGCCAATGTGACAAGGAGAGCGGCCGGAGCTTTGCGTCTCCTTCCTCTAGTGTCTCCTCTCCTAGATGACTAGATCGGATTTAACAGGTGAAATCAACCCGACCTTCAGCGTGGTTCGCCTCTACAGCTGCAGCTGGCCCTGACGTTTGGAGCGCTCGGCATGCTGCTCGGCTGCTCTGCTACGCGAGGAGGAGATGGACTGTAAAAACAGCCAAAAGCAGGGAGGTCACATCAGGTTTCTGTCCCCCTCCTCAGCAGAGGGCTCGTGACGGCGGGCGAGCGAGCGAGCGAGCGAGGAGTCAGCCAAGTTCATGTTTTGTGAGACCACGCCGACTCATGATAATCTAACTCTTAAACTCTTAAAAGCTGCTCATGAATACTTGGGCTGTTTTGGCAACACTTCTGCGATCTGTGCAGCTGGTGGCGAGCTCAGCCGGCGGGAAAAGTGACACGACGGGCCGGCGCTGAAAACTGTGGCGATGAAGCGGGATGCAGCACAGCGTCTGCACGCTGAGGAGGAGAAGACAGTTCTGCCGCACTGGGACTCCGGGATCCAAAGAAACCATCTGTTTGTTAGCCACCTTCATTACAAAGTGCCCGTTGTAGCTCAAAGCCGCTGCTGCAGCCTCAGCTGTGCTTTGTGTACTAGTGTCAATTAGCAGATGTTAGCATGCTCTTATGCTAAGCTAAGATGGTGGACCTAGTAAACGTTATATCTGCCTAACATCAGCATGTTAGCATTTTCATTTTAGCATGCTGATGTTAGCATTTAGCTTGAACTGCGTACAGCCTCACAGAGCTGCTAGCATGCCTGCAGATGCGTTCTCACCTCAAAGAGTGTACTTTTAAAACACATTTGTTGTTCTACTAACACACAATCAATTAAATATGCAAGAATAACATCGGAAAATTAGCAAAACACATTTTATGATTAATTATCTGCTGTTCTGTTTTTAAAATCAAATTTCAGCTATGGTAATAAATGTCGGGGAAATCAGTTTGAAAATCACGGGACATTCTTCAGCTCTACTCCGTTTCAAAGTCGGACCAGACTTCAGCCCTGCCTGAGAAACGCAGCCTCGTCCGGCAAAGAAGTCGAAACAGGCTCGACTGCTGCTGCAATGCGGCGTGATCGGGCGAGGCACTGCGTGGCCGCTCACGTGTGCAAGTGCACATTCCTGGTGGATTACTGTGGCATATATCTACTGTTGCCGCCGTGATAACGTTCTGGAGTTGTAAAATCGGGTCTGTGAGTATCTAAAACAGCCGTGCAGCGGGTCTGATTAACCCTTCAAACGCATCATTTGTTGCTCCAAACTGGATCGTACCTGAAGCAACACACCTCCCCCCGCCCACGCAGCCCCTCGGGTTGTTTTACCACAGGGCTGTTTTCGGTCTGAATGCCCTCTTACATGGTGCGAATGTGTTTGTCTACATGTGTGTCAGTCCTGTGATGGAGTGGCAACATGTCCAGGGTGAACCCTGCCTCTCGCCCAGTGCAGTCGTCTCCGGCCCCCCGCGACCCTGCACAGGCTAAGCAGATAAGATGGATAGTTGGATAGAATTTCCCCTTATGTTGCAGTACGGCGCAGGCTGCTTACCTTATGCTAAGTGGATAAGCCCATAATCATTAATATAAGAGCCCATTGCATCGTATAAACAACATTTGGGATTATTGTCTGTCTGTTGAGGACCTCTTTAAAGTTCCTTATACGTGGGCTGCTGTTCGCCCACTAGGGTCTTATTTTTCAACGTGACCTCATGGGATGCGTATAAATAGCACGCCACTTTTAAGGACATCTCGCGTGTCATTTAACGCCATTACAGATACCGCGTTTCAAGAGGTTTGGACGTGCACGAAAGGACGAAGTCAGGTGATGATAGTCCAGTGCCCTCTGTCGTCACGGTAACCACAATAAACACGTGGTTAACGTTGCGAAACGGTCGCAGGTTGGTTATGTTCGGGCAACAAAACTCCATGGTTTGGGTTGAAATAAGTACGCAACGTAACGTAAGTTAAAACTTTAAATCCTAAAGTCGACACTGGCTTCGACACGAACTCCGGTCTGCTGGGCGAGAGTCCTGCGTTCCTTTGAAGCACCCACCTCCCTACGTGGACGTGTCGCTCTATGCACCACGTCACCTGATATTGTTTTCTATACGACATTCTCGTCTCGAATGACACACCCGTCTCTGAAGTCAGTGGAGACTAAATGGCGCGAAACGACACGCGACAAGCAAGACATGCTGTCGTGATAACACGCGAAACGACTGGTAATGACTGCCGCGTTAGTCGTACGCCATTTGGTGAGAGCGGGCTGTATTTGTGTGGCTTTGTCCATCATTTCTATGCGTACTGATAACACTGTACTCACCACGTTAGCATGGCGGGTCAAGAACATGTGCAGTGTCTGACCAACCTGGAAACAAACCAACAGTTTATCCAGATCCAGACCACTTTATTTTGAGGTTAAACTGGAAGTGAGAGCACCGGAAATGTCTGTCATAATCCCTCATTGCAAAGGAATTCATTATCTACGGGTCACGAGCGATTTGCTTCTTAAGGCACTGTATCTGAAAGTTTATGAAAGCACCCGTGCTAGAAGGTTTCGAATTTAAAGTCTTACACCCGACATCGCTCCAGACGAAGCAGCCTTTTGATCACATTTGCACCCCTGATGGTCTGACGGCTCGCGTTTCTGACCCGTCAGACTGCTTTTTATTGATGTCACCATGTTCACAGACCTCAGGTGTTTACCCGGTGAGTAAAACGTTCTTGTTACTGATAGAAATGATGGCGAAAGGCGCAAAAATAAGACGCACCGTAATAAAGCTCAATTATTCTTTAATCGCAACGTGAAATGTTCGATGGTTTTTAGGGTACGTGACGAATTCTGTCCAGCTGGGATGTGTCTGATTCGGAAACAGATGCACTTTATTTATATGAACCATCATTTTTGGGTCAAATACTAAAGTAAATGTATCAGATGTGCTGTGTGTGTGTGTGTCTTCATGCTTGTGAACGCAGCCCAAACAGAGCCTTTGTTGGAGGTTCAGATCCAGTTAAACAGAAACGCCATCTGGCACAAAAACACAGCAGAGATTTAATACGGCAGATTGGAGGAGGAAGACCTCTGTGTGTGTGTGTGTGTGTGTGTGTGAGAGAGTGAGAGAGAGTGTGTGTGCGTACGTGTGTGTGTGTGTGTGTGTAATCTGGATTTCAGCTCTGTTTTCATACAAAATCTGCAGTGAGTGTAAACAGAGCTCAGTGTGGGTCAGTGAACGCAGCCTGGAAAATCTGTCTTCTCAAAAATCCAAAGTGAATATTTGCATTCACATTTAACATGTTTAAGTTAAAGAGATTTAAACTGTTTTGAACTTTGACTAATTAACCAAATGAAGTGAAACAGGGGGAGAAAAGATGCAAATTGTCCCAGTGGAGAAGCTGGGACTAGAAGGTCTTTCGATTAACTGATTATCGGAACAGTAGGTTACCTCTTTTTTGTTGATCGACTTGATGAATGAATGGACTGCTCACTTGCTTCCTTTTAGGTTGTGTTTGTTTTAGACGCCCAGTTTCACGGGACAACAGCTGTGTCTGCTATCCTGCGTTGGAGGTCGAAACTGTAATTGACAGAACACAAAACAGAAATAATTCGGACTGGTGGGAGTTTTACTGAGGGGTAACGTTCTGCCAGGTTCGGTGTTTTTGTCACGACTTCTTAAATTAAATCATTATTGTCACGAGGAACATGTTTGGAGGACTCGGGCAACCATTTATAAACTGGCTCAAAGTGCTTACAACTGTAAGACTCCAGCTCCTCAGCCGCTGGCAGAACCAGGGCTGGATTAGCGACCAGGCAAAACTCCAGGGGCCCAGAAAGCTCCGAGCTTACTGTGTGTCAACTGGTTACTGTTGTTAAAACAAGAAAAGCACAGTATCCACTGACTTAATGACCTTAAGATAGGTCCTGCTATATTACCAGATCATTAGCACCTGCCCTGAAGAGGGTCCCTGTGTCACAATCTAGTTTAAAGACGTTAAGTGTTTCAGTTTTGGGCTTATACGTTGCATATTCCTAAATTAACCTGTTTAATTTCATGACACCTCACATCTGGAGCCATGTAATGGATATAGAAAAACTGTGCGCAGAGCGTGAGCAAAAAGGGGGGTTATTAGGGGCCCAGTAGAGAATGTTTTATTCCCATGTCCTGCTCCACCCGTCATATTAATGTCATATTACTGTATGAAAACAACACGCGAGTTAATAATAACTCATGAAACCATTCAATTCAATTAAATTTTATGTATATAGCCCAGTATCACAAATCACAATTTTGCCTCAAAGGGCTTCACAATCTGTAACATTCGACACCCTCTGTGTTACGGTCTGGACGGCGAGGGAAGGAGGACCCAGATGCAGACAGTACTGAGGAGCGAAGTCTTTATTGTCGCTGACATACGGTGGACAGGCGAACTTGAAAAACAGGCAGGAAAACAGGAAAACCAAGATGCACGGAAAAAAACTACAATGGGAAGAAGCAGCGAAACCACGGAGGGAAAACACTTGGGAAGGCTGGGAAGGCAACACGCAAACATACCTCCAACACCGACAATGCTCCCACAGCGAGACAAGGAAACACATGAACTAAATACACTCAGGGGAGGTGAAGGCAACGAGACACAGGTGCAGGACAAACACAGGTGAACCCACTCAGGGAATCAGGGGCAGGAAATAAAGTGACTGAGACAGCGGGGAAACAGACATCTACCAAAATAAAACAGGAAGTAACCAGACTGAAAACAATAAACATGGACAGATACAACATAGGATTGGAAAAAACATAAGGCGCTAGGAGAAACAAGGTGACCTAGGAAAACATCATAAACACCCCCAAAACACACCCCATATAACCCACAACATGACACTCTGTCCTTAGACCCTCGGTTCGATTAAGGAAAAACTAGCCAAAAAAACCCTTTTAACAGGGAAAACAAATGATAGAAAGCTCAGGAAGAGCAACAGAGGAGGGATCCCTCTCCCAGGACGGACAGACATGCAATAGATGTCATAAGTACAGAATAGATTTATAGCATCAAAACTATAACACATACTGTACAGTTATGATGGCAATGGCAAAATTGTTGCAGGCAACAGAACAAAATGCAGTAATTATCAACACTTAATACACAATCAGCAGCAGGATTAAGCCTCACCACAGCAGACGTGACAGCAGAAGCACAACCCCACGTGCAGCCGACACACACACACACACACACACACACACACACACACACACACACACACACACACACAAAAAGTAAAGTTACCACTAACCGATTGCTTGATTGCCTCTGCTCCTCTTCCTCCTCTCGCTGAAGTCGGAACCAGAATCCAAATCCTTCCTCTGATGAGCTCCACTGGAAATGTTTTTTGACCATCGAGCCTCCTCCTTTTCCAAACACCTGTATTCTGGGGAAAAAAAACAAACGTGGCACCGAATCCCACCTGGCCGGTAGCGGAGAAATATCAGAGAAAGTTTCTAAATGCTGACTTGAAAGATGATCCGCGCGCAGACCTGCAGTCTAGAGGTTTCCAAAGAACACGCAAGACTTTGTTTCTAAAATATGAAATCTCTAGACGACGTGCAGGTTTCTCCTCCGTCATCATTTCTCTCCAAATCAAATCCACCAGCCCGAAAGATTTTCAGTGTGATTCCTGAAGCACACGGGAAAAGATTCACACACACGCATTTTAAATGGAACATTAAGTGTGGACAATGCAAATGTTGAAAAATAATATAATAGTAAATGTTGTTCAGTTCTCCAGTGTCAAACTTTGCATTACTTTGCATTCTTGGTATCACAACCGTGTCAAATTAGTAACGCCGAGTTTGGGTGAATGTGTCTAAGATGATACAGACAACAAATCTGATGAAATGGTGGAGCCAGGATTTTTAGAAATACTGAATTATTCATTGACTTGCTTAGTGATACTTTCTGCAAACGATATATTCCTGCATGATGGTCTAAAACCTGTTTCAGAGAATCCCCCCACACTGCCAGGAACATAATTCTGGTGTACAATGACCCCTCTTTTTTATTTACTATAGACATTAAACCCCACCAGTGCAATTTGGGTGTTATTGTAAAACGTGAACTCTCCAGAGGTCGTTAAAATCACTACCAGATCTCAGTGTCCTCAATGGCAGCTATAAAAAAAAGTCCTGAGGGTGTATATTTCACTCAATGTAAATCTGATTTAGCCTCAATGAAGAGCTGGAACAAGATCATAGAGAAGAGGTGACATCTCATGCACTTGGGGGGGGACATTTAGGAGAAAATCTGCTTTCAAAAGGTGAACAAACAAGGTGGTTTATCTATTATCATTATTATTATTAGTCTGCTTAGGCCAGTCAGAAAATGCACAGGTTTATTTGTGCTGCAGTACTGACCCGTTCCGACAGGAGGCGCTCCGGTTACAGCGTCAGACCAGCCGCCTCTGGGCTGTGTGTGTGTGTGTGTGTGTGTGTGTTTTGTGCCCGGCACAATGATTTTTATTAGTAGACAATAGCGGCGCGCTCAGTGCTTCATCCCCCCCCCCCCCAAAAAAAAAAAATAAAATAAAAACAACCACACACACGAACGCACACTGACCGTGCACGCGCTGTGTTTGCCGACATGAATTCCAAACTATTACCGTCGTTGAGAAAACAAAGCCGAGGAGGCCGCCTGCCCGCAACTGCCTGGGCGCTTTTACGCACACGCACGGACGCGCGCGCACTCAGACCGACGTGCGCTTTTACGCACAAGCTCGGAACGGGATTTCACCCCACATGACGCGCGGCACAATCACATGAACGACTTTAGGGAGAGGTGCACGCGCGTAAATACCGAGAGAGAGAGAGAGAGAGAGAGAGAGAGAGATTAAAGCGAGCAGATAAAAATGACAGGTTCGTGTTGTTGGAGACATTAAAGGTCGTCAGTTTGGAGACGGAAGGACGGAGAGGAAGAAGCCGAAAAGAGGATTTGTTGACAAAAACGCCAAGTTGGAGAAGCTCCTCCTCTCCGTGATGTAGCAGCGAGTCGGAACCTCCTTAATTACTAATTTCTCCACATCCAAGCCCCCCCCCTCTCTCTCTCTCTCTCTCTCCACTCCTCCATCCATGCATCTCTCATCCTGACCCTCCTTCCTCTCTCCTCTCTGTCTCTTTCGTTTCCAGCCCGGATAACGGAGGTGGACGAGCTCGGAGTTGTTGTTGTTGTTGTTGTTGTTGTTGTTCTTTTTTTAATTATTATTTATTCCTCGTTTTTTGGGAGACCCGCCACCGGGCATGGAGGATGTAAAAGACCCGCCGACCGTCCACCGGTCCTCCTCCTTTAGCATCAAGAGCCTCCTGCTGCCCTCCAAGTGCGACAGACCGGACTCCGTCGCTGCTGCTGCCGCCGCCGCCGCTGCGGTCGTCGGCATCCCCGGGACCTTCTCTCCTTCGCCGGGCTCCGACTCTGAGAAGTCGCTGGACCTACCGGAGGTGGACTCCACAGCCGCGGCTCTGGACCCGGAGAAACCGGGCAAGGAGGAGCAGGGGGGAGAGGAGGAGGAGGGCGGAGGAGGGGACGGAGGTAAGGCCACATCGGAGCAGAACACTAACAGCGGGAAAAATGGGAAATATGACAAGCCTCCCTTCAGCTACAACGCCCTAATCATGATGGCCATCCGGCAGAGCCCCGAGAAGCGGCTCACGCTGAACGGCATCTATGAGTTTATCATGAAAAACTTCCCGTATTACCGGGAGCACAAGCAGGGCTGGCAGAACTCCATCCGGCACAACCTGAGCCTCAATAAGTGCTTCGTTAAGGTGCCCAGGCACTACGACGACCCGGGGAAGGGGAACTACTGGATGCTGGACCCGAGCAGCGATGATGTTTTTATCGGGGGGACTACCGGGAAGCTCCGCAGGCGCTCCGCCACCTCCCGGGGCAAGCTGGCGATGAAGCGCGGGCTGCGCTTCGCTCCTCTCAGTTTGGGGATTAACGAGCGGGCGAATAACCCGCTCTACTGGCAGATTTCTCCGTTTCTCTCCCTGCACCATCACCACCACCACCACCCGCACTACAACGGATCCTCACCCGGGTTTTTGAACCAGGCGGCCGGCTACGGGTCGCTGCTGCCCGCAGTGGAGCAGCTGAGCAACGGCGACCTGGGACGCTCCATCCTCGGCGGGTCGGCCGCCGGGGCGCTGGGTTTGACGAACAGTTACGGGATGAGCACGCCGCCGGTGGGGCTGCTCTCCGGTCAGACTGCCGGTTATTTTGTCTCAGGGACCCAACACGCTACTGCAGGGGCACCGGGGCCGCCGGGAGGAGGACCGCCGCCTCCTCCGCCGCCGCATCTCCAGCAGGGCGCACCGGGGTTCGGCGGCCTGGCGACCAGCAGCTCCCCGCAGTCCCTGCTGTCGGACTCCCTCAGAAACAGCTCCCTACCGGCCTTCTCCCCGGGCGTGTCCGCGGGGTTCCCCGGGGTGCTGTCCCATCAAAAGAGGGTGACCCCAAACGCCTTCCTAAACTGAACTCCCCCCTCCCTCCCTCCCTCCCTCCCCCATCACCGTCACCTCTCCGCGGATGGCACCGGGACGAGGACGCACAAAAAGACGTCATGTTAAGGGCAAATCATAAGTGGTAAATATCAAACATTGATCGCGAAAAATATATATGAAGTGAAACTTTTTGGCCATATTCTGCCCCGAAGAGCAACGGGGTTATTTCGATTTGTTTTTTCGCATTTTATTGAAAAAGGGACAAACTTTTGTTACCCGCGGGTTGTACAACTGTAAACTAGACTTGCCAAAGGTAACACTTTAAATATATTTCAAGCTATTTATATCTTGTACAAAGATTTTCAGTACTTTCTTTGAGTCTTTTATTTATGTTTTGTATTTATTGTACAATGTATTTAAATTCTATTTGTCAGTGTATAGGGGAGGGAGGGGGGCGGGGGTGTAAGACATACAGGGTTAATAATTATTTATGAATTTTGAGACAATCAAGAAGAAAAACGACAATCAAAACTTGTTCTTTTCTCTTGTTTTTGGAGGAAAAAGTAACTAATGAAACAAATAAAGCCTTAAAATCAGCAGAAACAATCAGGGGTTTTAAGAGGAAAAAGAAGCCTACAAATCATATCTCTACTCAGGTGTGACCCCGGACAGGCCTAACAGTGATAGCTAATAATAGGAATAATAACGCAACAGCTCTCTGTGAAGAGTTTCCTTCCAAAATAATCATATCCAAACACCAAATCCAGCTTCTTTTTTTTCCAATATGGGGGAAGTGAAGTTAAGATAATAATATCCTTACTGCTGCTTTTCCCAACATTTTATTTTTGACCTAAACCGCCCCTTTAAATTAATAAATAAATAAATGGATGGATATAAAAGTTTTTGGAATAGAACTCTTCATGGGTAAAATTATGCAAAACAACGCAGCTGTAATACGAGTTTTTGTATGTTTTCTGTTCACCAACAAAGCCCAGGTTGTCCTTTTCACTGCAGTTGATTTTGGTTTGCTTGCGCGCGCGCGCGCGCGTGTGTGTGTGTGTGTGCGCGCGCGCAGGCCTGTATGAGCGTTAAACCTGCTGCGCATGTGCGCTACAGGGCGTACGCGCGAACAAACAAACCTCGTCATTTCTGAAAAAATAAAAATAAAAATAAAATAAAAAATAAACGGGACCTCTCGCCGCCTCCATCCCGTCTCTAACGACCCCGCCGGCCTGCGTCGGTTCCCGGTAAAAGTCTCAAAGCGACCGGCGGAGGATCGGAGGCCTCCGCGTGCTGGGGAGTGAAAACAGAGCGCGCGGCTCCATCGGGCCCTGCATCACACACACACACACACACACGCGTGTACAGCTGTTGTCAGGTGAAGAACCTGTATCTCCAAAACACCACGGTCTTTGTGTTGGTGTTGTTGTGGGGGAACTAATAAAAGCCACCCGGTGTTACTGGGCCTGAAGGTTCTTGACCTTGGGAGTCCACTTTAGCAGAGCCTTCATCCCACGGCCGCGGAGACCATTTCAGTTCCGTTTAATCTGAGTTGGATGCACCTTTGTGTGATTGCCTGGATGGTTTCACTGAGGAACTGGAGAAGTAGCAGCATGCAATCCCTCCGAAACATCCCCACAATGGGAGATGCGAGTTGTTCCAGCCAACTGCAACTGTGTCCTACATATGCCACTTTACTTTTCTTTTTAAATGTGTATTCTTTGGGAGTAAAAGCTGCAGTGGCATCACGGAGCGGCTGCCACTCGGTTAACCGATATTCCGATATGAATGTTTATGGAGTGATAGTACCGGTACCGCGGTTTTAGTGGAAGAAGACAACTAGGCTACATGTTGAAGATAAAAACAAAAAAGGAAAAAAAATGTGGTTGGGGGAAAAAAAAAATCAAAAAAAAAATCAAGTTCTTTAAAAACATTTTAAAAAACTTTTCGTTTCATGGAAGAATTAATTGAACTGAATCTCTGTAACTTCCTCTGAACGTGTAGCGGGTTTCATAGAGAGCTTGTTTTTGTTATTTGCAGCCCCAAGAATGGCACATTTTATAGAGATTTAATTTACTTAAGAACACCTAGATGTCTTTTCGCCACAGCCATATTCATTTGGATGAAACCGATTATTTGTTTCTTCTGAAACTGATCAAAATGATTTATAATCCCTCAATAAATAACTGCTTGGAAATGATTATTTGGTTCAGGTTGGTCGGCATTCGGCTACATAAACAGCTACTGTACTGTTTAAACAGTGCGGCTTGTAACATGATGACTACAAATAATAGGAACGTTTGCAGTTACTCCGAGCAATCAGCACAACGCATGTGACAGAAAATAAAGCTAAGTGGACGACCTTCAGCACTTTACATCGGCGAGAACCTCGAGAGTGCAAACATGCCGACGCCAAGTCTTTCAGGGGCACACCCAATGAGTAGCATCGGTGGGCCCGTCCTCAGACCTCAGGTCAGTGCTGTCTGAGCTCTGCAGCACAGTCTGGATCAAATAAATGTTTGCAAAAGTAAAGCACAGGCGGACGCCAGTGAGGTCCGATGATGGTGATGATGATGATGATGGTGATGGTGATATTTCCCGGAAGCAGCCCTGTGCCAAAGCTCAATATTCTAAACACTGAGGATTTCCGAAATGAGAAAAAGTGAAATTTTGATGCCAGTTATTACAGTTCAAAGGAAATAAAGACTTCCTCCCCGCAAAATAAAATCCTGGCATTAATGTTAAACTGCACTGCTGAATAATATACTGATTATTCTTCAACCAGCTGTTTAGAAACACCAGGAAAACAGCCGCAGGTTGGACTTCATTTAAACTGACTTCGATTCCAAGTCTCTGCATTTCTGAAAGTGAACTTCTCCCCGTTGATGTTTCAAACAGCTGATGGTGCAAACAGGAAGCTGCTTCCTCTCCCCTTTTTTATTTTTTTTCAAACATTTTAAACGGTTAGCTTTTACAGTGCAGGACCAGTACACTTATATAACCTCTGACCGAGATAAAAGCCTCCTGAAGCCCCAAAAGAGACCGACCTTGTCAACACACACACACACACACACACACACACATTAAGATCCTACATGCTGGTGAGCAAATAGAAAAATAAGAGCATTTTTAGCAAAATAAAAGCACAAACGCAGTCCAGCGGTTCTGACTGAGTCTCATTACATTCAAATATTAAAATGTTCAAACAGGGTTGATTCTCAGCAGGATGCAGACTGATCCAGGCTCAGAGGTTTC
>CM022471.1:1334448-1350570 GCA_011952105.1 Coreoperca whiteheadi
ATTACAGAGTCTGTTTTGGGATGTTTTTCAGGAGTGCCTTGAGTTTATTGTTTTTCTTTCGCTATGAATTTGGTTTTGAGTGACTTTTATCTTTTCAGTAGTGGAGTGAACCGCCTATTTATTCTGTTTAATTTAATTGTCCTGAATTACTAAACTGTACGACTTTATTACGGGTGGCTTTTCCAGCACAGGTTCTTTATGAAATGTGATTTCACTTATTGATTTATTATCAGTATTATTAGTGGATACTAACACAATGTGGGGCGTTTCGGGTCAGTCTTTAAGCAGTGGCACGAGAGGGATTTAGTCGCATCCGGCCTAATTTCAGACATCTATGGTGACTTTAGGACTATTTTGAGCGACTCTCTTGGAGCAGATCAGCCTCATTTATAGGTTTTATGAGTAATCATCATGTTCCTCAGTATTTCAGGCGTGTTTAACATTTCACACATTCATTTAAATTTTTAGAAAACCCGCAGCATTATGGATGATTTATACATTTTTCAAGGGACGTGTTTGTTACAAGGTTTCTGAGTCCTTTTTGCTTTTCCGTGTGACTGAGCGTCTACTGCACCTCTTCAGTTTAATGGTTGCTTTCAGAAGTTTGCCTCTTATACTCAAATGTTTTAGGAGGGCGATGTTGCCCGCACGTTCATTAATTATCAGCAGTGCGACTGTTCTGCATCGTTTGACTGGGAATCTGTATTTTTCAGCTGATATTACGACGCCAGGTCGGCGGCGGCAACTGTCCCATTAGGAGCGTTGGAAAAGATTTTTTTTTTTTTTAGAATCACAGGTCTCATCTCGCAGCGGCGCGACTCTCAAGCTTCAGAGTCAACCTGACAGGCTTCATCATTCGATGAGTGTGAGGTGCACTGCGGCAGGTTTACGCCTGTTGTGTTTCGCCGCTGTCCAAGGCCCATTCCATTCAGCGAGCCTGGCGTTTGCGCACAGGCGTTTGAACTTTGCTGCTCGGGCTCAGCAGTGTGTGACGTCATGTGACCCCTCTGTGTGTGTGTGTGTGTGTGTGTGTTCATCCGCTAACATTCAGCGGTGCTGCCCTCTCGGAACAAAAACAGGCCAGAATGAGAGGAAATCTGAACGTAAACTGGCATTTGTGAGACAGATAGGTTAAATTGAAGCAGATGTATCTAATATCATTTGTAGCACTTGTTCTTCTCGAGCTTCTGAAATCATATTTTCCCCTAAGTTGTTACATTTTCCCCTTTTTCTTAAAAATTAAGCATTTTCCGGTAGTTTTAGGGCATAAATAGTCATGTGACCAACCCAGCCCTGTAGTGAATCTACAGCCCTCTTTAAGCGCGTGCAGCCTGTAATATGTTTTATAATAAGGCACGAAGAGGCTGTAGTTCTCAGTAGCGAGATCATTTATCACACATTACGATGTTCTAAAGGTCTATGTTGACCACGATATAGCTTGAACCCTTTTTATACACATATAATATTCCTGTAGTGGCTTTTAGTCATGTTATGGTCCTAAATGGTGAAGTTACAGTTACAGTTTTAATATTCCCCCAGTCATTGATGTGCCGATGGCATATTCAGCGGCTATAGGCTCTGGTGAGTTATATCAATCATATTGTGTCATCCTTAAAAATCTAAATTTGCAATTTAAAAACCTGCATTAATGCCAGTTTTCGGAGTGAACTGAACCGCTACGGGTATGGCGCAAAATAAAGGCAAAGTAAAACACAGGTAGGCCCGCCGGGTGCGTGGCAGTAAAGCTACAGTAGGATAAATGAATAAATAAATCCATCATTTTGTGATAAAGCGCCGATCATCTCACGCCAGTAGTTTGTTACACGGCCCAAAAAACAATAACACCCAAACAAAATTAAAAACACAAACAATAATGGTCGCGTGCCGTCTGTCTCCAACCGTCTCCGTCAGCCTCTCTCTGTCCCCGTCCTGCTGTCCCCGCATATGTCTTCCTGCTTTTTTTATTTACTGTTGCTGCTCATCTTTGTCTCTGCCAGACTACGTCTCTTCTTGTGTCTCAGCCGGTCTGTCTCTCGCCATTTCTGTCAATCTCCCGTCTGTCTTGTCTGTCTGAGGCTGTCTCTGTCAATTTCCATCTGTGTCTGAGTCTTTGTCTGTTTCTCTGTCTTGTCTTTGTCTGTCTCTATCTTGTCTGTGTGTCTGTTTCTCTGTCTGTCTCTGTCTTGTCTTTGTCTCTGTCGGTTTGTCTGTCTCTATCCTGTCTGTCTTGTCTGTTTCTCTGTCTGTCTCTGCCTTGTCTTTGTCTGTCTCTGTCTTGTCTTTTTGTCTGTTTCTCTGTCTGTCTCTGTCTTGTCTTTGTCTCTATCTTGTCTGTCTGTTTCTCTGTCTGTCTCTGTCTTGTCTTTGTCTCTGTCTGTTTCTCAGTCTGTCTGTCTTGTCTGTTTCTCTGTCTGTCTCTGTCTTGTCTGTTTCTCTGTCTTGTCCTTGTCTCTGTCCGTTTCTCCGTCTGTCTGTCTTGTCTGTTTCTCTGTCTGTTTCTGTCTTGTCCGTCTTGTCTGTTTGTCTGTCTCTGTTTTGTCTGTTTCTCCGTCTGTCTGTCTTGTCTGTGTCTCAGTCTCTGTGGGTAAGTCTCTGCCTTGTCTGTCTCTGTCTCAGTCTGTGTCTCTACTTGTCTGTCTCTCATTTGCTCTCTGTCTGCGTCTTTGTCTCTGTTTCTGTCTATCCGATTGTCTCACAGTCTCTGTCACCTCCGTCTGTGTCTTTATCTCGGTCTGCGTCTCGGCCCGCCTGTCTCTGAGTCTGCGTCTCTGCAGCTTTAAGGGGAGTGTCTCTGGGCGAATTTAGGTCAGCGCGGGGCTTCAGCCCGCTCACTCGTTTTGGCAGCCGGGGCGGCCCAGAGGGGCGGGGCTGAGGGGAGGGGGAGGGTGCGTAGCGATGTCGTTTTGTGCCTGAGCCAGTGGTGTCACCCCCACCACAGACTGGTCCCAAACGCACCGGACAGTAGCAGGTTCACACTTCTAAAACCCAGCCAGGTCCAATAGCCGTCCAGTGTAGACCGGAGCCGGCTCACGATTGGTCGTCTGGCGCCAGATTGTCGGCATTCAGCCACAATCGGGAAACCTGAGGTGGTACCAGCTGTGAGATATGTTGCCACGGTGACTTTATAGTCTCACTGCAGAATATATTTTAGTATTATGGTGCTTCGTGCTTTCATTGTGGCGCTTCATGGCATCTTCCTGTAGGGCCATAGTAATCAGCCATATATTGTACTGGCTGAAAATCCCAATAACAGCCTTCTACATATACTTAGGGGTGGGCCTGCAGCTAATTATTATTTTCATTATTGATTAATGATTAATTAATAGCCCAAAGTCATGTCTTCAAATGTCGTTTTGTCCGACCAACGGTCCAAAAGATATTCCCGAAAAAACTCTGTGAATTTCAATTTAAGCACAACATTGATTAAGAACATAGTTTATAATTAACCATCGTAAATAAGATATCAATCGCCTCTTTATTCCCGCGCTATTCCTGCAATGACTGAAACACATTGTGAACATGTGATTGTTAAACACCTAGTTTGCTATAGTTTTCTGTTGAGAATCTGTTGACTCTGTTTAGTCCATTAAGGTTAAACCAGTTAGAGTAACATATGATAATGTTTGGGCACTTTGGCTGAGGTTGAGAAAGATCATAGTTATGGATTAATAAAAAAAGAAAAAAAAAAGATAACCTTTATTGCAAAAGTCTGTGGCGGGTCGCAGATGTTGGTCTCTTGCATCAAAGTCAGACACGCTACACGCCCCATCCACCGCAATAACACGACTTCTCGCCTCACAAGTAAGGGTGCTTTCACACCTGCCTAATTTAGTTCGGTTCAATCGTACTAGAGTTCGTTTGCCCCGTTGGTGCGGTTCGTTTGCTCAGGTGTGAAAGCAGCAGTCGCACCAAAAGCGGACCAAACAAGCGCACCTCCCTGAAGAGGCAGTCTCGGCACGCTTTCAAACGAACTCTGGAGCGGCTCGTTTGGGTTGGAGAACGCGAACCGACCTCGAAACCCACCCAACTGCAAAAAATACTGATCGTTTTTGGACTAAACCAGCTGCCGTAGTCATATTTGCGGAAGACGAGCGTGTCCGAGTTAAGAAGAATTAATGCGTGCCTCCGCTTGAAGTGACGAGCGATGCGCGCTCGCCGTTTGCATCAGAACGCTGTTTTCAAGCCGCACCCGCGCTTCATTACAGAAATGCATTGTCTGCATATTGTGGTGATACAACCAATGTAAAAGATTCTGAACAGGGACAAAACCAGCCCGCACAGTCGGCTCCACAGTTGTGTTGTTTGCTGGCTTTTCCTCTTCTGTTGGAATTTTCCTACATTGTTTGCCCTTGGTTCGGACCAAATGAACCGACCTAGAGGTGTGAAAGCACCCTAAAGGACGCGCTTCTTCCTGCGTCCGCACGGACCGCCGGCAGCAGACAGAAATGCAACGTAAGGTGCGGAAGAATCCAGTATAGATGTAACTCCTGTCAACTAGTACTACGACACATCGCAGCATTTCTATAAAGGCAACCGGGAAATGGAAGCCGTAGAAGGTACTGAACATGTGAATCCGCAGACTGGATGTGGGGGGGCGGGGTGCGGGGCTGATAAGTGATGGTGATTGAGCGTTTGGACTGTCCCCGTCCCCCGCAGGACTGTAGATTCACACTGTGTCAGCAGACACACTGTTAAACCACTCGAGGACGGACCAGCTGCTCGCTCTGATGTGGAACCAAACCCTGAGAACCGGCTGCGTTCCTGAAGCTGAATTACACATCCTTTTACACAATAAATGTGTTTAAACCACAGCATGCACAGAAACATGGCTGTAATGTCGCCGGCATTGCCGAGGAGTTTCTGAAGGAGCCTTTCGGCCTCACTGCATGCGGAGTTTGGGCAGGGAGGGCGGAGAACCAGGCGCCTCTGTGCGGTGTATCTCGCGAAAAGGAACATGGCTGCGCCCAATTTTTTGCCGGTGTGCTGCTTGTTATTTAGCAGCAAGGGTGGACAGATCTGTGCAGATGGACTGCAGGCGGACACATGACGCAAAAGGCAACGTTAACGCTCCCAGCTGATAATCAGACAGCAGGCCAAGACGCTGTCAGGTTTTGTGAGTGAACCCAGTCCGACATTTTTGGGCAAATCTCCCATCTTACCCCAAAGACAGACGAGAAGATTGATACCGCTCTCATGTCTGTACGGTAAGTATGAAGCTTCTGTGGAAAATTGGCAGCTGTTTAGCTTAGCTTAGCATAAAGACTGGAAACAGCCATCCTGGATCTGCCCGAATGACACGAAATACCAGCACCTCCGAAGCTCACCGATTAATACGTTACAGTTCAGGAAGCAACTGCTCTCGGCCGATCTCGCACCAATAACTCTCCTGTAAAACAGCCAAATGTCATTTATCCACTTTGGTTCCTGTGTTACTTCAACTCTTTAGCTTCAAAGGCTTCGATAGAGTTTATCTGAGGTAAAAGGTAAGCTAAACATATGAAAACAGGACCACGTTTTAGACGAGTAATCTGAATAAAAATGTAGATCTTATGGACGATTCATTCCATCATGGCTAAGACTGGTTACGGGCGCGATTAAACCAGTTATAGTCTCCATCTTTAAGTAAATAGTTCTGGACTACAAACCACAGGAGCCTCTCAGACAGAGCCGCTGATTTTATTTTTGGGAAGTGTGACACCCGACAGCTTGACAGTCATACGTCGTGCGTTCGTATCACCCAACAGTTTGCTCCAGTGACTCACGAACAGTCACCTCCTTCCAACGCCGACAACGCTGAGCGGTCGGAGGCTAAAACTGGGTTGCGGTGATGAATAAAACATGCCGACTGACCTTCGACCTCATTAGTGTTGGCCGTCATTTCTGCGGTCCGGAAACAGAAGCAGCTTTTGCATCACCAACATTTGGGTGTAAACCTTGGTGGGTAGGTTGCCCGGGAGACCCATGGACGGATGACTCCAAGTTGCAGTGCAGAGAATCTTTTACTTTATTTGCATTTCTTTGTAGACGTGTGGTTTAACCTCTGCAAAAGACAACACAATTATTCAACATCTAAGTCAAAAATACCACGTTAGTTACTGCGTCAAGCTTTCTGTTCTCACGCGACACATATTCAGTTTACAACGATAACGGTGGCGGATTTACCATCAAAATTCTAAGTAATTGCAGAAACAACGGATCCTTGATTTCAGACCGCCGACCTGCGATGTGCTCGGCTGAAACCCGAAACAGCTGTCGCTAGCTGGAGTTGATCCGCTATAGCAAGCTAGCCAATCAAGCCAACGAGAACTCCACGAGATGGTTGAAAACGCTGCTTAATGTTTCCAGCCGACCCTTTTGAAAATGAGAATCCCGTAACGGGGTCTTAAGTATGCACTTGATGGCTACATGCATGATTTCGAGCTAAAAGACCGAGGCTAAAGCGAACTGGTCTCAGGTAAAAAGTCAGCTAACTCTCATTAGCTGATGATCCACGCGGAAGACAAATAAAGAAAGAGCAGCGTTCAGTTAGTCTTAGTATTGTAAGTATGATATGGAAAATTGTAACTGTTATTTTGTTCTAATATAACCCCGTTTGAAAACGGTTTAGGACGTGTTTGGTACATGTAAAGCTACCTCAGGTAACGGCTTTGGGTTGTTGGAGCGTAAACTTCCCCAAATCTAATTAAGAGCAGGTAAAAGTAAAGACAAGAATCATGGAGCCTATGTAAGAGAGAAATGTAAAAGGAAGTGGACAAATGAACTTACTCTTGAGTTGCAGCAGCTGCATCAGGGGCACAAACACCAGCTCCTATTAGGAATATTAATAAAGACAACAAAACAAGACAAAAGTCGCTGTGAATTACAGAGAAGGGAAATTACAACTGGATAAAATGATCATGAAAACATGTCAACGAAAGCCCATGAGTTTCTCATGATAAGCGGTGTACGGCTGCGTACTGCTGCCACGCCAGAAAAGGAAAAACGGATCAGTATATCACGTTATATCGTGAAACGTTCGTACGTCGAACCAACTGGCTTTGCAGCAGCACGCTTCCGTATGATGGGGTCCAACGCGAACCAATGTTCTCAAAGTTAGAACAGTTTTGGTCATTTCAAATGAGAGATTTGTATATTGGAGTTTTTGAGTGTTAAACCGATTATAAATAATAACGATTTCTGAACTTAAAAGTGTTGTTTTTTTAGTCAGGAATACCTTTGACCATTTACACCTATTAAACAATATTCAAGACCTTTTACGAGTTACAACTCTGAAGTCAAGATCACAGACACGCTTTAAGACTTAAATGGAAACACAAAGGGAACACATGAAACCTCCACAGAGTATCATCGTTTGAATGTTGTAGAGATTTTTATACCCGGTAGATTAACTCAGCAGTGCTGAAAGTGTGAACATGCTGCTGTAACCAGAGCCGAGCTGACAGACAGACTGCCCTCATGCAGGTGGATTACAGCTACAGAAAGGCATTCATAACCCCCATGGCTCACATATAAAGACAAAAGCACTATTATATTCATATAGACCATTAGTGTCCTTTCTAGCGAATATTTTGTTATTTATTTTTGAAAGATTTCCATGAAGTTGTTTGTTTTTGGTAATCCAACCCTCTAGAGGTAGAGCTCCTAAATTAGTATTATTATTATTATTTTAATGTTCCCTCAACCCCAGAGACTATGTAATTATATGAAAAGATTTTATTTTGCAGAGAAGACTTCAACATAGTGTCTCTCTTAACCTACCTCTGCTCTGGCGTGAGTGGGATTCTTTTTTGTTTCTTGATCAAACACGATGTCAAAAGTTAAAATATGAATGATGACAGGGCGGAATGAGTCAACAGACCGTATGCGTTAGGTGAGTTAAGGTACCCCTGGTTTTTTGTAAAATTGAGACCGACGCCATTGCAGCCCACGCTCGCCCGTTAGCGGCGTCGATCTACGAATCGAAAGATGTCATTTATGTTGTTTCATTAAGTCATCAATGATGGTATTTATTTGTCCGAGGAGTGCCAGCTGCGGCAGCAGAAGAAAAACCCCCACCTCGAAAACACATTTCAAACAGCCAGTTTAAAGGAAGCTAGAGGTCAGAGGTCACGGCATCATGACCTTCTTACAAATTTAACAGGAAGCTTAAAGGGAATTTAAAGTTCAGCCAGAGTTGAAACAATTCAAACAAACTAAAATCCTTAAAAATGCCTCAAATCCTTTATTCAGTTTGTCTTAACAATAACTGCCGTACGATCGAACAGCGTTTAAGGACTAATCAGCGCTTAACGGCTACAATAGGAATCAATACTGGTCCCAACAGTGAGGGTCGGTGCCTTCCTCTGCCCTGAGGTCCACAGGGACACGAACCCTTAAACTTTGTGGAGTTAAGTTCGGGGACTTCATCTATAACCATTAACTGTTAGCCTAATCAATCCATTTTGTTTTCGCTTCAGTGATTAAGCAGTTCAGCAGTTGGTTATTCAAATCAGTACATACCGTGAGGACCTCTGCAGTGTTCACTTTGTCAAAAACTAAACATTTTGTGGAGGTTTTTTTGTTAACAAAAATGAGATGAAAACTAAATAAAAAGTCAACAAAAGCTATGACGTAATGTATTATTTTTGTCATAAAAATGATCCAATAACGTCAAATATGAACAAATCGACAAGTTAACCAATTACTGTTTTAATGCGAAGGCTTTAACGACCTGCATGCATCTCCAGAACCACACAAGCGCGTTTCCATCCACCTGTTTTATGTGCATTCTTAATTGGCGCATAAACAAAAAACAAAGGTAGAAACCCGGGAATTTCCAAAAACCTCGCTTGACTGTGGTGGAAAAATTGGTGAAATCTAAATGCAACAAACTGCACCGGAAACCGACACAGACATCAGACGTGTGCGGAGCCAAGAGGCGGCTGTAACCGTCCTCACATTAATGCATGAGACAAACAGAAACGCCACATTCGCTTCATGTTTTCTACATTTTGTCCCCACACCTTTTGAGGTTTGACTCGTGCTCATTTAATCATGTCTTCTCATTGCGCCCTTGTCTTCGGCAGTGGTATAACGGCGCCTGACCGGTGCATTGCCTCCACCTATTGCTTACCTCGAAATCAACTCCTAATCTTCGCCTAACAGTAGTGGATGGAAACAAGCAAACGTTTGCATTTTCTGCTAACGATTTTCTGAAAATGCGATTAACGTTTTGCTCTATTTGGATTGAAACCCGGCTGAAAAGGTTTATGAACTTAACTTACCTACGATTCCTCTGAGGATTAAGCAAGGAATGTCAGCAAAGCAGCCGGGACAAACTACGAAAACACGCGGGCAGCACTCCGTCAAAAGGTAAGCTAACGTTGCATTAGCAAGGGGTGTGGATGTCGACGTAACTTTCAGCTACATAACAGGCAGTTAGAGGTGGAAATCACGAATCACTTGGCTGATTCGAACCTGTCTATGTACAGTAGTTCCTTCACTTTTTTTCCCCCTAAGCTAAGTGGTCGCAGATTCAGACTGTCCTCAGTTCTGAAGTGCGTTCAGTCTGTTTGTGGCCGAAGCTGTTAAACTCAGTACAAAACAAGCCTATACAAGCACAGGTTAACAGCTCAGCAGCCTGTTATTTTACAAGTGAGTTATCGGATGGTGATTTTAACGAGCAGGTTACGTACTGTGAACTACAGCTGAGCTGACAACAGAGCTCAGTCACCAGTGAGGAGCGCCACTGCTAAAAGCTAGTGTAAGGCAGTTCACTTTGAAGATTCAGTGAGGAAGATTTGTTCATGTATGTCCTGAACTCCTCTACTACCTGTAGAAATGAGTGCTGGATTAATGCCATCTGTCAATCGTCTAAACCCTTAGATGTTCGCCAACGTAGCATCTGTTCTCTGGCGTTTTAGCTGCTCGCTTCAGACCGAACTCAGGCAGGAAAGTATTTTAGTGGACAGGCACCTTTTTTCACTGCAGACATTTTCACTAGTCATAGTAGGAAAAGCACAGGTGTTACTCATGACCCCGACATGGCTTCTTTTCTCTTCAAGCGTTCCAGTGAGCCGTGGCAGGGAGCCAGCATGCACGATACCAGGACCCTGAAGGTGAAGCAGCTAAATGGAATTCGGCCATCATTCATTTTATTAGTGCTTTTCATCCACAGTTATATTCATTTTTGTAAAAAGACTACAATTAAATAAAAGCTCCGGTGGCAAAATTACCTCTGGATTTGACTGAAAGGGGTTTTTGAAGTTGGATACCAACACTTTAGCACGGGCTATCTTTGCAGTTCAAATTGCAAAAGGAAGGAACGGAGGTGGACGTTTCAAATGCAGCTTTGAATGTTAAAAATCTGCCACTGTGGAGACACAAACGACTCAAGTCAAGAAAACTGTCTTGCTCACAAATTTGAGGGTGAAGATTTCAAGGAGCGTAACTTCAGTAGGCTATGAGCTGTAGGTGGGTGATTTCAGCATATTGACCTGACCTATGAAATCTAACATAAAAGTGTCATATTAAGAGGATATTGAGCTGGGGACCATAGAAACGCTCCCGTCCCGAATTCGATTATTGAACACTAAGTGACAAATTGAAGATGAGTTTTCCCCATTATAACACGCTTTGTCAGGATGAAAATGCCTCTGAACTTGCAGTTATGTCTTCACGGGACGCTAAAACTCTCCACCAAAACCCAGTAAAAACAACGATAATGGCTGTTGGTGCCTTGCTCTGTCCTTTGAACTCAACGGAATAAAAACGTCGCCAGGGTTCAGCCCACATTTCGCTGTGATCTGTCACAACAGAGCCTCAGCCATGTGTCCTCTCTCAATACTCGGTTCTCCTTCGTCTGCCATCATGTCAGGTATTTCCACCCATAATCTGTTTGATAGGGACGGTTTCAGAGATCAAAACATGCGCCTGCAGACATCGTCGCTGCTGCTTCCTCGCCGCTCACGCCTGACTGAGCCACAGAAAGGCCTGACGCAGACATCAACTGCATGACAAAGTCTCCTATAGAAGCTGAACGTCACTCATCAATACAGGTCTGGTGTGTGTGTGTGTGTGTGTGTGTGTGTGTGTGTGATGTACAGATAAGCCAGAGGTGGACGGTGTCATCGTTCAGAACGACCGTCCTGCATTCATTCAACACGTGTTCTGTAGCGTCTGGCATCAAGAGTTCTCAATTATTATTATTAATTCTTGCCTAAAAATGCTGATAACGGTTTGTAGAAAGTAGACATACATATGTGAACTGAACGTTTTGTCTGTTAGTTTACACACCAAGTCCAAAAACTGCCCTCCGTTCGAAACCTGTATTTGTGACGGCCTCGATTTTCTGCGGCTTTTTGGCGTCCGACAAATAGGAATGATCTTTACGTGGAGTACTTATACATACATATATATATATATATATATACACACATACATACATATGTATGTATCTTCTTAAGATATTATTTCTCTAATTGCGTCGCGCAATACAGAAACATGAGAGCTGCAAGGATCATCTACGGATCACATTCTCGCCATAATGAGGAAACGAATGAATGCACGAATCAATAGAGCATTACTCAGTAATCGCAGGAAAACAAAACTACAAACAGAGCAACAACATACAGGGAACATTAACACGTCTGCTTTGCGGTTACAAAAAAAATTGAAGGAAGTCATTAAAACAGCAGGACATGAAATAAAATAAGAAAACAGATTTGTGATAAAAGACACGTTAATCTGAAGACTCGACGCTGTTTTCTCTGAGCGACGAGTGATGCTCATCGCCGCGGACCCTGCAGATACAGGAGCACCGTTCACGTGCTGTTTTCAAAGTGTGTTTTCCTTTTGAATTAAACTCACACGAGCATCACGCTGTGTAAGTACAGCGCCAAAAAAAAAAAAAAGATGCTGAAAAATGCCGTTATGTTCTTTTTCTGCTTTGATGGAACCGTTTCACGTTGTTTATTTTGGACACCGTTTTTACGAGTTCACATAAAGTGGCCCCTCTGGGCATCTGTAGTTGTTAAGCCCTTTCTCATGGGGCAGTATCTGGTTTCAGACTGGAAACGCAGTTTAAAAACCACTGCGTCTTTAATCGTGTGAGACATCACGTTGTCTGTTAGTAATTATCAATACTGCAAGGCGGCGGCGGCGGCGCGTCTCCAGGGGACGTGATGATGGAGCCAGACGACGTCGTCTGTGATGAAAATTTAAAAAGTGGGAGACGGGGGTTTCATACAATGTCTGCTCTGGTGTCTGGTGTCTGTCACGCTCAACTTGCGTTTGTTTACCCCACAGCTAGCCGGACAGAAAAGAAACACTTTGGTATTCATAGCACACGCAACACACTCGACTGCGACGGCGAACACGCAGCGGTGTGAGACTAAGTGGAGATAAAGCCTTTTCATACCCAACACGAGTGTCTGTGCAGAGTAGGGCTGCCCCCTTTTTCTCCTGAAACCCATGAAGAAACGCCTCAAAGGCTCTTGGTTTCGCAGAGACCCCCGTCCAGGTTTGGGGCCCGTGGAACAACACACTCTGTTGGTCTCCGGAGGTTTAGCAAACGCACGCGGACTCACCACCTTTTAAAGGATTCTGGCAGTTTTCGCCGTCCCTCCGGCACGCTTACAATGCGTAGATGTGCCGAAGAAGTGAAACAAGCTCGCACATCTGAGCAGACGTTGGGCATCGGCGTTTGGAAGTTGACAGCTCATGATTCTTGGTGTTACGTGGAAATTGCGGCCGGCAGGAGAAAAATATTGAGGGTGAGCATCCGGCCCTGCTGCACGTCGAGGCGTGGAGGAGCAAGAAGCAGGTTTTTGGAGGTGCTGAGGGTTTACACTGTGGACGGCGGCCTTCTGAGCCTCTGTGCTGTGCTAAGTGGCGTCTAATGTGCTGCAGAGCGGAGGTTTGAAAGGGGAACGCTCGGGCCGCCGACCCCCCGCGTTGCTGATCCCGGCCGACACAGCTCTGCGCCCCGACGAACAACAGGACAGGGGGGTTGGACAGGTGGACAAACACACGAGGGTCGTCGCCAAGGGCCAAGAAGAGTCTGCATCATCATCAGCGGAAAACAAGAACATCCTCCAAAAAACCCTCCACACAGACATGACATGGAACCTCAATTGTTTCAAGTTTTCTTTCCAAAATGAGCGCCACTGTCGTTACATGCAGTTCCCTTTTTAAAACTACAGTCGGATCTAAATGGAATGAAATGTGGAGGAGAACTGTTGAATTTTCTCCTTTTTCAGGATAAGTTTTTAGTTTTGTGTCTCTGAACGCGGCTCGATTCAACCGAGAAGTGGACTACGATAAGCTCTGAATAAATCCAATGTGTTCCCCAGTGACTCGGACGCCCAGGCATTTAAACGACTGTCGACTATTTTGAGTTGGAAATTTGAGTATTGGGAGTTTAAGGCCGCTGAGTTCAAAGGGAACAGTTCACTTTTACATTTCCATTTCCATTGAGTCATTCAGCAGACGCTTTTATCCAAAGCGACTGACATATGAACAACACAAGGTAACAAGAAGCATCAGAGCAGCAGGAACTGGTCTGTCAGAGTCCAGCACAGGATCCAGAGCTGAGGAGAGGAAGGGGTTGATGACCAGAGGTAGAAAGGAAGAAGCAGTCAGGGATGGTCAGTCAGGTGTTGGTGGAAGAGATGCGTCTGCAGGAGCTTTTTAAAGGCGGCTACAGAATCTGCTGATCTTGTAGGAGCAGGCAGATCATTCCACCAATGAGGAACGGATCCAGAGAAGCTGCTCCAGAGGGATCCTGTTCCTCGTTGCCATGGTACCACCAGACGCTGTTGGTCTGCAGAGCGCAGGGACCTGGCAGGAGCACAGGTCTGTGTTAGTGAAGATATGATGGGGCAGAACCAGTGGGGGTCTCGTAGGCCAGGAGCATCGCTCTGAACCTGATGACAGCAGGGAGCCAGTGGGACCTGATGAAGAGAGGGGTCACGGCGCTCTCTGCGGCTCACTGGAGACCACTCTTGCTGCTGCTTTTAGAGAGGTTAAGTTTGGAAAATGGCGCCGAAGGACCTTCAACACTGATGATGGCAGCATCTCCCTTTTATGAGACTTTGTGCTTCTACTCCACTACATTCATTTCAAAGTTATTAGCACCTATCAGGTCAAGATCCTGCATGTCAGTTTGTGAACTACCATGACAACATTAATTGTTGCTTACATGTACACGGCCTGAAATTAACTCCCGACCACGCGCCAAATGCGGGGGAATTTTGCAATTGGCGGGTAACACTGTCAATCTACCTGCCACGTTTGCGGCTAGCCAATGAGAATTGAGTGATTTTTTTTTTTTCTAAGTCTGCTATTTCGTTGGATTTCAGTGTGTACAGATGTGTGTGCGTGTGCATTGGGCGTTAGGAACCGGCGAGAAAATGCCTGGTAACTTAGTAACCAGTAGTAATAATAATATTTTAGTTCTGCTTAACGGTTCCTGCTGTAACTAACCGCCGCCAGGACCCGTCTACGTGACTAATGCTGCCTTCACGTGCCATCGGAATTATCGGAAATAACGAGCCCTCTGATGTCGCGTTTACCACTGGGAAGTTCGGAACTAATTTTGATACCCAAATTCCCGAGATGGGCGTGCCATAAACTTTAAACATGGTGGTGGGAAGAAATGTTTTTTTGTGGACTCAGATTAGCAGCAGGCAGTTTATGAAATCAATGAATAACAAGATTTAAAAAACGTGTATTCTAAGAATCATTATTACTTATTTGGATTTAGTTAATAACACGACAGCACTTAAATGTGTATTCTTAAAGTTAAAGAACAATGTTTGTTCAATTCCTGTCTTTCACCTTAATTTCGGCGTTTTATGTTATTTCTTATTTCTGCATCTGTCACTTCACCGGTTTCTAGAGCATCTTGGCAAAGGGGCCGCAGTCGAATCGCGGCACGTTCACAGATTAACGTGGATTAGAAAATGAAAATGTCGCAGGAAGCCGACAGACTGTGGCGCTCCGCTCGACACTTCGGTCCAGGGCGTCTCCCCGTGTGTTCGCACTCCTGAACGTCTGGCACTTTTTGGTGTTTTTGAGTTGTTGTTTTTTTTTTTTAATTCAGGATTTATTTTCCGTTCAGCTTCACTGAGAATAAAGATCACCACCTTCCCCGTCGCTGCTGGTAAGGTGACACGTTTTGGTTCGCTGGCCATTTTCTCAGTCCGTGTCCACTTCAACAACAGAAAGAAAGGTTACTAAAACTGTATCAGCTGGATTTTTACACTAACTGCTGACAGCCCTATCTTACCACAACATGTTACATTTGGACTCTTTTATATATTTTGAGAGTGGAATTTAGAGCATCAGGGGACGTTAAAACTCTCCTCCGAAAACCGGACCGACCCACCGCATTAACAATTCAGTCACTCAAGTTTTAGTTCACTGCTCAAATCAGAATCCATAACCTGACGACGAAAAGCCATTTGGCAGCCGTCTTTTGGATTATTTATGCAGCTTTAACTTTCCTATCTCGCAGCATGTTTCTATCTGTGCTTTCTTTAATTTTTATTCCCCCTCTGGGATCAACAAAGCCTCATGCTCACCTAATATAATCATCATTGGATGTTAGCTTTTGAAAGTCAACGTCAAACTGCTGGATGGGAATAAGGTGCAGGCTGCTCGAGGAGTAACAACGTCACGACGTGTAGCAAGTTTAGCAAGTTGTTAGCCGTTGGCCGAAAACCCCCCCAGATCTTTTTCTGAGGAATTCAGAATGAGTCCGGGAGTCTCAGGGAGGTTGAAGTATTATTTGTTTTTAATTATACAACAGGTGCTTAAAGGGTTCCCACCTGGAGAGGAGAGAAGAAATAATCCCTCGCTTTGAGCAAAAAACACCACAAATCTCCAAACTGGGAGCGACCGAACAGCTGGAAACAGAAAGCAGCAGAAAAACTTCATTGCTCTTTGTTTTGCAGTCAGTTTTGCTGCTTTTACAGAGGGGGGGGGTTGGTGGGTGTCCAAATACCAGAAAAAAAACTGTAAAGTACTAAAGCCTGCATGTGCAACCTGTAAACAACATCAACAGGCCGCATGGAGCAGCAGGAGTGCCAACCGACTTCAGGTCGAGCTCATCACCATTAACGCGCACACACACACACTCAC
>CM022471.1:1350595-1361433 GCA_011952105.1 Coreoperca whiteheadi
GGCGCCCCCCTTCTCTTATAACCAACTAGGTGGTTATAAGGGAAAGGGGGAACCCCCCCTTCCGGGGGGGGGGGGGGGGGGGGGAGGGTATTCTGACAAGCGTGCAGGTTGTGTCCAGTCTGTACAACTTCTCGAACGGGAGAAACTTCTTGGCGGAACAGCTGGAGAGACAGAACAACACAATTTAAGAGGCCGAAAGTGATTGAAAGCCAGCGCAGGGAGATAACAGCAGACCAAAGCGATGGTGGATTCACTGGCAGAGGCACCACCTCTCCACTTGTAACCTACATTTACTGGGATCGGACAGGATGTGGGTCTTTTCCCTCCCTGCTAACAGTCAGCGAATGACTGAGACTGATATTGGCAGTTAAGCAGGCGTCAGATTATCGTTCACCTCTAATGTAATGTATTTACATCCTGATGAAATCCACCAAACCTGAATGGGGACGCCCGACTTTCTGTCCTGTCTGTCACTTATTTGGATTGTCTGTTTGCTTTTCTTTGTGTGTGTGAATTTAGACTGAAGTGAATGAGGAATGCTTAGTTTGAGTAGTTTGAGTTTGTCTGCATTTCATGTGGTAGTTTAGAGATTCAGGAGAGGGTTTTATTTTTTTTTTGGAGGAAATTCTGACCACTTTAATGCCAAAAAACATTCACGTATTCACTTTTAAAAAGTGCTGAATGCAAAAAAACAAACAACAAACACCCAAATTTCATCAGTCAGCCTTCAAATCCCAGGCGAATGCTAATTTCAACCTTTTCCTGTGGTAACCAGAATTCCTATGAAAGATCTCCCCCCTCCTTCGTGTCGGATATGTGTTTTCTTCTGTCGCCTCGGTGGGTGGAGCCTGATGCGACACAAACTGCAGACATGGAGTCACTTCGTTCTCTTTAGGGTTGATGGACAGACTCACCAGGAAAGGTATCTTCATGAAGTCTGCAGGAACACGTGACATAAATAACAGCAATACAGCTCGGCAATATTGTTTCTCTAAAATACCCGTTGGCACATATAATCCCACCCGTTCTGAACAACGCCGTGCGAGTTTGGATTTTGCAAACCCTGCAGAACGTTCCACTGACTAATCACACCAATGTTACAGTTAAACAAAAGCTTGTCTGGTGAAACTAGAAAATAATTTTAAAAAGGCCGCCAACTCAAAAAGGTGTACAAATGAAAATATAAATAACTTTAACCTTAATTTGATTTATTTTCTTAAACTATTTTATTGCCCGTTGTAATTTGTGGCAAGATGATTATTCAGACAAGAATAATGAAACATTTTCCTTCACACCTCCTGGCCATATCTGTCCATTATTTTGTAATTATAGCTGAGATGATAAAATCATTGTGTTTTGGCCCAAAAGATACGTATGGAAGAAATATAAATAATATTTCCTCTGCAGCTGCCGCTCTCCTTTGTGGTTCCGTCTACAGTTTAAAACAAAAATGAATGAACATGGGCAGCAAAAGTGCGTTTTATGGTGCGACAGAGAAGCATTTGAGCGTGGGAAAAGAACTATTAGATTTTGCGTTTGGATAATTCACATCCACTGCAGCACATCACAGGTTCATGGTATCGTGTAAAAGAAACATGTGCATTTAAAATATTATTCTATTATATTTTAAATCAATTTATTAATTGAAACGAAATTTTTTAGCAAAAGACATTGCAAGCATTATGCATATTATATATATATATATATATTCAAATATTTACAAGCTTCGTATATATATATATATTTTTTTGGTTGGAACAAATAAAGGAGGAGGAATATAGATCAACACCAACCCTCTTCCATCACACACACACACCCTGTGCTTTAAACAACATATTGGTGCTTATTCTAATTGATAAAAAAAAAGAAAAAAAAAAAGACCAAACTCTGACTTCGGAACAAATATAATATTTTAAGTCTTTATGCCAAAGTAGAAACACAGATATTGTCTCGCACCGTAAACTATTTCAAACTATTGTTTGCTTACATTTTTTTTATCAGTTATGAGCATTAAACCACGCAGCACAACGAAGAGAAAATAATAGAACGGTAATTTTAGATATATTCTGGTTGCTGGTGGGCCTTTTTCCCAAACCCTGTCACTAGTGAGCTAAAATGTCTTTAAAAGGCTTAAAATTGCCAAAACGATCTCTTAAAGTAAGCAAACATCCCCTTAAAGGGACAGTTCACCCCCAAATCAAAAATACATATTTTTCCTCTTGCCTGTAGCGTATTTTTGATTTTGGCGTGAACTGTCCCTTTAAATATCTGAATTTAATATCTCAAATCTCCCGTAATTTGGAGGATCATGGGTCAGGCGGCTTAAACAAACCTGAATAAAGTTATCAAAGCCTCCAGTCATTAACATGTCGGACTCGGCTTTGGTCGTTTAAAAGGTCACATTCAGTTGTGTCACCACTTCGAGTTAATAACTCCTGGAACGTTTAAAGGGCTCATGAGGTGTAAAAGTAAAGGGCTGTGTTTCCTAAAGCAAAACCTTTTTATGTGCGTTTGCATCACCCTGGAGCAGTTTTGACACATCAGATGGTTGTTTTTGTTCCGTCGGAAGGCGCACTGACGGTTGAGCGGCAACGTCGTGGCACTCCCGCTTTAATTTCTTTTAAACTCAGCCCCCTCAGGCCCGCTGAGCGGCGGGGTCGCGTCTGACGGCCTTGAAGCCTCCGTGGCCTGCCTGAAGGCCATCAGCTTTCGGCCGCAGCCGAGAAGCAGGCAAAGCCGTGCTGCAGTGTTTTCAAACAAACAACGCAGGAAATGATAAATAAATAAATAAATAAATAAAGAAGAGCTCTGAGCCGACTGGCCGCGGCGCCCGGCGCCCGCTCCCACCCCGCCCCCCGGTGAAGATCGCGTGCAGAATCCAGGCAACCCAGAGCGTGCAGGGGGAGCGCTCGCTGCTGCACACCCAGGCGACGTGACCTTCCCTTCCCTTCGCCAAACAGCCCAGCGATGTGGGGGCTGTCCGACTTACTGAGCATGCCCAGTAGCATCCGCAGCGTTTCGTGACAACACTAATGGTCTGCATGGATCACTGGCACGCAGAGTCACTTCTAATTAGAATTATCTCTATCTTCCACCAGGGTTTTATGTGGTTTTCTTTCCTCTTTCGTAGAGCGCCGCCGTCTGAGTGGCCCGCCGAGGTGCCAGTTCCCCCCGACGACTCCGCCCCTGCTCCCTCCTCCTTGCCTCCTAACCTCCTCCTACCTCTCCCCCCTACCTTTCTAGACATGAAACAAGAAAATACAGAGGGGAGGAAGGGGGACATCCCGACCCGCTCTTCATCCTCACCTCATGGCTTCACGCTCTGTTATGAATGCATGCTTTCACCGCTGCTGCGTGAGTTGCATGTGCGTCCTTCCGTCCCGCCTTCCTCTCCTCCTACAACCGTCTGCGCCGAGGGCCTTTTCAGGGAAAGTCGCTGCACGGTTTTCCAGACGTACAGTAAAAGCGCAGTCGGTCGCCTTCCCTCCCGCTGACCCGCTCCTGTAACCCACTTTCTCCATGTGACCGTTGGGCCGCAGAGCTAAGCTGCTGTGGTGGGAGGTGGCTGGGGGGGGGTTGAATTGGGAGTGGAGGTGGAAAGTGATGGATGTCACCCAATGAGCTCCGATTAAGCTACCTCGTTCAGCAATTGTCTTTATTTAAAAGAGGGAGGAAGCGGTTTATCCTGCTCAGTCGCTTTCGCTGATTTAACAGGGCGGCTGAGGCACAAACTCCTGTTTCTGTCTTTGAAACCACTTTCGTTTGTTCTCTTTGTTGTGGTTTAATCTGCGTTTCCGCCGCCGTCACTCTCCTCTAAAGCGACCCGCAGCCAGCGTGAAAGCCTCAACCTCCAGGTCCCCAGCTCTACAAGCGGGAGGTCAAAGGTCAGAGACACAGCCCGACAATAGGTGCCGGAGATTCCCCCGCTGGAGTCTCATTCACGGTGCAGTTAAAACAGACAAGTTAAGACAATTTAAGCAGAAGAAACGTGACAATATCAACTAAGTTGCAAACCACATTTGTGTTTTCTATTGACAGAAAAGTATTTCAAACATTTCAGATGATGATGAGCCGCGACGAGGACTGACAGGAAAACGGAGGAAAGATTGGGCAGGTTGCGGCGGAGAAGTTGAGCCGACTTTCTCTGAATTTTACGAAACATATAAAGAGGCAGGAAGAGTTCAGGAGGGAAGGTGAGACCGGATTTAAACCTGCGCGTCCACAGACGGACGGACAGGCCGGACAGGCTGGCACAGCCCAGATAGACGGACAGGGAAGGGGAAAGAGACAGAAACGAGAAGCAAGCATCAAGTCAGACAGACGGCCGGTCAGTCAAACCGACAGAGAGACAGACAGGTGTGTGAGCTGACCGGACTGGTAGAAAAGGGCAGCGAAAATTAAACAGGCAGGCGGACAAACTGCCAGGGAGTTAGACACACAAACCGAGAGACATCCCGAGTGAAGACTCACCGAGCAGCCGGCGTCCGCGGGCCGATGTGCTGGCTCAACCTGGACGTCATTTAGCCGAAAAATAAGCAGGTGGGTCCAAGTTTAGTTTGTGCGTTTCGGTCAGAATTTGGGTCGTGCAAACCGCGTCCGCACCTACTGTACCACCGGGGTCACGGGGTCACGCCCTCGTCTGGTGGAACTCCGTTGCTTTTCCCCCAAAAACCCGAGGAAGACATCACATTGCACAATATTCTATGTGGTAATTGTTTTATAGGCTCATTCTTGCATTTATGTGCTGTCGAGCGTTGGGACCAAACCCTTTGCAAAGCCCAGAATCCACAGTGTGTCGGTGCATCTCTCCGTTCTTTGACTTCCTGTCTGCGGCTCTCAGCTCCACCTCAAACCGAAACTAGCTTCACCCGACGGTGGTCGAATGCGAATGTGTGTTCGTGCTTCTGGGTGGTGACGGGCAGCCGGCCGCTCTGACGAACGTCGCTTTTGCACGCTGGGGAAACGGACAGGCCGGCGGGGCGACAGGCGGGTCGTTTTTAAGCCAAACAAAGAGGCAGAGCTGCTTCCTGGAAGAAGGCGGCAGAGTGACAGCAGGAGGCGGAGGTCCCGCGGGACGGGACGGCTCCAGGCTTCAGGGCACCGCCAACACCTTCTGTATTTTATTGTCAAATAAAAACAGACATCTTCACAGGTCTCGGCACGTTCCGGGTAAGTTTTCCTGATTAAGTGAAGAATCAGCTGCTGGGTGTGGTTGATGCTTCTAGAGCTGGAACGATGAGTTGACGGGTGAAAAGTGAAGCGGCGTATATTTAAAAGTCTTTGTTTGAGCAGAACGCTCTCCGGTTCCAGAGCCCAGTGTGAGGATTTGCTGCTTTTTACCTCAAATGAACCTTTGAGCTTTGGCCGGTCGGTCGGTGCCACTGAGAGATCTGGAAGAGGTCATCGTGGGCTTTTGAGCTTGTGATAGGCATCGGTCTTTCTCTGACATCATAAACAAACGATTCAAAGATTTCGCGAGACAGTAGACACATTTATTTAAGACAGACTTTCCTTTTCATACAGATATGAATGATTTTATAACAAGAGGAGGCTGAAAGAGGAGGCGAATGAGGTGGAGGGGGTGTAGCAGGAGGGGAAGGAGGAGGAGGAGGAGGAGAAGACAAGGCAAGTTTATTTGAATGTGCTTTACATGAAACATAAAAGCAACATAAAGAGACAATTTAAATCGTGTAAAAAGAGTTTAATAGAAAATAAAAACAAGATGAAACGGGAGAGTAAAAGTCACAGTGCAGCGTCAGAAATTAAGAAGCAAGTAAGTAGTAAAAGAGGAAGAGGAGTGGAAGGATGTGGGGGGGGGACAGAGGCCGGAGCAGCAGCAGCAGGTGGGCGACGGTAATGGAAGAGATGAAGACAGCGACGGAGGGGGAGGAGGGGGAAGAAGAAGAGTGGGAGGTTCATGAGAGACGGCAGGAGGAGGAGGAGGAGGAGAAGCTGAAAGGGAATCAGAATAAAGAAAAGAGGAGAGGATGGGGGGAGAAAGTGAGACTCTGGATGGAAGAGGAGGGATGGAGGAAGAGGAGCGCCGGGGAGGCGGAAGTGACAGCAAGCTCCTGAAGGGTCCCCCCCCCCCCCGGCTCTGTGTGTTGCCATCCGAGCAGCAGATCGGGAATCCGCTCTCCTCAACTCGCGAAGCTTCGGCTGCTCGCCGCTCATGTCCACGGTCCATTCGTACCTTTGGAACTTTGCATCAGAGAGCCAGATGCGTTCTAACACGCTTGCTCACCGTTTGTGCTGACGATGCCACCCGGAGAGCTTCACGGCCATCCGAACTGCAGAGGTGCTCCGACCGCGAGTCGCCAACGTCGCCCGCGGGGGAAACGGACGGCTCTTTGGCCCCTGGAGTCCAGGGGCGCCCGACATTGCTCCTACCACCTCTCAACTCTGTGCCTTGACCACACTCAGCCCCGCCTCCTCGAGGTGGCGTTTTCACGCTACTCATTGGTTACCTTTTGAACGGAAACGCGGGACTTTAATAGCGGAGAACCGGGATTCACCTCCCTCCCCAGCGTGGTTAGCAACATGTCCGTTCATTAGGAGTCACATTCAGATTCAGATGATTGTCAAACATTCTTATTCTTAAAAATAGCAATTATAGTGTTATAACGTTTCCTCATTATCTTCATAGAAAACGTGATCCGGGGAGCATTACGTGTCCTCCAAAACACATTCGCTGTTGCAATTATAACAATAATAATAATAATAATAATAATGATGATAACAGATTTCATTTATAACGCACTATTCATTGCGGAGAATCTCAAAGTGCTAAATTATTAGTGTGTAAACGTGTATTTGTAATTTCTACCGGACGGGTTTGGAGAAGGAGAAGAAATAGTAACGTGGGTAGGGAGGGAGAACGGAGGGAGATCGATGAAAAGGAGATGAAGGAGGAGGTGGAAGCGGCGGCTAAACGAGGACGAGACGGACGGCCGGTGAAAATGAAAATGAGGTGAGGGAGAAGAACCGGAGGAGGACAAAAGAGATGCGAGACGGCAACGACAGGAGGACGGAGGAAATGGAGGAGGGGGGGGGAAGGTGAGGAGGAGGAGGAGGAGGAGGAGGAGGAGGAGGAGGAGGAGTTGGTCTGTGAAGCTGCAGAGCTCCAACAGGCGGCGGCGAGGCAGGGGGTCAGCACAGGATAAACGCTAAAACCTGCTGAGTTTTAAAAGGGCGCGGCCTGTTTGACCTCCTCCTCCTCGCCGCCCTCGCCGCCCTCCACCCCCGGGTGCTCACGGGAACCAGCACCAGCCAATAGAAACCTAAAGGAAACCAGCCTGTGAGCCAATGGAGGGGCCAGAAACCCCCAGATCATCCCTCCCTGCACTCTTCTCCTCCTTCTCCTTCTCCTCCTTCTTCTCCGGTGTATTTTTTTTTGCAGACGCCCATCGCGTGACCACTAATCACCTCAGAGGGCGACGCGACTCGAGCTGCGATCAGCTGATCCGCTCAGCTCGGCGCGTGGTTAATAATGCAGCAGCGAGGTGGGGTTTTGTTTTGTTTTCCTTAAAACCGAAAGCACATCCACTCCCCCGCTTACAGGAGTCACGGCCCGAAAGGTCAAAAGGTCGGGAAGCGTCGTAGCAAGCCAAACTACGTTTTCATGTCCCGATGCAGAAGGAAAACACCGTTCCTGCTGCTATTCCTGCTTCCCGCTGTGACGGGAGAAATAACGCGTTTGCATTGAAACGACTTCATCTCGTTTATTTGTTCCCTTTCGTTCATCTTTTTAACGTGTGTGAAGCTAAAACAGTTAATCGCTTCACTTTAAAAAGGACCAGAGGTTTGACGTTCTTCAGCCAGCTCAGTACTTAAACAGCACACTGTGAGTGATTGAGGAACAGTAAGTTACTGCGTCATTATTGTGAAAGTACAGCTGTATGTACACTGTGACCTCCTGTAAAACTACCGTATTTACCTGTGAACTAGCATTAGCCGTATGCTGCTGTGGTTTACGGCGTGAACTGTGATAATAATGCACCTCAGTGTACTTTACGCCACAGAGAACCATGAGGACGAGCTCTTCCTACCGCTCCGGGCAGGCCTTTGGGTTCCCTTTATTTCAGTATGAAATAAAAATCAATTAGCGCACAGCTGAACCCTGGAGTTGTGTAGCTCGCCGCGGTCATTTATGTAACAGCATTACGTCTGAAGGCGTAATGCGCTGCAGAGATGTCAAATCCGCCCGCGCTCGAGCTGCGTTAGCATGGCACAGCAACGTCACTCTGGCTAAACTGAATGCAAAACGTAATTCACCGGTTCTGAAACGCATGGAAACCAATGGCGGCCTGAAAAAAAATAAAACACACACACACACACACACACACACACACAAACACAATAAAATCCTAACCTACGCAGGCCGGGTCTGCATTAATGTAGAATTCACATATTTTTTCAGTTAAGGCGCCGAAACCTGCAAAAACGGGTTCTTTAGTGACGTTTAATTGTTCAAAGTAAAAACCTCTGTCGGACTGTTGAGTGAAAAAAGACTAAAACCATTGCTTTTTTAATTTTATACTATTTGTGGAGAGTGAGAGTAGAAACGCGGGAACCAACAAACAAATACAAATAATACTATTATTATGACGGAGTGAGGTTGAAACGACAAACTGGTAATAATTAAAAATAGCAATGTTATGTACTGACGTGTTGCTTTTACTGTTTTAAATTTGTTTCTACGAGTAAATGCTTTTTAAGTTGTTGTTTGATTTTTACTGGGGTATAATAATTCATGAGTAAATAATGAATCATTAACAACTCTACTTTCATAATCAAACACAGTATCAAGTAACTCACTGGTTATTAAATGGGTTGTAATGTATAGTTCAGATGTTACACATTAATGTGTGAATGAATGACTCACGCGGCACAGCCATCTGTCTCGGGTTGGGAAATAAATACCTTTCTGTGAAGCTTCATTGTGCCATAAATATGTTTCAGTTCTTATTTTAGTTTTTAGTTTTTTAGCAAACCAGCAGCTTTCTTTCAGTCCTTGGCTCTTCCGCTGTGTGTTCACTGTCGGCTGAAGTTTCTGCTTCTTTATTTTAGCTTTTTGGGGCGTTTTACCGTTTTCTGTCATTAGTGAGAAACGTTTTTTTGTTTGTTTGTTCATTTGGTTTATTGTTTTTATTCCTTCGATTTTTTATTTTAATTTTAATTAATTAATTTATTTTTTTGGGGTTTTCTTTGACGAGTCCAATGGGGGGGAAAAGGCCCGTTTGCGTCCATCTCTGCTCTCCAGAGTTTAGGGAAATACTTGAAATAAATAAATAAAATAAATAAATAAAAACAAAACCACTGGGATTTTTCCTTCAGAAACACGCCGGAGCGGAACCGGAGCGCCTCCGGAGACATTTTGTCAAACGGAACAAAAGGTCCATTTTACAGTTAAGAGACGCGTGTTCTGCAGACCCGCAGACCCGCCTCACGGAGAGAGAGAGAGAGAGAGAGAGAGAGAGAGAGCGCGCGCGCGCTGCTTCACCGCTAAACCGGAACACAAAGCGCACAAATAAGAACCGTGTGGTTATCGGCTACTGCTGAGTAGGGTTACTCATTACTCAGTACTCTGGGGAAATCAAGAGCGCTTATGGTGCGCGAGCGTCCGAATCTCGGGAGTGTATTGCGCGGGTGTAGAGTAAAGGGAAAGCAGCAGTGGGCTGGCCCATGCGGGGGGGGTGACAGGAAATCAAAGGATGCGGGTGCGTTTAAAACGAGCCCCTCGCAAACGAACGCAAGCCCGAGGAGAAAGGGGCGCTCCACCCCGGAACCGCGTTCCTCTCCCGCACGTGACAATGTAAACGGTGGAACACAGGCCGCCGGGAGTTGCTCCACGGGCCCTGTTCACAAACACAAAGCCCCCCGGGGCTGTGAGGCTGAAGGCCCAAAGTCACATCTTCAGACTTGAATCAGTTCCTGCTGCTTTTCAATAAGAACGCTGAATTTACCTTTTAGATGAGATCATTCGCGGTTTACTGGTTATTGGTCTTCGGGGCATTGAACCGCTTTTTGATTTGAAACTCTGGAGGGGGGGGGAAAAAAAGGATCACTGAAATCAGGAAAAGAATTTGAATCACCTTCAGCAGGCACCTTCCTTCCCTGTCTAAACACGGACATTATCGAAACAACAAGAGTGAGAATAAAATCTGGATGGCGCTAAAAAATAAAGAGGGCACATTTGCTCATCAGTAAGTAAAAGTACTAAAACCACGCTATAAAAATACTCCTGTATTGAAAATGTTAGTAAAAGTAAAAGTAATTATATTGGCAAAATGTTCTTGAAGGCTCAAAAGTAAAAATGCAGCCGGTGAGTGTTTAATTAAATCTTTGGGTTATTATTATTACTGATGCGTTAATGGGAAAGTAGCTTTTTACTGTTTTAGTTGTCTATAATTCAATATTTAACTAGTTTACATACAATGCATATGTGATATGTAATGTGAAATATGAATTTAAGTAGGCCTAACGGGAGTGCTGGAGTAAAAAGTATTTAATAAAAAAAATATCTGAATTGAAGTGAAGTATAAAGTAGCATGAAATGGAAATACTCCAGTAAAAGTACAGTATTTGGGCCCAATTTGATATGTACTTTATATAGATTTATCTTTATAAACCCTCTATACAGAACTGGTCAGCACATTTTATAAAAGTATATTTGAAATAAATAATATTGTGTACTTAAAGAGGAGATTTATGGATGTAGTGAGAGAGGACATGAAGTTAATTGGTGTGAGTGAAGAGGATGCAGAGGACAGGGTTAGATGGAGGCACATGATTCGCTGTGGCGACCCCTGAAAGGGAACAGCCGAAAGGAAAAGAAG
>CM022471.1:1361458-1377073 GCA_011952105.1 Coreoperca whiteheadi
GGGGGGGGGGGCGCACGCTCGAAAAGAACACGTTCGCAAGCCGTGTTGTCCGGCCATGACGGAAGCCAAGGCTGTTCTAGAACAGCTCCCCTTCAGCTTTCCCTGAACACATTCATGGTGATGCACGTGAAAAGTGACAAACATGGAAAAAAAAGAGAGCTGAGATAGAAGTTCAGTGACTGATTTGGGTTGTAAAACTTGTGAGCAACGCCGTCACAGTGACCCAGAGCCCAAAGGGACGCCTTCGCAACGCTTGTTGTGTCCGAGCGACAGTCCGGACCTCAACTTTATTAACGACACGTTCACGTTATTAACACTATTCAAGCTGCAAATCTGCTCATCTGTGTTTTTGTGCCCAAAAATCGAATTAATTAGTAAAGTAACTAAGGCTGTGAGATAGTTGTAGTGCAGTAAAAAGTGCAATATTCCCCTCTGAAATGTAGAGCAGGAGTGTAAAGTGGCATGAGAAGTAAATACTCAAGTAAAGTACAAGTGTGCCGCAAGTTTGTACTTAAGTACAGCACTTGAGTTTAGTTCCACCGCTGGTAAATTCACTAAATGTCCTAAACACAGTCGGCGTTCGTGTCCGATGTGGAACTGGGACACAGCTTGAGTCTTTGGAGGAGAGGGCAGATGGTGGAGGCAACGAAAACCCAACGGAGGAAAGAAGAAAAAATAAAAAATAAAAAATCCCTTCCAGCGGTTTTATCCTCTTCAGAGAGGAGGGGCTGATGGGAAATGTGGTCCTAATTTGGAGAGACACAAGCCCTCATAATCCAGCCGGTGTGAGCAGAGGCCGCGGGGTCGTCTCCATTTGTTTCCTATAATTTACAACAAGGGCTTGAATCCCAGGTTGGATACAAAATGCTAAACTCCGAACCTTTAGACTTGTTTCTCGGGATTAAGCTGACGCGACGCTGATGCGTGAGCGACGAGAGCTTGACCTGGGCTCACCCGAGCCGTCGGGTGCCGTGGAACCGGCAGATCCCTCAGTTCACCGTCTTCATCGATTGACTCCCCACACAGCGCCCTATGTTTGCTAACCGAAGCTCTGCGCCAACGCACGGGCTCACGGGTCACCGATGTCAGGCACTGCTGAGGGATAAATGCCCCGCGATGACCTCAACGGCAGATATAGACCAACTGACCACAACGCAAGTTAAAGAACAGTTTCTTCCCGGAGACCGGGGCTCGTGTCAGTGCGAAGCAAAGTCAACGTTGACTTTTAAAAAAAAAATTTTTTTTTAGTTAAATAACTTACTTGCGTCACTTATTTTAACCCCGCCCCCGATCTTTTCCCAAACCCGGCCGAGTAGTTTTGATGCCTAAACCTAACTGCGACCGTTTCACTACATTAATCACGCGTTTAACGTCACGTGACTTACGTGGCGTACTTAAGCGGTGCGCCTCTTGCTGCTACTTCCCAAGGATCGGATATGTCGCTTTGGGAGTCTTGGACAATCGACCATGTTCTGTCGTTTAGGTATGAGGATGTGTTGCGTGACCCGCATGTTAAACGCCACGGGATTTACATGACATAGGCTTACTTGGAGCCCGTCATCACCTTACAGCCCGTCCTCAACCGCCCCCGGCAGGGGCGCTAATTTAGGAGACGCTCCCGTGGGTGATATTAGAGGGTAGGAACAAACACCCCATGTGGTCGTATGGGTCGGGGGACTCGTTGCACCTCGGCTCTCTGTTCTTTGGCCACAGAGAACATCAGACGTTCCCTGGTTGGAGGGCGTGTATTATTGTGAGATAACCCTACAGCTCATGTCAGCGGAGTTCATCCTGATAGCTGCAAGGCTGCTGGGTTCAACTCTTACTGGCTACGGCTTCTTCTACTGGTTCAGGCACGATTAATAAGCATCTGCCAAAAGTGCACCGTGAAGGAAGGCCATCAGTTAACCAACATTACTAATACATTTGCATTCAATGTAACTGTCGGCGCAGCAGTGTTGTTGCTACGGTGACTTGCAGGATAGGTTAGCACTGATGTAGAGTCGGTGATTTAAGTGTTCACACGAAATTTAAGATGCTCCGATACACAAATTTAAAAGACTCTAGTCAGCCAGTCAGAAAGGGTTTTTTTTGTGGCCGTGGTATATAAACACCTGCCTGGAATCACGCAGGAGTCCTTCCTTGGACGCGCTGACAGTAAAAACAGCTATTTGTTTGCCCGTAAAAGCCGAACTGTCGTTAGAAAGCTCTGCTGCATCAGCGCAGCACTGAGGGAACATCGCATGGGCTGCGTACTGCTCGTTAACCTGCAGAGCGGCTGCAATCCAACGCACAGGCTTACAGGTCACTAGTGTTAGGCACTCCTGAGGGATAATGCTGCCTGATAACAGGAGGCTTTGCTGCTCAGCCTAATCCTGTGTACCAACATTAGGAGCTGCATTTGGCCACAGAGTCCACGGCTAACTGCTGCGCTAGCACAGCTAATGCAGGGCTAGTGAGGAGCCATACTTGTATTTATTTATTATTAGGGACAGCGGACATTAATCAACATTATTTAGAGTATAAATGTGCCAGAGTAAGCTAGCATTCAAGTTTTATCTACACACCACCAGCTCTGATATTTACCCAGGAAAGGCTCACTGAGATTAAAAAGCTTGCAGCGTCCCGGCCAAGATAGGCAGCAACAAGAGTTACAGATAGACAAAATACAAAAGACAGAATCTGCCACAAAATCAGGAATTAAAGAGAAAAGCTATTATGAACACTTCTAATATAATGCGTGCGAAAGATTGCATCCATAAAGCAGCCTAAATGGCGCCTGTAAGCGGCCCAAGAACCGTCTACAACTCTAAAAATTACTAAATCCAAGACAAAAAAACATGACTTGAGACTCACACACGAAGAGCCTAAAATACCCCCAAACCATCAGCAACCAGAAGAGAGGGCAGGCCCTGTGATTTCTGCAATTTCAATTCACAGAGACCAAATTTTGCTCTTTCAGATTTAACTCGTTCAGTTGGCGCAAGAGTATTTCATCTCATATAGAACTTGAACAGAACAGAAAGAATACCAGTTTGATGCTTGTAACTGCTTTAGCTTTGTAACTTTGTCCATGAAAAAGTAACCTGAGTAGTCTTAACAGGTCTTAGTCCCTACACTGCTGGTAAGCGACACGGCGCCACAGGTTACATGCCGCTGGTGTTGCCGACGTGACAACACAAAGAGCTGCATGTTAATCTTTAGTCAAACTTTCGAACAACAAATCATCAGTTGCTGTTTAAACCCTGGTAGGGGAGAAACTGCAGATTAGGATTACACACACACACACACACTCCCGGGCTCTTCTATAGTCGACCGTACATCTGGCATGAGGGAAAACCCGACCAGCCCAAATCCCTGGCGTGCTTGACGACGTGTGATGTAATCGCTGTAACGACGCGGTGTGGGAAGCAGGAGGAGGAGGGCTTCACGGGACTGGAAGAGAGCGGGAGGAAGCAGCAGGGGAGGAGGTGAAGGGGAAGAAGAAGACGAGGAGGAGGAGGAGGAGGAGGGGGGCCCGGCCCGGCTACCTTGACCCCTCCTCAGGGGTCGGGTGCGGGGGTTAAGCAAACAGGTCGTCGGCTTTGACAATAATCCCGGCTGGCCTGTCGATCCCCGGCCCCGGGTGTCAGCGTGCAGCCCGGCCGCTATTCAGCAGCGCTCATCAAAGACCACTGTTGTTCTAAGGAAGCTGGGAGGGAGTCTGGACCCCCCCCAACACTCCTACCCCTTCACCCCTTCCATCGCATCAACATTTTCAGCCTCCTAACGGGTGACATCGTCCACAGTTAAGTGTTGTAAAAATGACCTGTCCAAAGGCGAGATCATTTGAAGACACGCCAACCTATTTTGGAATAAAACCCATTTATCACAGTGATAAACATGATTATCGTCTTTTTTCAGCTATATCTGGTAAGATGAAACATCCTTTTAAACACAAAATGTTTTTAAATCAATCCTGCGTCCTGGACTTTGCACATGGATAACTGAGTTCGCTTCATTTGTTCGGAATTTAAAGTTTATCTAGAGCTGTTAGGTCCTTAAAGTTATTCTATATTTTTGTTCTTCTCAAAAAACCCCATAAAAAAAACCCCAAATCCGAGCCCGTCGGTTCCTGCTGAAGAGGTCAATCTTTAAAAACACCTCACAAATATATAGTTTCATGTTTAAAAAAGCCTCAGTAACTTCCTAAAACAGCTGCTCGCTGTAGTTTTTAATCAAACAAACGGTGTTTGTTGGGGACTATTTTTAGCGGCGGATGAATCCACATGTGGCGCTCTAGTGAGTGTTTGGGGCAGCAGGACGGTGTGTGTGTGGGGCTGAGTCAGAATAAAGTACAGCGTGTGTGTTCGTGGCGATGAAACAGCGAGGCTCACTGAGGTGTTTTCAACAACAGTGGAGCTCTGAGGCCCAGAGGAAGGAGATCCATCAGGCTGCGACACCTGTTAGTGGATACATGGAGCGTGGGTTTGGATCGGTGAACAAGATCAAAAAACAGTCATGTGTCACTTTTAAAAGGCGGTATACCAGGATACGTTTTTAGAGACTCAAGAAGCACTTTGGCTGCGTACATTTGAAAAGAAAAGGATGATTAATCCCCTACTTATAACAGCCAGCTGTTCTCCACGTCAGCAGCTCAATAATATAACATTGTATCAGTGAAGTGATGCGTTGAACACTGAAAGCCTTTGGTTTGGGTTTGTCTTTCTCACTTTAGTCGATGCCCGCGTCCTACCCACATGGGTTCTTTCTCCTCTTCGTCCCTGAACTGGAAAAGAGGAGTTCCAGCACTGCTGTACCAAAAAGGTTAAAAGCAGGACTGTGAAGCGAGTGAAATGTGAGATGGAAGGCAGAGTTTTAAAGGCGTACCGGCGTTACGCTACACAGACCGGACTAACTTTGCTAATGGTCTATCTGGCCTCTCGCCAACCCTTCCCCTCCTCTGCCGTTTCCCACTTTTCCCATATTCTTTTAGTTTAGTCACTCTGCGTTACAAGGCTTGACCTCTGCTGCTGGTTTTCTCCCCCTCCTCTCTTTGTCTGACTTTCTCTTCGCGCCTTTTTTGTTCCGTTTCTTAGCATTACGTTTGACCTTTGCCTCCTGTTTTCTCCCATCGGATCTCCTTTCCTTTTTCGTCGCGCCGTCCATCTCCCTCTCTCTTCCTTCCTTCGCCTAATTGGTGTCTCTCCGTCTGTCTGCTGTCTGACCAGAGGAGGAGGAGGAGGTTAACTCTTCCTGGATTAGGGACCCCTGTGGTTCAGCGAAGACACGGAAGCCGGAGGAGGAGATACAGTGATAGCCGAGAGCCGTGACGTTTGTCCTTTAGCCCTTGAGAGACTCCTTAGGAAGCCCAGATCCATTTATTTTTGGGAACACACAACAAAGAGAAACAGATTTCCATTTTGGAGGGAAATGTCAAAACCTAAAGTGAGCATCCAGACTTTAAGCTTTAAGTAATCGACACTGGGCTTCAACGATCCCACAGATCAGTATCTATATTATAATATAAAGTCGCCACGTCCACTGCTCGTGCTCTCTCTGTCGGGGGTTCGTCCTGGGCGGGGCCGCGGTCACGCCTGGTCAACCCTCTATTGTGGCCTTCCTCCTGCTCTGTCAGCGCGATCACTGAGCCGTTTCTCCAAGAAAAGCCGCTGGTTCGCCGCTGCAGGAAATTAGCCACGTTTTAAGATTCATTCGGACACGAGACATCAACTGTTGCATGTGCTTGTTGTCAGACGGTCAAGTTGGAAACACAACACAATACTGTCGAGTAAAGGTTTGGGCTCAGGTTCTGGTTGTGCTTTGGGTACTTTCACTTTAATGCGGATCCACCGGAAACGCGCGTCGTTCTCTGCCGGTTCGAAGCTTGTGGGCGGGTGAACGGAAACGCAACTCCAAATCAGGAATCCTATTTGTTCAATCCCCCAAACCCCCATCAGTCTCATTGCGAGTGGGCTTGGTGCCCCGTCCGCAAGTGGGAAGCCCACTGCCATAAATCTGGGGGTACTGTTTGATTCATCACATCACCCAATGTCCTGGCGTCTCTCCTGTTCACTTTGGAATTGATTTTGAGATTTTTACTGGTCACTTTTAAAGCACGTGTGGGTCCGGCCCAAAGCTACGTAATGGACACGATGAGCCCGTATGAGCCAGCTCGCAGCCTTAGATCCTCAGGTCCGGCCCTTGAATCTAAAGGTGGCCGTGCTTTTGCCATCAGGGCCCTTCGGCCGCGGAATGACCTGCCTGAGGAGACGAGGCTCGCACAATCCGACTTGCAAATCACTTCTTAAAACTCCTCTCTATAGACCTGTTTCTGTGTGACGTCGCCTTTTTATTCGTCTCTCTATTCCTTTTATTGTTGTCATGTTTTTCATTGTCGTCTCCTTGTCTTGTCCTGTCTTAACTTTTGGTCTTGCTTTGTTTGGCATTTCCGTTTGGCTTTCCACTGTCCACTGTCGCGCACTGCTGTGCCTTTGTCTGTCAAAGCACTTTTGTACACTCTGCTTTTAAAAAGGTGCTGTATAAATAGAGTTATTATTACTTTTACCGTAAAGCTTTGCACTGCGTGTCGCGGCACCCTTACTCTAGGTAAGTACTTCAAAATAAAAGCGCTGTGCCAGAAAGGAGCAACATGTCATTATAACTTGCATTTTCCCCGCTTTCTTGACACAGTTTGCCACCCACAGGCTGATCCTGGGCCCAGGGGCAGTGGTTATGTGAATCTCAACAGTAGAAATTGATCAAACATCAAACTTTTGGGTCATTCAACAATGTTGAATCTAAATGGAAATATCACTTTATAAGAACAGCACTCTTTTAAGCTTTAGTTTAGTCTTAGTTTCATCTGGCGCCATGAAGGCCCATCGGCTTCGAGACAACGTCACATGTCGACTTTATCAAAATGTTTACAGTTAGCGGGATGGAGCTAAAACAAGAGTGGTTCAGGCCTCCGATAATGATGAGGATTAAATACTTTGATACACAATCAACAACAAACTAATACGACTACACACACACTCGCACACACGCTCACTGTACCGTCTCAGCTGATGTCAGCGGGTCTGTAGCTGGTTTGGCCTCCGTCCTGCTTCCACTCGTCTTCCTCATTTCCATAAAAGTGACTTCACCCCTGGCTGTGTGTTGATGGTCTGTTAAGAAGAGATGGATTTCTGCCGCAGTGATTCCAAACGTCGGCACACAACACGCACACACGATGCTCGGCTTCTAGGAAAAACCTCTGAGGAGCCTTTGACGCTTTCCAAACAGAGTCCGACTGAGTGAAGCCTGAGCCGAAGGCCCGCCGTGGCGTCCACGCGCAGACAGCGGAGTCACCCTGATGTCACACGTGTTGTCTTTTGACTCAAGTTTTAGACTCTGGTGAACCGAGTAATGTCCCCCCCCCCCCTTTGCTTGTCATATGTCGCGGTCTCATCACATGAACCTGGAAGGAGTGGAACAGGAAATCAGCAGATATTTCATCAGATCAGATTTCTCCTCATCGGCAACAGAGCCTGAGGGTATGATGCGTTTTATGGCTTCACGGTAACATTAAACGTAGCAGAAAGTATTACTTTAAATTTAAAAGTGATACTAATACACGAGAGGCACAAACGGGCGGCTAGATGGTACCAAAGCTGGCAGCCTCGCTGTGACGACAGATTAAGCTAATGAGATTCATGCTAATTAGTGAGCTTTAGCGGTGCTGGTGCTTTAGACAGAGCCAGGCTAGCTGTTCCCCCCTGCTTCCAGTATGTATGCTAAGCTATGCTAACCACGTCCACATAGAATATAGCCACTGCTTTTACATTAATGCATAATAATAATCTAATGATATAATAAACGTTTTTAGGTACCTTTTCCTGATTATACTTACGCGAGTATAACATTTTCAAAGCAGGGTATTTTTACAGTGTGGTATTAGTACCACTTAACTTTACTTAAGTAAAGGATCTGAATACTTCCACTGCCAGACTGACAGCAGAGTTTATTAACCACACACGGAGGTTTCGTAATACCACACTGGTGGTGTTTTGGTTTCTTTTCTTTCATTCTTTCCAACTGCAGATTTAACTCATTTATCCTGTGCGTCCAAATGTGAAATCCTGCTGAGTAATTTTGCACGATGATACTGTAATGCATTTATTGTTTGTGGATTTTTTATCAAAATCACTGACGTGCAGCACAGACCCACTAATCTTATTCAGACATCCCTCGGCTGCGTGAGGAGTCTGTAAAGATGGCTTATACAAGGTACGTATGTAATGCATTAGCAGGATGGGCCTACAGTATCCAGGTTCTACACAAATAACTATTTTCAGGTACTTTGAAAGTATGAATTGATGTAACAGGCCAATCTTAACAACTACGTCTCATTGGGACTTTCACCCAAACAATACCGAACGCTTACAAGCTTCATTTCCCAGCTTCATATCAACATGGAAAGGCCGCTAGAAGACGGAGACGGAGCGTTTTAACGGAGAAGAAAGCAAGATTCATTCTGGGTCACTTGTAAAGTGAAAATGACGAAAGACTTTTTCTTTCTCGTCTATGAAAATGTCAAACATTTGTCAAGTAAAAGTTCCAGCACATCGCTTTTACATTTTCAGCTGTGTCATGTCTGCCGGCACCTTGCCTGCCACCTTCTACCTCTAATGAACACATAACTTTGAGAACCTTTGTGGCATGTTCATTGCATTCTGTTGGAAACAAATGTTGCCAATGCCACTTTGACTCGGTTGCTTTGACCGTCGCGTTGTCGTCTTTCTGTTAACTTCCATCAGCAAGGCATGTGACGAAGATAAATGCCATGAGATACGTAAATGATAAGCGGTTGGGTCTCTTGTTTAGACACAGAGGAGAAACTGCAAATGCTACACTTGTTGAAAGATTTGAAGTAAGATAACAGCTTTCATCACGAGGTGCTGCAGTCGTATAAAAGTCGGTCATGAAACTGCAAACCTGCGTAAAAGTCAAAGTGCCACTCGAGTGGTAACAGTGGCTTTTCCTGTGAAGCAGCTGCAGGCTGGACAGAGATGCTGACTTGTTACTTGCATAAGTGTGAGGATCTTTCCTTTCTACCAACAGGGAGAGAAACCCCAACCTGTCATTCTCTGTTCTTACTCTTTATGTCCCTCTCCCTTCTGTTTGGTCCCACCTTCACTTCCAGGTCGTCTCATCTTCCCCCATCGTGTCTTTGAAACCAGCAGAGAACACGCTGTTCTCAGCTGCCTCTTTAGTCTCCATCTGATTGAAAACACGTCAGAGGGCCTTTTAGCCGTTGACCCTCTGGACCTACAGTACGTACCCCTACCGCCGCAGAAGTCCGATCTGCCTCACAACCGCTTCGCTCAGCAGCAATCCACACGAGAGCGACGATGGACATCCTAACGCTGGGAATAAAGGCTTCGGTTTCCTCTGCAGGTTCAGAAATCTCTGTGACCACGTTTGTGTCTACAAAATCTTTTGAGGAACCCAAACACAGGCTGTCGTCGCTGAATAGCTTCCCCATGAGATACAGGGTTTTTCCAAAGCGCCTTGTTCCGGGGCCCAGTGTACGATAACGCCTGACCTCCTGGGTGCAAATCCCTCAGCGACACGCATCTGCCCTGCATATTTCAAACCATCCCATGTAGCCGTGTACACACAGTACGCTCTGTGCACACAGAACAGCGCATGTTGGTGTGGGCAGATTCCCTCAGGACTGAGGCGCTCAGCCGAGGTTCAAATCCCGCCAGAGTCGAACAGCAGCGAGCTGTGGCAGCAGGGCCAAATGTGCACAGGAGCAGTTAACTACATTTTACGGGGAAGCTCTCTCAAAACATTAACCTGGTAAAAAGAATTTGGTACTTTGGCATTCTTATGGAAAGTGCAAGCGAAAGGTTCAATATGATGGCGGCCCACAGGATAGTAGCATTTCAAAGATCTGCTTTTGCAAATTCCAAAACTGGGCATCCCTGTGTTATGTTTGCCCCCAAAACATTATCTGTACAAAAGACAACTATTGTTAGAGACAGGGCTTCTGCAGGGTCAAGTAATACCTTATATAAATACCACAGAATGAAATTTAATCCCCGTTTTACGATCTAGTAGGAAAACCACCCGGGTCAATAGGAGCTCCACTCTATTATTATATCATATTTTTCACTCCTTACCAGCAGTATATAACAATAATTCCCATACGTAATTAAATTCATGTGACCTGGACCTGGATAAGCACCAGAAAACGGACGGATGGATTAACCAATTATAAAATTAATTCGACGCCATTGAAGTTTTATGCTTCACTTGTCCGGTCTGAGCTGACGGGCCTCCAAGCTTCTGTAGCTGCTGTGCTGACGCTGTTTGCTGAAGCCTTCTGTAAATTCAATGTAAGACATTTTAAGACCTTCTAAGGCCTTTTGTTTTAGAGGAAACTAAATTCTAGACTTGCAGATATGGAGCCCTCGGATAATGCACACAAATACCAAAAGGCAAGTTTGGATTTGTGGCCACTGGTTAACAGACAAGAGATATCGTGGATCTGCTGGAAAAGAGGCTTTTATTTTGGTAAGATGGAGGAGGATGTAACCAACAGCTGGCTGATCTGGGATCATCTGGACTGTGACATTGTTTAGGAAAAGTGAAGAGAGACATCGGCATCTGTCTCCCCGGGATTTACTGGCCGTCGTCCACAGCCCGCGCAGTCCGAGCCGGCCGGGCTCTGATGCCTGGCTCGTGGGCTCGTGTACCCACATCGACATCCTGAAAACCTACAGATAAGTTGCACTCCGAATGTATATGTATATATTGAGCAGTGCAGAATCAGGGTCGATATCACCGTATTGAGTGTGTAAATTGAGAACCCTGCATTACGCATCAGTATCCGCATTCTGATTTTATACAACGTACCTTTAATATTTCCTCTGCAGCAAACGCACCTTCACACTGCGCACCAAAGAGGAAAGGTGTAGGTGTTTTCTTTTGAAACACAAAAAAACATTTCTCTTATTTTATGACCTCAACGCCAAATTCCTGGTCGCAATTAGGATAGAAACTTTGATTTCAGCACATTTTGACCAGAGCTGCAACTCAGGATTCTTTTAATCACTAAGCATTCGGTTGATTGTTTGTGATTAACTGTTCAATGATTTAGTCTGAAACGGACAATGAATCATCTGTCAACACAGTCGAAGGTTCATTAAACGGTTAATCAACTCGTCATCTCAGCGTTCTAGTTTCGATCTCAACATAAGTTTGCTTGTTGTTCACAAAACAATTTCACCTTGAGGTCCCTTTAATAGCCTTTCTGGAGCTTTCGATCATATGCCCCCCGCTGTGATGGAATAGTCCCCCCGGGGCACTTTAAAGGGACTTCTTGTCCCCGTTACCCTAAAGGTTCAGTTCCAAGGTTCATTCTTGAACTTGGAACGAGCATCTGACAAAACAACGTCACCCAGAGGTCCATTTAGTAGCTGCTCCGGAGCTTTCGGTCACGTTTCATGGACGTCATCAGCCTTGTTACTGAGCCTTGTTCTCTTCCTCAGATCAGAACTTTTACGTTAGAGAAAACGTTATCGTGGGGGGGCGGCTGTCAAGATCATTAAATATTTACTTCACGATCACGAGAACAAAACCAGAGAAATGCTTGTCTCTTTGGAGTTCTGTCCCAAAAGACTTGGACGTGTTTCATTGGCACTGCTGCTCTGCTGTTTGGTGTGTGTTTTTCCTTGGCAGGATGGAGGCAGCGTACAGTCGAGAGCATTAATATCACCATCTGTCCCGCAGGGATTTACTGCGGTTTACTGATCGGGATTTCACAAGCTGTTTTCAGTAAACAGATTCGGAGTTTTTTCAAACGACACACCGCGAGATCTTGGTCTACAATGCATCCTGTGAAAGGCAACTTAATGCGCCTGCGGCCTGAGCCGACCGCCTGACGTCGGCGTGTTTCTTGGGTGTAATACCAGCCGTGTTTGCAGAGCGATCGTCTCCGGTTACAAAGTGCTGCAGGAAGCGAAAGCAGCAACTAAGCAGCTGTAATACAGGAAAGAGCCGCGCTGCAGATTAAAGGCTGATCGTGACCTATAAGGCCCCCATCTTTGCATATGTTTATACATGCCATCGCTGTCAATGAAAACCTCCTAACTAGCTCGACCGTCTCAGGGAAGCTTTACAACCGGGGGGGAAACTGAAGGAGGTCAGCGCGCAGAGAAAAAAATAAGGGAGTTTCTCTCAGTTAAAATGTCCTTTTGGAGACACAAGAGTTTATCTGACGACAGCCAAATGAAAACGCTGGCTGGAGTGATTCCTCAGTATGAAAGCAGAACTCTTGAGAGATTTGATTTGGAATGAAGCCAGAAACCAACAACCGTACTTGGAATTTCTGTTGACATCACTTGAGTTTCTGTCGGTTTCCACTCCTTTATTTCGCTGTCGAGCGTCTGACAGTGATAGTAAGCCAGGAACTGGGCAGATGCGGCGGCAGCAGGGTGCAAAGGGCAGATTCATTTCCATAAGGGCCTGGTCACAGCAGGAAGCGGCGCAGCGAAATTGGTCCATGCGTCTTTGCTAAATATTTAGCAGCTTGGTGACATAATGGCTACACTCGCAGGGCTAGTTGGTGAACTGCCGTAGCTGGCGAGCTAACCGCTAACCCGCTAGCCGGCTGGCCTAGTCACATTAGCTCCCAGATATTCTCTCTATTTTCTCCGTCCCGCTCTGATTTCATTTCCGTTTTCTCACGCGTGTAAACTATGTTGATCGTGTAATAAAGAAAAGTCTGTAATGTCTAATAACTTGCCCTATTTTTATCAATACAGCGTTTTACACAGGACGCATGATGCCTCGCGTTCCACCTGCGCTACAAGCTCGTAAAGGAGACAACTCAAAGTCTGTTTTCCAATGGTTTACGTGCGTATATCGTGAGAGTGCGCTGGCAAAACACAGGTTTCCTGCGGGGCATCGGGCGTGTAGACGCACAGACGGAGCGCCGAGGCCGCCGCCGCCGCCGCCAACGTGCCGCTTTCGCTACGCGGGCTGTGTACGTACAGGGGACGACCGCGTGAGTCTAGAAGTCCCGAGGAGCTGAAGAGACAGCAGGAGGGACCGGCTGCCTTCACCCGGATGAGTAACATTTCAAATTTACTGGACAAAAGCAGTTTTTCAGTGAAGTTAGATAGTTCACAACATGAAGACAGGGTTTAAATTTAAAAGGGCTGCCGGTAGGAGATTACACATGAACGGAGCCCCTGACGATCACAGATATTTAAAAAAAACAAAAAAACAAACTATACCGAGGCCACCAAATGCGATTGCGTGGCCACGAGACACAGGTCGTTGGCGTGCTTTAATTCACTACCCACTACCGAAACAAATTCTAAAACTAAAATCACTCCCTGTCGATCAAGATGCAGCAGCCAGACGGAGACAAACACGAGTGAAGGGTGATTTCATAAGCTGCTGAACTTGAAGTTGAACTGATGATGCGCCTGGTGGTGAACAAATCCTGTCCGCTGCAGATAGCTGGGTCTATTCAGTGAACACAGTCTGCCCGGTAACTGACGAGTCGTCAGAGGAAGAGGGAGCGTTCACTGATAATCAGGCATCTGGAAACCATGACAATCAGAGAACAGGAAGAGCTCAATCACACACACACTAACATGTATTATTACTGTACATGTGCACAGAGAAAATATATTATAAGTACAAAGACAGACGTAGAAAAAGTGTGCTAAAATCATACTGCCACGCAAACGACACATTCAGAAGATATTCGCGTTCACACACCTGCTGCTCTGCAAAAAGTATTGTATTGCAGATACACACAGTGTGAACAGTACTGTGTGTACTTGTACGCGCACACACAGACAGTATGGAAGCGGTTTCCTGTCCTCCTTCCAATCAGAGCTCCTTATACTTCGCTCCTGATGGTTAATAGTCATAACGAGCAGCAGGAGATCAGTTTCACAGGCCAGGTCCCACGATCACAGACCCAGAGAAACCGCTTTAACCACCGGTTGGAGTAAATACACCGGAAACATGACGGCAAACGAGCAGACTGATCATAGAAGCTGCAGCTGTCAGAGTGAATCTGAGTCGCTTCATCACGAAAAACTGGAAAGTACAGGATTCAATCCAATCACTGCAAACGCAGGCTAATCATTTACCCCAAGCTGAGACGCCTGCTTCAGTGTTCGAGCTCTTATCGTATCACATCATCAGAAATGATTTTTGCACAGATCACTCCCCCGTCTGCAGCTTTATTGATCACGGGGGAAATTAAGCCTAAACAGGGAAACGGTTTTCTTTCCGGCAAAAAGAGATGGCGTAACAAAATATGACAAAATGAAACATGATTAGTTTTACTTATGACTTCATTTGTGTTGTCTACGTTTGCGCAAGTTGATGGCATATTTATTTGACTAAACAAAACTTTTATCAGTCCATTTTTATTACCCCCCCACACATGCGCACAGAGCGAGCGGTTCACAGTGAAAGAGCGGTAAAATGATAGAGATAAAATACTACAAATAAGATGGTAAAATGAACAGAAAAGAAAAATATAACAGAATAAAACAATGTATCAGTAAAACAGACTAAGGTGCAGTTACATCGATACGTAGGTAGAGTTTTAAGTAAATTTGATTGTGTTATTCATGCGGAGGCCCTAAGGGGACAACAAAATCAGGAGGTAATAGTTAAATTAACTTAAATCCTCCATATGCACAGTGATATACTGATAAAAATAAATAGCAATATAGTAAAAAAGTATACTTTGAAACTTTTAGAGCTCCACTGTTGTTAAAAACACCTCAGTGTGCCTCACACACACACACACACCGTCCTGCTGCCCCAAACACTCGCTACAGCACCACGTGTGGATTCATCCGCCGCTGGAAATAGGGCCGCTGCAAATGCACCGTGTCCTCCTGTTGGCTTGATTAAAAACTACAGCGAGCAGCTGTTTGAGGACGTTACTGAGCCTCTTTTAAACATTAAACTACATATCTGTGAGGCGTTTGACATCTCGAGTGGGAACCAACGGGCTCGGAGCTGAGAGCCACAGACAGGGACATAACCTGAAAACATAAACACGCCCAGCCAGCGTTCATTTCCTGAACGAAAACTATGACGAAAAACGTTCGTCTACGACCTTTTCTTCCATTGCGCTTCTAGTCTGCCCGTCAAAGCATAAACAAGGCATCCCTGTCACTGACTGACTTGACGTGTGCAGACGCTGTCCCAAACCGACTGCGAGTTCATGGCAACGGCGTCGGAATAAAAGAGCAAATCTGTAGTAACGGGAGCTGGAGAGTAAAGGAAAAGTGCTGCTTTTACTGCTCAGCTCACTGTCAGGGTTTGGCAAAGCAACGTGGTGCGTTCGGGTTCGTCAGTCAGTCCGGAAACTGAGTTACAGTCAGCTCGAGTACGGACACGAAACAGCCGGAGATACGGGGTTTCGACCCGACGGTCGTAATAGACGGCTGGGGACGAGGACGAGTGTCAGACAGTAGGACACACATGAACACACACGTCCTTGTACTTCTGTCTTTGTGAGGACCATCTTTGACATAATGCATTGCCTAGCTCATTACCCTAACTTTATCCATCACAGCTAAATGCCAAAATGTCCTCACT
>CM022471.1:1378589-1397864 GCA_011952105.1 Coreoperca whiteheadi
CCCCCAAAAAAAGAGAAAAAATTCTTTGGAAAAAATATATTTGAAAAAACTTTAAACGTTTTGTTTCGTTAGAGCCAGACCCCCCCCCCCCCCCCCCCCCTTCAATAAGTCTTACTTGAATTAAATGAAAGAAACCTGAGAACAAAATGCCAGAGAGGAGCAATCAGCACCGTAGAGCAGCAGTTCACCAACTACGTTAAGTTGAGTTTTAGATCAGAACAAACTCTTCTGCGCAGGTATCTCAAAAGTTTAAAAGGCAAAAAGCATTTTTTTTTTTTTTTTCATGGTTAAAACAACTAAATGTTTATTTCACAGTGTCGTCGAGAAGTCGCGTGATCATCATCGTCCTCTGGAGAACGTGAAGGTCGGAACCTGAACGTCTCACATTTTGTACCACTTTTCATTTTGGACCGACAGACCAACGTTGCCAAGCCCCAGAACATTTCTAACACACACACACACACGCTCGGCTCGGCGCCAGAGCTTCCAGTCGTACCAGCCGTTAATGACCAGTGAAGTGCTGACCACCAACGGATTGTTAATCAAATCTGAACTGACTCAAACAATAGACAACGCTTCTGCACACAACACCCTCCGACAACCACACACACACACGCGCGCACACACACACACACTTGCACTACAGTCTAATGAAACAAGATGGCTGCTGCTGCAGCATCAACAGAGAGGTCATCGGGTGTGTGGAAGCTGTTGGTTGAAAAAAAATGAAAAGAACAAAAAGAAAAAAAAAGGAGCCTGGGAGAGAGGGGAGCGAGGGAACGAAACCCAACACACACGCACACGCACACACACACACTCTCTCCTGGGGTGTGTTTTGGTCAGGTGTCGGCTCTTTTGCCTGCAGACGACCGCGAAGGTCGCAGTGAAGACGGCAAGAAGCGGCTTCCAGTTTGAGACGGTTTGAAGTTTTGCGAGCAGATGAACTGAAAACAGTTAAAACAGTTAGAGGGCACAAAATGGCCGCGGCGGATGGCGGTGCATTGTTGCCATGGTAACGCTGCAGGAGGTAGGTGATATCGTAGCTGCCTGACGCCTGTTTGTATTTGTTTTCGTTGGTAGAAGAAAGTTCCTCCTGGTGCTGAGCCCCTGTGAAACTGGCCTTCCTGAGCAGCGTCTTTGTTGCCCTCAGAAGCAACAATGTCACCGCCCTGGTCTGGTTTTTCGATGCGCATTAAAACAACAAAATCTAAAAAAAACCCCCAAAAAACCGTAAAAATCCCTCTCGCAATTTTGTCTGTTTCTCAGAAATCGTAGAGCGAGATTACGTAATTAACTGTTAAGCTACAATCAAATGTCCTCTTCTTAACTGCAATGCAGGGATTTATTCTTACTATTGTCCTTGAAACGCCCTGAAACCTGCACTTCAAAAGAGGAGAAATATCTCAACCAAATGTCTCATTTTAAGAGAAATAAACTCTCAGCAGCTGAATATGAGACTTAATGACTCACCGAGTCCACTTTACTGTTTACAGACATTATTCAAATACTGTGGTTTTAAAATCAGGTTTGAATGTCTGAATTGCTGCAGACATAATTAAATTAAAACTAGGCTTGCAGAGTGCAGTAAACTGATTAATTATTACTATAATGTATTGTGAACTGATCACCCTAATGATATTTAACACACATAATAACACTGTGACGGCTTGTGTTTAGTTGCTGGGTTTACTGCTGTTTTGTCTCTCAGCAATCATCATTCTTTAATTTAAGATAAAATATATTTTTTAATTATATATATATAAATAAAGGAAGAACACCATAAATATATATAAAATAAAATAAAAAAATATATATATATACACTCACGTAAACACACACAAGATTTAAATTTTAATTACACTGACTAAAAAATTTTGTTTGAAATATTTAAGAAATTAATGAGGAACACGACACAAAATAAGACTAATGAAATTTAATAATCTTTTAAAGGCCTTGGCAACACTTTGTGATATTTTAATTTTGTTCTCTACTTTAACATTTCACATCTGAAATTTTAAGCCTGAATGTAAAAAGGAAATCGTCTTATTTATTTAATTATCCAGATATATAGAAATATATTTGATTGCAGTAGCAGTGGTGTGTATTTTGCTCTTTTGTTCAAACCAGCAACAGTAAAATATGTGGAAAATTAAGAATAAATTATTAAAATTACAAGCATAATAATATATTCAAAGCAAACAATAAAACAGTAATATGGACGTTCACTGGTTAAAAAAGTTAAAACTATGAACAACAAATATTTAATCACTCGTAGACATAATTATTGTTTTATTTTAAATGTTTTAATTTCTCTCGTTGAATGTCAAACCCTTTAGAGGGTCCAAAATATTTGACATAAAACGATAAATCTTCATAATTACTGGGAATGTTTTAAATTCAGTTACGCCTCTGATAAACTGGTAAACTCTTATCACCTGTTTTTAAATGATATTTTATTGACGGACGTGCAGCTTTTTACTTTGCCGGTATGGATTTACGTCCATTAACTGGTCAAAATTATCCTGGATAAATGTTGTCGGGCTAATGTCTTGAAAAATAAATTAAAAAAAAAATATTTCATATACTTTTTATTTTGTTTTAAATTCAGTTTCTATATTTTTCAAAAACGCAGCATTTTTTAGTTCTCACAGGAAAATTTTAATTACTTTTTTGTTTTTGCTATTTTGATTTTTTTGTCACGTGGAGTTAAAGATTTAGTTTTTCTTCGATTCCTGCAGTAATCAGATATTAGTAGCAGTGATATTTAAGCGAAAAACCGAACACGGAGCCCGTATATCATAATTATAATTACTCTGGGCTGTAAAAATTATTTTTGGTCCGTAACATTGCACTGTTAGCCAACAATGTTTAATATATCATGACGATTCATGACCAACATTTGAACCAACAACTGCCACATGTGTAAAATAAATAAATAAAAAGCCTCCAAAGTTTTGTATTTACACACAAAAAAACGGATGGTTCAGCGACCACCTGCCAATCAAATCACGGTGACATCATCTTCGTTTGGACACAGCTGTGTGTGTTCAGTGTGGTTGAGTTTAAATAAACTATTCAGATTTTTTAGATAGATTTGTTCACCAGATATTTATTTTCTACTTATACGAAACACCAGCTGCCTTTTTTTCCCCCCGTATTTAGTTACTCTTCAGTGCAGTATATTCTCTGCATATTACTATGAAATACTTAATAAAGGTGTAGGTGGTTTGGACAGATTTATTTGTCGATAAGCGAACAAACAACGGTAAAAAACCACAGTCCCTCTCTGTTTGGTGTTTCAGAGAAAACTGTAAACTGATTTTTGAAGAGTCTCTGTTGGATCAAACCAACTGTATTGCCATTAGAAATATAAAACTTGCTGAATGTGTAGCCGTTTGTGTTTATTGGTTTATTCGGTTTGAATTTTTGAGGCTGTAAAATGTTTGTTGTCACTGAACGGGAATACACGGCGTGCATCAGTGTGTCCCGCCGGCCTCACGTCGCCCCCTGGATGTACGGCAGGGAAGAAACCTCGGTTATAACTCAAAGTGAAGTTTTTTGATTGGTGCTCCCGCGAAAACCTCATTTCGTGTTTTTCCCGGAGGAGCTGCGCAGAGCTCAGAGTTTCCGCTCTGATTCGCTCTCAGACTGGGAGCTGCCCGGCATGAACGCAGGCGCAAATAGCAGATGGATGAGACTATAAAATCCGTATTATTCATTTATTCCAAATTAGAGTGAGATTCACTCGGCAGCAGGAAGTCGGGGCCTGAGTGAAACAGGATGTCAGCGGTCCCCAGACTGGGGGTCAGTCCTGTAAAGGTGTCTGACACACAGATCATTTTATCAGATATTTTCTTCTGGTCTTGTGAAATACTGATCATTTTACCTCTTGGGGTTCATATATCGGCTCAGTGGAGGAAGGTAGAGTGGTACGTTTACTTCACCAAACGGGAGTACAAACGGGAGGTACTTGTACATATTTCCATTATCGGCTACTTCATCCCTCCCGCCCACTGCCGTTCAGAGGGGAATATTGTGTTTTTGGAGTTGCTTTATCATTTACACGCAGTTGGCGAGTTGATTCGGAGCCCAGCTCCTCCTGACGACGTGCCTTTCAGCGACACACTGAGTGTGTGTGTGCGTGTCTACAGTGTGACGTCTGCTACGAGCGCGATTTAATGTGACGAACAAAACATATGATCAGCTTAGAAAATATGACCAAACACGACACCGCTATGCAATCACGCTGCTCACGCGTTAATATCTCATTAAAATCATTCAAATGTGCGATAATAATAAAACACGGGAGTCAGTGGCCACTGATCTAGTTTCTGATTCTAGTTTCCTTGAGTAACATTTTTTAAATTGGACAACTACTTTTGATCACTGGTAGAAGAAGAAGAAACGCGGCAACACAACGACGGAAAAATACTCACGCGTTGCAAGTAAGAGTTCCGCGGCCGCAAATATTACTTAAGTAAAAGTACAGAAGAAGCAAAACTGCGCTCATGATGCAGAATGACTCCTGTCAGCGGGCTAAATGACAGAGATGATATTTCTTTACATTCGTGTGTCATTTCACATCTTGTCCACTCAGATTTTTAGCTTGATGAAATAATAATTTGTGCACTCTGCTTACGATGCTGTGCTACAAATGGGACTTCCAGAGCCCAGTGGATTATTATTACTGATGTTTAAAGTAGCTGATTAATGTGGGGCTAACTTAAACTATCCGATAAACTGTCGACCCCGCACGCTGACACCCCACCCCCCCGAGAGGTATGTAGGCCGACTGTGTGCAGGCTGCGGTTTGTTTTGTTGCGGGACAAGTTGCAGCCTAAATTATTCTCACGGGTGCATGGAGTTTGGTGACGTCACGTAAAAATCCCAGCATACTTCTGCACAACTCCGACCTGGCCGGCTCTAATCACTCGCAACATTTTAAAATGTTAAAATCCATTAGAGAGTATCATATTTTATATAACTGTGACCTGAATATGAGAATGAAATAAATGTAAAAAAACATTCAGAGGTGTTGACACCTATCATCAGCTGGGCAAAACAAGCGGTTCGGGGATCGTGAGTGACGGATGTGTACGCCGTCATTTCTACACGCAGGGCCTTTAAATTAATCTTGCCTGTACAGATGTAATCCAGGACCAACATCATCCAGTTCCACAGGTCACAGAACGAGATTTACACCTCGTGTTAGTGTGTGTGTGTGATTGGATTCAAAAACACAATAACGCTGCTGTTCCTCCTGTTCATCTTTCACCTCCTGGCTGAGGCTAAAATAATAAAATACGGAAATATGTGCAGCTCGACGAGCTTCCGTAATCTTGTCACAACAAAACCTCAAAACTGTCGTTCGCCTCTGAACGACCTCAACTCGGATTTCACTCTTTACGGGCCTCCGTTGACCCGTTTCCACTCTCCTTTTACTTTGGGGGACTTTTAAAAAAAGAAGGAAAGGTTGTCAGTTGTGTCCATCGACGGTAAATATTTCTCGTCAAGGCTGAAAGACACTTACCAACACAGGCTAACACACAGGACAGAACACACAATCTGACCGGCAGACAGTCCAGCAGGGACTCTACTGCCCTCTGATGGATCCCAGACCGAATCATTCACACACACACAGAGAGAGAGGCATATAGATCCGTTCGCTCTACACAGAGATTCATATACCTCCGCAGCCATACATTGGTGCCAAATTCACTTCTACCCCCAGATGGGTGCGCAAGGACTGAAAACCAAACCACCAGGTGAAGTCCGTGCCAAGGAAAAGAAAAGGAATCCGTGCAAAATAATGAAGATGAAGTGGATTTGACTGAACATATGCACACACACACGCAGGGATCAGCCCATGTGAAGCTATTTACACAAGAATCCAGCCAGTCGATTCATAGTTTATCCAGTCGACAACATAACTAATTGAAATCATTTTTCATGCCAAAAAACAAACAAGCCCCCCAGGAAAGCTGCAGGTTTTAGCTTCTGAAAAGGGAAGATTTGCTTTGTCCCCTGCAGTACGGTTGTAAGCCGAACATCTTCCTTCTCTTTGGACCCTGGCGACGTGCAGCATTTTAAAGACTAAAGAACGCGTCGATGACTGGGGGGCGACCGGCTGCTCGCTGCAGGTCTGTGCGAGCTTCTCGCCGTCTCCGTTCGACACGCCGTCACCGTACCAACCGGAGAGGTTTTCCAACAGGTTTGGTTGTGTTACTGGTCAGCTCGCTTTTAAAAAGGAATTGCGCGCTTGTTTAAATGGACACTTTAAGGTATGAAGTTCGGTTTACCTGTCACGGGGAGGCTAAACCCTGACCCTATCTGTACGTGCTGTAACAGCACTTTTCTTCCGTTTATGTCCGTGTTTTCACTTCACGCTTGCTTCGGCAATGTTAGCGTCCCTTTCCCATGCCAATAAAGCCCCTTTGAATTGAAAAACATCAAAAAAGGTCAAAATCTTACCTGCAAAACGTTTGTGTTACAAGGTGGCAGGGAGGGTTGAATTATGGGAAATGTAGGATCCAGGGTTTTTGATCATCTCGAATTCTGTTGCTTCGATTTTGGACCTTTTTTTTTAGTTTTTTTCAATCTCTCGTGACCCCCCCCCCCAACTTTACAGATGCTTCGTATCGCTGAGCGATCAAGGCCTGCAGGAGACGGTCTGGTGACACTCAAGGAAGTTAAATATAGGACTGGACACGGGTTTGGATTAGAGTTCAAACTCCGCTGTGGCATCGAGTCCGTTCCTCTAGTTACTAATTACTGTTCTCCCGATGAGGTCACCCCACAGTGTCTGCACCACACACACACACACACACACACACAGACACACACACACACACACACACACACACAGACACACACACACACACACAGACACACACACACACACACACACACACACACAGTACTTAAACACCTCACTGGTCAAACCTGGAGGGTCGCCGTGGTCAGATTGTTAATCCCATCAGCAATGCCATGTGGAAGCAGAGAGGTGATGCCTTCACACACACACACGTTGTGTTTCCATCACTTTCGGGGACATTACATTGACTTACATTCATTCCCTGGAGACTTACCCTAACCCTAACCGTAGCCACTACTAGATCAAACCTGACCCTTACGCCAGCCTAAACCTAACCTCGCCCTCACTCTCACCTTAAACCAAGTTTTCATCCTAAAATGTAACGAGTTACGTTATGGGTACTTGCATTTTGTCCCCATAAGGAAGGCAAGTCCTCACAATGTGACTGTGTAAACAGATTTATGTCCCCACAACATTAGTAATACCCGCCCACACACACAGTAGTGTAATTCCGTCACAAACTGTTAACCCTAAACTTCTAACCTTTTTCGTTTACGGATACGACGCCACACGTGCACCATCGGACACCAACGGATCAAACTGAAGAGCAAACTGTCTACCGCAAGACTTAACGGTTATTCTTTGGTAGTTTTCATGAAGCACCGTGGCCGCGCTTACCTCAGAGTTAAATCTGCTTCTTTTCCGGTCCGGTTTCTACTTTCCGCTTCCTGTCGGACAGCCAATCACAATGAAGTTCCCGGCTGGGTCAGATGGCGCAGCTCGGCCCATCAGACGGGCTGGGGCCAAACACACTCCAGTGTGCCGCCGCCGCCGCCGCCGCTGCTCCAGCGCGACGGACTGAAGACGCACAGCGAGGAAGTCCAAACACAGACACCCGGCCCTGTGTGTCTCTCTCACACACACACACACACACACACAGACGACCACGAGGGTGTGTGTGTGTGAGTGTGTGTGTGTGTGTGTGCGGTGGCTCTGAAAGAAAGAAAGAAAGAGGCCCAGGGACTGAGTGCTACAACATGCAGAGGAATGTCTTAATGACGGTCGGTCCTTTCTGCCACAGTTCTGCTCATTTACACATAAAAACGTGTGTGCGTAAATTAGAGAAGCACTGTGCATGTGTAGAAACGTTCTCAAAGGTCATCCTGTCTCACCTGCAGTGGGTGGAGCTAAACATGCAAGGTTTGGCCTGAGGGCGGCGCTGCGGAGAAGAGACTGCCAAGGGTTCATCCCCAGGGGAGCGGGAATGGGATCAGGGCATTTCATGGCAATCTGCCGGTTCAAATTATTACTGCGGACTCATTTTGTGACGATATGATCATATTTGGTTGTTTTACAAAATTCTGTTGTCCAAATGAATGATTTTTAAGCGTGGCCGTATTCAGGAGTTTTGTGGAACCGACCCCCTAGACACCAAAAAAAAAAGGGGTTGTGAATATATTGTTGTATCACTTTTTTTCCTTCTGCCACATTTGATTTGTTATTTAGTGCTCTTGAGGGTGAACGGGAACAAATCCCTGTCACGCACAGGTATTGTAGAAAGTGAAAAGTCCAGACGTTGTCGCCTGGCGATACGATCAGTTTCCAAAGTTTTTGGTCAGTTTTATCGCCCTATGTTTCGTCCTAAAGGCTGCCTAAAGACTTCCTCTGCACTGCCAGGCACAGGATTTTGGGGGAGAAGTACAAAGTCCCTTTATTTAAATTGTAATTTTAAAATTGTATTTGTCGCCTAAAATAGCAAAATTTGAAGGCGACTTGAGTCTAAAAACTATCAGCATCAGCCTTAAAGGAACCCACCCTTTATAATTTGGGTGCAACTGCAGAATGAGACCAACACAGAGGACGTGACCGAGGCGCCATCAGCGCGAGCAACAGGCTTAAAAACAGTTACAAAATGGAAGTTGGACATTGTAAGAACTCAGCTAATCTACACAATTACAAACCAGCAATAAAATACCAAAGAGATCAATCAAATTGTCATAGCTGCAACTTGTAGTTCACATTCAGAAAAACTACAGGAAGTGAAACTGTGCATAGGCAGAGGAGTTAATGTGTACAAAAACATAAAAACCTAACACGGCAGTGTATTTGTACAGTATACAGTACAGTATGAGTTAGTGTGTGTGTGTGTGTGTGTGTGTGTGTTGGGACAGAGGGGGCACCGTCGTTGCTGCCCCCGGCCCGGCGAGGGAGACAGTTTGGCGGGCAGCCGGGACTGACCGGGGCCCTGAGACGTCCCAGAGAGTGACCTGTCGCTCCGCATGAGCGTCAAACACACACACACACACACACACACACACACACACACACACACAGCAGCCAATGGGGTTAGTCAAGGGCGGCGATAAGCGTCTGTGTTTGTGCAGCTGGCTGAGTGTCTATGAGCAGCTCTGAATGTGTAGGGGGAGTGTGGCGGAGCCGGAGTGTGTGTGTAGGGGGGGGGCAGTTGAGGTAAAAGGGGCACTTTGGGGTAAACGTCTCATTTTCATTCTCTCTCTCTCTCTCTTGGCTCCCTCTCTTGGACCAATCACAGATATACAAGCAGATGGAGGTTGTTATTTTGAACCCTCGAGATGCGTCGACTAGATCGCCACAACGAAGGAGGAGAAGAACCTCAGTAAGAAAACTGAGACACGGGACGCTATCCAGGCAGTACCCGAATCTACCCGACCCGGATCCACAGAGGGAGGTTTATCCACAAAACACTGGCAGGTGTTTTTCTTCCCAATGTAGGGTTCAGTGTGTAAATATCGACTCGGTCCTCTCGGAGAACCACCACACGGTTCATATAATGTGTAGTGTGCGGGCGTCGCCCAATGAACCATCAAAAGCTCAAAGCAGCCAGTGAGTTGTGAGCCACACTGAACCGGATCTGCTGGACTCACACAGCTTGTAAAAGGTTTGCAACTAAACAAACTGATTTACCAAGATAAGGGCTGTGGCCGAGAATCCCCTCAAGTCGCATTCTCTGCACTCTAACACACTTTCAGTTTTCATGAATCTCTGATTGTCGGATCACAAATCTTGATTGCTTTCGTCTGTTTTTTTTCTCCCCCGGCTAGATGTGAGTCAGGCTCGGCCCCCCTCCGGTCCAGAAAGCGGTGGCAGTGCACGTGAAGCCGTTTGGTAATATTTGGTTACATTTTGCTCGCCTGCAAACCGTCCAAAACCCGACCAGCCGAACCCAGCTCACGTCGCTGTACCCTTCATTCCTCTCCACGGGCTCCCCGTTGCTGCTCGCTCCAGTTCCAGTCTTCTAGCTCGCTGCCATCTGCAAATGAAGGACGACTGGGCCTAACGTCAACCCTATTTAGTCAGCAGAATCCCTTTCGGTCTTCAGAAGTGGCTTGAAGACCCAAAAGAAAGAGCAAAGCAAAAACAAACCTTCTTATTTCCACTCTGTAAGGGAGGTTTGTACGTCTGCCAAAACGAACAAAACGTTCTTGACCGTAATGTCACGTCTTCGGGGCTCTCACGCTTTCTTGTCCCTCTAACGAGACGCGGAGAACGACGTACATTTTCAGGGTCGCTGACATCCAAATTTAGCACAAACTCTTGCCAGTTTCCGCACAAAATCTGCTGAAGAACGTGTTTGCCGTTTCTTGGTTCCATCCGCTGTTGTGATTCTTTGAATCACTCTTAGTCTGGCTCCGCACTGCCTTGAGGGGACCCTACCTGGAGCCGTTGCCCCTGACAACACGGCTCTTGGGATCATCGGAGCACATAAACCCCTCCAGCACGATGTGGCGGCGATTCCCGGGAAGGATGCGGCGTATTTATATTCAGGTCACGTGTTTTCTTTCCTGACCTCTAGGCCCAGTTTGCCCGTTCTCTCCATCCCCGCACACACACAGCAACGCAGCCCATCCCCCTCTCAGCCCTCTGGCAGTTCGTTGTTGTATAGAAACACAGCTAACCCCTGCTGCCCTTTGAGTGTGCCTGCTAAACCAACCAACCAACCAACCCATCTGTCCGTCCATCCGTCCGCAGTCCACACGTCACCTATTGGGGATGGGAGAGACGTGTGGCAACACACACACACACACACACACACACACAGTCAACAAACTCAACTGTTTCCAGTTATGTTTCTGCTTGAGGCTAAGAGAACAACTCTCTTCCTCCTAGTAGTATACTACTACTTCCTTTCCTATTTAGTGCAGAAGACGGACGACCTGCGCTGTTGTTTATCTACATCTCTAGCTTTCCTGTACATGCACGTATAGTGAGTATGTACACATTAAATGTGTCGCATTGCTGCAATTATTTTAGTTTAGGAAAAATTAAGTCTACTGAAGCATGTTGCAGCATTTCTGATTCATTCCCAGAGGTTGATGTGAGATTAACTGCTGTGCTCAGCTGCTCGTTGATAAAGAGAACTGAGCGACACGTTTTGAAGACGTGAACTCAGTATTGAGAAATGTGTGTAATCCTTTGTAGAAAAGAGCTGTAACGCAAGGATTAAGTACACAAGGATTAATATCAGTGGCTTTTAATCCTTGTGTATTTAAACTCTAACGTCGTCATATTTGTATTTTATCTATGAAACCCTTTCTATTAAAAAGGATAAGCGGTGCATTAAAACGCACAGTTAATTGAAACCATCGACAAGCTAACAAACAAAAAGCATAAAGTATAGAAGTGTCTCAAGTGTCTTTGCAGTAACAGTAGCTGTCAGATCAAATACTGGAGTCAGTGTTCAGAAAGCCAAACGGTCTTGAATCCACACACACACACACACTCGATGCATTGTTAATGGGACTCCGTGTCTGACTGAGGTGGAGCGAGGAGGCGGCGACACGTCAAACAGCATCAACGTCAAACCCGGGCGCGTTCGAGAGCAGCTCGACGGTGCCGCCCTGCTGCTGCAGCGGAGACACTGCATCTGACCCGAGTCTGGCGTGGCGCCCTGTCTGTGACCTTTGACCTCTCACGCACAAACTGCAGTCGCCGCTGTGTGCCGGGATAGTTCGCTGACAGGATTAAGCATTTGGTTACATTTTCTTCCGCTGCATTTTCCTGTCGAAAAGTCGGGGGTTGAACTGAGCTTTGCAAAAGCCAAAACTCCGTGAGAACTGAATCGAAAGGCCACACTCGGCGGTGGAATACTCTGGTGGTGGCACGTCACCATCTTTCAGTGTCGCACAGAACCAAAACCATTCTTGGCCTTTACTCGAGGATTTCCGTCACTTTTCATGCGAACGAGCGAGTGAAATACAATCCAGGAGAAAGTGTCTGAACACGTGGGCTCGTATCCCCATATGTAAACGGTATCACATCTCGGCCTCCGCTCTATGTGCGCGTTCCCATCCACCTGTTTTTGTGCGCGCGAAGAAAAAACCCCTGAGTGGAAACGGCAAAAAGAAACAAAGACAAAGGAAAAGGTTTTTACACCTGCGACGAAGTGCAAACGGAAACAGACTTCGCAAACAAATCATGACGTCCACTGAAGAGCCAAAAACGGCGGCAGCCTAAAACATCAGGTCTGCGTGGCGCGACGAGGAGGCGGCAACCTTTTCCTCACGTTAACACACGAAAGCAGCAGAGGGGCCACGTTTCGCGCCGTGTTTTTCCACCGTTTGAGCGCCGACTGGAGCTCTTTCAGTGACGTCAGCGATGGTTTGACGGCAGCAACTGGATAATTAGCTCAACCAGCTGTTTCTCTCAGTGAACCAACTCCTAATATTCGCACGACAGTGGATGGAAACAAGCAGAAATTTGCGTTTTCTTTTTGCCGAGTTCCCGAAAGTTCGGTTAAACCTTGCGCTACATTTGGATGAAACCTGACGGGTTTCTTCTGTGGCCGTGCAAACTATAAAGTACATGTCGTCCGAACCACTTCTTTTCTACTATAACCCGGCCATCTGAGCGCAGCCTCCTCCTTCTAAAAGATCATGTGTCACTCTTTTGGCTTGACATCCAGCCAGACTTTAACCAGACTGCAGAGGGAGGGAGTGTGTGTCGTCATAAAGCAAGAGACTTATGCCGTGTGTGTAGAGGGAATGTAGATGTAAAGCATGTGTGTGTTGTTGGAAGGACGTTAGAGAAACTCACACACACACACACACACACACACACACACACACACACACACACACCATCTCCATGATTACAGCTCTTGATTCTAAGTGTTTCTATTTGAACTCTGTGGATAAGGTCGCAGACTTTAATGCTCCCGCAGGACTCAGAGTGTGTGTGTGTGTGTGTGTGTTGGATTAGTCTCTATTTGAAGTGTGAGGTCTGAGCTAATCTGCAGGTCGCTGTAAACAGATGCAGTGATCCTGCCTGTCTGAACACAGTGTGCACAGCCAACGTTACACAACACACACACACACACACAGGAGATTAACACAGTGCTTCCGATGGATGGTGACGTAATACATATACATACCTCTGCGGAGGATGCGGGCGACCGTGACGTCAGAGGCTCCGCCCCCTCAGCTTTCCTGCGCCACGCGCTGTATTAACGCATCCCATCTGTCATTTCTGTGCAACACGCACACATAACCCCTTTAATCGGCACATAGTCCGAAAAGACGTGTTGCGCCTCAGCTGCCTCGAACCTGCCCTGCGACCCGACACGATCAGCTTTTGCTTCGATCCCACGTTGCAGTGACTGTCAAGAGGAGGAAAACTGGGGCCGTTAAGGTGATCAAACAAGATTTCGAGATGATTTTCTTTCACGGTTCCTAAAATATGAAAATACATTTTAATTCTATTTTCCCAAAGATTTACCCAAACACAAAACCAACAGACTCATTTCATCTGTGCGACTGCGAACGACAAACACTTTGTTCACTTTTAGTGAAATTGTAGTTGGTAATTAGTCTGTAATCCATGTTTCTTTTCTGATTTCTCCCTTTGCTTCATGACGTGTACTGCAGACTGCTACTTTGTTTAACGTAGGGTTCATTGCATGTAAATCATCCCTGTGTATGCATGTGCTCTGTCAAGCCGCTCCTCAGTCCCAGCGTCCCGATGTTAAGAGAGCGATGGATGGCTCGGGTGCGCAAGCGCTGGCTCCGGGCGGGGAACAGTTCCGCCTGAATCAGGAACCAGTCCGAGCCCAACGAGCCAAGAACCCTTCGAAGGAGCCGAGCTCCCTCAGATGCCGCTCGCCCACCGGGCCTCGTGTGTTGTTTGGAGGCGGCTGACAGGTTGAGTCAAAACAGAGAGCGCGAGGGAGGAAGACGGAGGAGGAGGAGGAGGAGGAGGGAGAAGGCCGAAAGCCGAGCTTTTTTTTTTTACTGCGCACTCCTCATTGAGCCCACTGTCAAACTACTTCTTCAGTAAATGAATGGCACCACGAAGACAGTCTGTCCTCCCGCTGTCCCCTCTGTTGCTGACAGAACTGCAGCTCCTGAGGACCGCGACGGACGGGCGAGCTGGAGCGGTCCACCTCGGTCCTGGACCCTTAACTGGGGGCAGCGGCGTCGCTCACTCATTTCGCCCCCAGAACTGCGTGCGTAAAGACATAATAATGGGGCGGAAAAAAACCAAAGCAAAAGACTGAAGTAATTTTCCTCAAGGGGATTAATAAAGTAAATCTTCTCCTTCCGGAGTCACTGCGGAACAAATGGCGAACGGGTGCACGCGCGAGAGCGCCCACCCACCTCATCACCAAGTGGAAAAAAGAAAAGCCACGTTATTTTATTGGCCATCATTCAGACCTTAAACGCTTCCGTCCTCACTTGACTTGAACGTGCCCCAAAAGTCTCGAGAGAAGGACTTGGTTTTACTAATTACTACTAAACAAACAACTCCTCGGACCTTCCCGCGTCCGGCGGTTTGACCCGAGCCGTCCGCCGCGACCTCGGCGGGGTGAGCCGGCCGCGTCAGACTGACCCAGAAAGCCGAGACGCAGCACAGATCGCGCTCGTTTTCCGGGGGATTTTCAGCGCAGATTACAAAGGCTCTACCCCCATTTGTTTTGTAACAAGCATGCGAAGTCAACACTAACGCAAACACCGCGGCTCTGAACTTTAAAGTGCCAGGGGACCTTTTTAGAGGCTTAGGGCCGTTGAGCACATCCAACGCTCAGGGAGCAGAAGCCCCGCTAAGCTCCGAGGGCAAAGTACTTCTTTGATTGTTTGTTCAAAATCTCCTCCAAAAGCCACAGAACAAAAACAGAGGAGGGATTATCCCCTTTTTGGAGAGGAAATGAAATTCTTCAGACGAGGCACTTAAACGGGTTCCAGGACATTTACACATTTACGACTTGTCAGCTCAGACAAGTCAAGGATTCATTCAGATCGTAGTTATGAGAATAAAAAGCTGCCGGCAGGTTGCACGAGGCTGTAAAGCTCATTACACACCAGAAAACACAATCGCCAGCTGTGTGACCAGCAGGGAGACGGCGTTACCACGAGCGGGGCAAAAAAAATGGAAGGATTGTCCTGAGAGTGGTGTGAGTGGAAATGTCGTTACCCACAAGTATTAAGGTATTAAGGGTTCCTTATGCCTCATTTCCACTGCGTGGTACGGCACCGCCTCGCCTCGCCTCGCTTGGAACAGAGCGCTTTTGGTTTTCTACTGGCAAAGGTCGCCGATAGTACCTGGCACTTCTTTTGGTATCACCTCAGTCGAGGATCCGAGCGAGCCGAGCAGACCACTGATTGGTCAGAGAGAGCCGACACTTGTGCGACACGGGACCTCCTGCGCAGACCCCGCGGACCTGCAGCGCTTTCTGAAACAAAGATGGTCTTCTTGCTGTGACAACCGAGAATCAAGAACGCCATCCCCTCGATGTCCTCCATTGTCGCTGTGTGTGTGTGTCGCGTTGAAGACGACGTCGCGGCAGTTTCACGCGGCGTTGCTACGACGATCAGCTAAGAATCCCGCCTACACTTGCGTGGCACTATCTGCCGTGGGAAACGGAAAATCGAGACAAGTACCTGGAACCGAGCCGAGCCGCGCCGCGCAGTGGAGATGAGGCTTTAGGGAGGTCCAACACTGACGTTGGATGGTCAGCTCCGGCTCACAGTCGGAGGCCCAGATCATCCCAAAGGTGTTGGACGGCGCTGAGGTCGGGACTCTGCAGGGCAGTCAAGTTCTTCCACACCAAAGACGGAAAACCATGTCGTCATGGAGCTGTCTTTTGTCTCACGTTGAAACAGGAAAGGGACAAACACAACGTGTCGCCACAAAGTCGGCGTCTAAAATATGACTGAACGCTGAAGCACTGAGATTCCCCTTCATAGGAACCAAACCAGAGCAAAAGCACGTGGACAGGGTTGTTCAGGGTCCCTCTTTTGTTTGTGTGCAGAAGAAAACTTAAGCATGTGGGTCCCATGATAACAAAACCCCGACGGTTTCACTGATGTTGGTCGGTAACTCTCCAATACAGCGAACGCACCAGAAAATCACTACAGCAAAAAGGCCCGTAAACAATATGTTCTTCAAACTCTTTTCCAAAATCAGCTTTGCAAATATGTTGGGCCTCGAGGCGCCACGCGGCGAGTTCTGCTGAGACACGCTGAATGGAAAACGGAACCGTTCCACAGGGCGGCTTTAGTTTGGCACTTCCGCAGTCTGGAGCAAAGCCCATGAACGTCCAGCTCGTTAACAGACTGTACTCCTGGGAAAACTGTGAGCTTCCCCTCAGTGGGAAAATGCTCCCCTCGTTACATTTTTAACAAACCCAGTGATCAATGAGTACTGGTCCGGAAGAAAAAGGGGAACTTGGGCCTATTAGTGGTTTTCGGAGACCAGGCGGGTCCTTCAGTAGGGTCAGGAGTCTGTTGGCCTCTTAACACGTTGCGAGGCTGTCGGACTCTAAGCTGTCTCCCCACCTCAGCCTCACGCGGCGGCGGCCCGCAGCGCCGCTCATTCATTTGAATATTTTCTGGGCTGATGAGGACGCGAGGGCGCAGCGAACTGTGGGCCAAACGAATAACATGATCGCAGGGGACAAAATAATGACCAGACGCCGCAAAGTTGCTAAAAGTGTGTCATACATTATTATGCAAGCGGGGCAGCGTGTGGCTGAAATAGAACACAAGAGAAGCAACATTGTTGGGTTCGTGCCGTTTGCCAAAAGAGTCGTGCGGAGGAGCTTCCTGGGCCTTTCCTTCTGATTTAACGCTTTGGTTGAGCTGCTTTAGGCGGTTTCCGTTAACAGAAGTCAAACTCAAATCTTTCACTTAAGTAAACGTAGCAATACCACAGTGAAAGGATACTTTATTACGAGCAAAGCAATAACTACGCATCAAATGAGGTTGTGCTGGGCGTCTCTGGCAGTGAATCCGCAGCTTTACAGCGACTTTCAGCTCGTCGTTTCTCCGTCCGGAGAAGAAGTCCGGAGAAGAAGCCGTAAAAAAGCCCCCGTGCGCTGCCTGCTCAGAGAGCAGCTGGCGAGCAGAGGGGAGCGTTTAGCAGCGAAGGAGCCAGATGTTCCCCTTACAGTCATCAGGTGACACTAACACGACGTCACAGCGACGAATGGTTCTTTAAACTAACAATAACGTCAATCTGCGGGTAATCACACCTAAAATAACATTTAATCTAATGTTGTTCTTCAATAAACTGTAGCTTATGTGGTAATTCCTTTTCAGTGGAACCATCCCTCTGTGAGGTGAAAACACACAATTCCGACCGAGCAGCATTGCTTGTCTCTCTCTTTCACAGCATAGCTTGTCTCAACAGTTGAACAGTCCAAGTGTTTATGTGGGACTGTCATTATTGCTGCGAAGGCAGGGAAGGAATATCCAACGCATGCATCCATCGTGGCCCGTTATTTCTGCCGTTTGGGGTACTGCTCGTTCTTGGGGTACGGAGACTCGTTCTTGGATGTGTAGTTCTAACATCTGGGCCATCTTTTGGACTCGACGCTCTGTAATCGGCCCTGCTGCTCCGACTCAGGTCTGATTAAAGGAGCTATGTGTATATATATATATATATAATATATATACGTAAGAATTTTAGTTCAAAGCATTCAGAAATGAAACTTATCAACAGAATGTGAAGAAATAACAGTTTGTAAAGACGTCCATGTAAGGTATCGACTGAAGTTAGCATGCTAACCAGCTAGCCCCGGGCCGTCAGCTCTCATAACCCCACTTTGAACCTCAAGACGCCATAGAGAGTCACTGTAGCCTCCAGTCTGCCCTCGGTCCAGCATGAGGGGATGGAGTCGCTGGCGCTTCCCCTCGTTCGGCGGCGACGACGAAGGAAGCGACAGAAATAGAAGCAAAAGCAGAGTTAGCGTCGGCGTCGCCCTCCACCGCTGGAGAAAAGCTCTTGGCGAGTCCAGGCTGAAAAGTGCGATGTAAAGGCATGAAGTTTCCTCTAGACTGGTAAGTCCCCAACTTCCTGGCGATATGCTGCCCCCTAATTTGTTGGGAATATTAATTAATTCTTACATATACTGTGGCTCCTTTAAATACTGTGCCACCTACGCCGTTTACAGCATTTTGAACCACCTACGCCTTTACTTCTGATCTAGAACGTTTGTTCTGCCCCCGACATTTTTGCATGGAAATTTTAACATGGAACGGACTAACTGGAACGGCGACTTAAGGGGAGACCATCTTCGATATCCCGAGTTACATATTCACGGGAAGCTGGGCAGCTGGTGGCAGAGTTCCCAGGAAACACAGCACCTGAGCCGCTGCACTTACTCGGGGAGTCCCAGCGTTACAACGCGCGCTGCGAGGTCAGAGGGCCAGCCGGTCACGTCCGGCTGCGACGAGGAGGCGCCGTTTCCCACGAAGCTTTGAGGGAGCAGAAAGGCTCGTCCCACGCTAAAGCAGAGCAGCCCGGAGAAGCAAATGGGTGACAGAGAAGAACGGCAGGCTCTGCGTAGGAGACATTAAACTGGTTTGTACAGAACGTGGAGGGGGGCATCCTGAAAGAGAACAGCCCTCATCCTAACTCTGCTTCCTTTATCACAGCACGAGATCTACTCTATATGCACCCCTTATTGTAAGTTCTTCTAACTTCTGACTCAGTAAAATGACACAAAATTGGCCCCTAAAAGAGCGATTTAACAACCCACTGAAGATGCCGTTTTTACTGACGTCCCGTGGCTTCAAACTTCTCACCTGGCTGCAGTGACGTACAGGTGCACTCCAGGGCCGCGTGACATCACTGCTGGGTGTGGTTACGGCCACAGCCAGTAGAGGTGAGACAGACCTTCAACCAGAGAGGGTAGTTTCTAACTCAACGCACACAAAACAAATTCTCTTAATTCTTTTAAGAGAGACAGAAAACCGACACCGTAACATCAACAGTTAACGATTTAACGGCGTAGCTGAGGTGTTTCCCCCACCTTATCAAAAAAAAAAAAAAAAAAAGCACACAGATCAGGAATGATTTGTTTTGTTTGGTTGTTTTTTTTTTAACCCTCAAACCTCAGAAAACAAAACCGGAACATTTCTTCTTTGTAACTTCAGTTCCTGCTGCAGGTCGGAGGGAGATTTCCTCTCCATGCAGCAGCAGGTGGC
>CM022471.1:1397889-1415449 GCA_011952105.1 Coreoperca whiteheadi
GGGGGGGGGGGCTGGACATCAACTTCCATGGGACCGTTTTGTTTTTTGTTTTTTTTTAATCTGCAGAGTCCCGGTGGTCCGTTTGAAATAAACACACGTGGAGCAGGTCTCATTGGGGGCCGAGTGTCTGCTTGGAGCTCTTACAACGATTCTGTGAACACCGACTCGGATAAAACCGATTCATCGTGCTCCCACTTTTCTCCACGACCCTGTGAATTTGACTTGGGGAGACGCCAGGATTCAGCGGAATATGTACGGAGGAATCACGCAAAACAAAGCGCTGTAGATTTAAGAGGCAAATGGTTCCTGCAGAGCTGCTGCAACTAATGCGTTCATACTTGTTTTCTGCAAACGACATCAACGATAGTTTTAAAATAGATATAAAAGCCCTAAACTTGGACTGTTATTCATAATACTCATTCAAACCTCGTGTGTTGTTCAAGGGTTGCTCGGTATTTTATTATTGTGTTTAAAGTTCGAGCAATTCTTTTCTCATCATCTCTTTTTTTTTTTTTTAAATCTTTCTTCGTCTTCGTAGGACGAATTCAATCAGCGCGTTGTCCCCTCTGACCTTCGACCTCCCGACTACTGACTGTTTGAGAAATGTAAAATGTAAAGCTGGATTTTCGATTCAATTCAAGACTTTATTGACTCTCATAAGGAATGTTGTGTGACTGTGTTGCCCCACAGACGTTTTCTCACAGTCTTTCATTGTCACAAAATAACTGAAAAAAGCTGGAATAAGTACGGACACTTTCTTACTGTGAGTCCCGTAGCGAGGTCGCTTCCAAAGATCCTGATTAACACAAAAAAAAAAAATGATTTAAACATACCAAATCCAACCAGTCAGACTCTTGGGCCACCATGTCAACAAAATAAATACTGCAACACACTCTCTTCCAAGGTCAGGGGAGGCTCGCGCTACAAGACCTGAACCAGCTTGGTTCTCTGAAGTTCTCACCTTGGTGTCACACTGGGACTAAATGTTGTAGCGTCTGCCGTCCAGCCTGGACAGGGAACAAATCTCAGCACGGGTTTCAAACATGTGAAGGGACGTGTGGAGAAACCGGACCCTCAACATGAATCCAAGTCTTTGAAAAGGTGCAGAAGCAGAGTTCCAGCTCGGCGCCATCAGGGTCGGTATTGCCTGTACTGCGACTGCGGAGCCAGAGGGTTGCTGGTTCCAAACCGGAGCGGCGCCGACGAGCCTCCGAAGGCAGTTCGGTAGCTCTGAGAGGAAGGCACGCCGCTCCCGCTCGCACCCAGCCCATACCCCGCCCCCAGACCCTGCACACTGGGTCCCAGCCCGCCGCCGGGCCGCGCCAGGCCCTGACTCAGCATCCCTGCGTAGGGAGACGCTCCGTAGGCGAGTCCCAGGCCTCCGTAGGGCCTGTGGGAGTGGTGTCCCGGGGCGGGGAGGACCACCGGCTGCACATTCCTCCCCGGCGTGTCGAAGGAGAACTCTGGGGGAGGGCTGCTGGGTTTGTAGGGCGTGGAGGTCAGCGGGTCCAGCTCTCCTCCTGAGGACAACAGCAGAGGAGGCAGAGAGGAGGCGGAGGAGGAGGAGAGGGCGGCGTAGCCTTCAGCAGGGCCCAGGGGGGGGCCGGAGGCGGCGGCGGCGGCCCCGGTGAGGAGTGGTCTGGTCCAGTCATCTTTAAAGATCTGGACGGTCAGAGTGGAGACGAGTGGCAGCAGCCGGTTGGTGACGTGAGCCAGGACCAGCTGCTCGTTGGCATCGCGGCGGATACGAACGTGGGCAGAGCCGGCCTGAGGGGCAGAGGGGGGAAGAGGAGGACATGGGGAGGGGCAGGGGGGCAGAAAGGTCAGGAGTTTTACACTTCCACGCTTTCATAAACAATAGTTACAAAGTGCTCCACACAAAAACAAGTCACACAAGACGCAAATGATAGTGCTTCAAGAGGCTTTTCAGAAACGCTAACATGGCCTCTGAAATTTCAGGATCTTCAGAGTCTCTGCTGTACGGGAACATTTAAGAAGGAATGAATGATGTCCATCAAAATATATTTTTTTTATCTTGGGGCACAAGCTCCTACCACAAATGCTGATATTTGACAAGTTATACGTTTGTGACTCAAGATGAAACTCTTTTTTCCCTCTGTGAGCTTTACTTCTGAGGAGTCAGCAACCCGTCCTGTACGTACAGAGGGGCCTGACTACATGACGGCTGAGATTTACAAATGGCATTTACAGCCATAAAACAGAGCGTCTACGCAGCCAGCGTAGTGACACAGGACGCCTTCAGGCACGGCGCTGAGTGTAGGTCACCCGCGTATCGGGGGCACTCAGAGCCCGACACGCAGCCACTGCGGTTACGCTCGTACAGCTGAAGAAAACAGACTCCAAACGGGAAAATGCACCAGTTGTTACGTAGCCTGCGTGGGAAAGCTGGATCGATGGCAATAGAAGCGAGCCGTTTGAGAAACGGCGCCCGCGCAGGCTAAACGTATCGTTCAGTGCGACGTCAGGAACGTGTGAGTTCAGCTCATGAATCTAAACAATCATTTGATGATCAGGTTTTATGAATGCTTTTTTTCTAACCAGTTTGAGCAACAATCTATCTACACTTTCATTATGTAACACTTAGCAGTTGCTAATGGACGTAACACAGAATAACAACAATAATATTAGTAAGAAATTCTGTTTTCTCAGCAACTCAGACTGGACTTTCTTGTTGTTCAGTGACGCCTGGCTGCATCCTGCAGCCATGCTGCTGCTTTCATCTGTGCAAAGAAAACCCTCCAACAGCTGGTTAAATAAACATCCAAATGACTCAATGACCTTCATCCCAGCACGTCTCACCTCAGCATTCAGCCTCCGACTGCTACGTCTGACCTTAAAACACCAAACTGAGCTCTTCTTTTTGTCCTCGTTTGCTAATTTTACCGTCCTGATGGGAATATTCAGACCTCAAAAGGACAGCGTGCACACGCGCACACACTCCCCCGTGGGGCAGAAGTGCAGTCAGAGGGTCAAATCAGTTTGGACAGCTGCTCTGTTAGCAGTGGGCAAACAACCAAACCGTTGTGTAACTGCAGCAACATCAGTGACAGCAACAACAGGAGCCGCGGCGGCATCGATAACATGAATACAAACAACAACAGTAAGCGCAGCATCAAGGCCGATGTCAACAGAGGACGCTGCTCCACCTACAGGCAGCAGCAGGGACGACTGCCACGCCGTTCTACCTGCTCACTATTTCACGGACAGGTGCAAACCTGTCTCACACACACAGAAACACCAAACATCCCGATCCACATCCTGTGAAATAGTCGAGTTTAGACGGGCTCACGTTCTTGCGTGAAATCATCATCGGCCTTTTCTTTTCCAGTTTGGTGTCGACATTTTGAACGCGTTTGTAAGCGCCCTGCATGTTTAGTGCCGTCTAATTGATGTGCTCGGGTGAAGCCTGGAAGGAGGAGCAGAATTCAATCCAAGGCAAAAACAAAAGTCACGTTTTCTCCGTTGATTTCTGTTCGGTTTGTCGGCCATGGGTTGAATCCAAAAAAACCGGCACATTAGAAGCAGCCGTTGTTGTGCTAAGACGCTAAAATTGCTAAAAGAAGAACAGAAAACTGACTGAGAGGAAAGCTTTTGGGATACGTGTCGATACGAACACTGTTGTCTGGACGGAGTACTCTGATATTTGAGGGCTGCAGGTCCCCGCCCTTCCTTTTGATTCTGACATGTATCACATGCCGCACTGTATCCGTAGAGCTTAGTATGTATGTGGACAGTGGCAACTACATTTGTTGGTACATTTCCAACATGAACTTGCATGACAAAGTGCTTGACGACATGTGCTCCTACGTTGTGGTCATAAGCTGTGGGATTCCCTTTTGTAGAGCATTTGCCCCGACGAAGGAGTAGCGAGAGAACGCTCGGCTTCATCGTGAAATACTTGCATTTGACCTCCGTCTACAGAACCTTCTTCTCTCTGGTTTATTAAAATAATTAACTTCTTTACTTGAACTCAAAATTTTTGTGGCCGATTATTCATTACGAAAGCTGCTTTAAATGTGCGTCCCTAATGAAACGTATGTTCTCAGCGTTTTTGTCTGTCTGTAAGGGAAAAGCTGCCAAAATAAACCTTTAAAGTAACCATCGACCGACACGCCAACAGTGCAGTGCTCAACACGAGGTCCCCTTTCTTCAGTTAGGGGTCCTCGTGTTGAGAACTCTTTGTCAAACTGCTATTTCCATAAAGAATGAACCGTCAGGGTCAACAACAGTTCAGTTAAATTAGCTACAATTAATAATTTGTATCCCGTTCTGACAGCAGAGTGCGTTTGCGCACAAAGACAGATGTTGCTGGCGTGTGTGTGTGTGTGTGTGTGTCTGTGTGTGTGTTTCCAAGGACCTCAGTCACCCCGAAAGCCAGCTGCCGTCGCTACAACAACGTGCAACGCAGACGACGACAACTCAACACAGACGACAGCAGCGACAACAACAGCGGAGTTGCCTCCAAAAACTGGAGAGAGAGAGAGCGCGAGAGAACATCTCCGCATGAATGCCTCGTTCCTCCTTTTCGTCTGGGTGAACAAATCCCTGCAGATCGCTGTTTCGAACCGGCGAATGAACAAGATGAAGTGGGGGGGGGGGGACAAATACAGAGACGAAGAAAACAAACAAACTAACAGGAGGACGGCAGGAATAAGGGAGAGGGAGGGAGGGGATAACGACAGGAAGCAGGATGAAGCAAAGGTGTTAAAATGCTGTAAATCACGATATGAGACCCATCAGGTGTAAATTAACTATCTCAGTACCAACCAGGCAAAGTGGGCACATGCCCCAGGACCCCAAACCTCCAGGGGCCGAAAAGCCTCAGCAGTGCTGTGCATCAGTCGGTTGTATGTAAATGGATTAATTGCACATTTGTTTAGGAATTTGCGGCGGAAGCTACTGCATTATCACCATTACTGACCTTTAGATCTTCCTCACAGGATGCATTTTCCTCCAATAGCGTTAATCTAATTGCCACAAACGAAGACAGGCCGTATCATTTGGTCTCTGGGAGTCTGGAGAAACCTGACTCGGTACATTATACTTAATGGGATGTTTGGGGCAACAGGGTACAGCTACGTCTAAATAAAGTCCTGTTTGAACAACAATTCATTTGATTCAGTCTGAACGAGCTGTACTGCACGCTGTTTGTCCGTACTCGTTTCCGAACAGCTGCAAACGTGTAACATGGGAAAAGACCCTGATTTCCACCTTTCTGGTCTTTAGCTCTTTGGCCGAGAAACGTACCAGAGAGCCGAAGCCCACAGTCCAGAAGTGCTCGTTGCGAACCTCCAGCACCCCGTCCAGAGTCGAAACCTGATTGGACACAGAGAGGAACAGTTCACCAATAAGAAATGTCAGAAACTTCCCGTGCTGGTTTCCTGCTGGCAAACATTTTTAGGATATATTCATGAACACAAAGTCGAACAAATTACCGTCGCCGTGTAGGATGAGACTTATATTCCTTATATTTCTTTCTGACTCTAATTTAACTGATTTCACAAAAAAATAATACATTTATTACCAGGCGGCACTGAAGAATTTAGGCAACACCGAGCCAAATTCTTCACCGAAAGGCATTAAAACCGATTTCCTGTCATTTATATTAAGAGATACTAAAAGTAATTTACATCTGCAGTGGATCAATTTACTTACAGACACACATCAGGCTTATTATACTTCGTGACTAAGAGGAGCCGGGTAAAGCTTTAAAGTCTCCGAGGGGGAGTTTGTCTTACAGACCAACGTCAACGAACAACAAGCGATACAAAACGTACACACAAATGCACAGGTCAAACCCGACATACAGCATGGCTGAGTTACACGTTAGCTCAAACGTTGGGTTTGTTTTTAGAACGAACGCTAGTGCCGCTGACTCACCTCTCTGAGCAGCTTGTCCAGTTGGCCGATGACGTGCGACGGCGTGGTCTGTGAACGACAGCATTTAAAAAAGAAATCACGCTACCTGAAGAGTCGAAACGCGACCGCAGAGCGAGCAGAGGGAGACGCGTTCGACTTACCTGCAGCAGCACTTTGCCGCTGTAGACGCTCATGGGATACATGGTGCCGAACGTCATGAGAGCGATGGCGACCGCCGACGCCGTGTCCACCGCGTTAAAGTTACTGAGCAAAAGACAGCAGAGGGGATCAATATCCAGCTAAACCTCTAAGACCTTCGACTGCATTAGGAAAAGATATAAATCAGCTACAATTGGATGACACAGAAGAAGCAGACCACAAGTCCTACAGGGACAGTTAGACCTTTAATTCTTGCCATATTTTTGAGGTGAAAGCGACTCTGCGTTTGTCTTAATGCGGATGCTAAAGTTCATAACTACAAGATTTCCAGCCGGGCTCGTGGTGTTTAAGATTAGGGATTCAAGGGGAACACGGACCTTTGATCGTGCTTCTTTGGCAGTAACAAACTACAGTAACAGGTCATGTTTATCTCTGAGAAAACAATTGCACCACGAGGTCCATGTATCCGCTGTTCTGGAAGCGTTTGATCACACATCACATGATCCTCCTGAGCAGATGGGAGTTTACTTTGGCGATTTCTCGTTCACGCTGGCAAATAAATGGACTCAGCTGCTGTTTCAAAAGGGTCAAGAAGGAACTTCGCACCTCAGCTTCTAAACCAAAACGGACAGGAGCTCCTTAAAATGCTCAGGGAAAAAAAAAACAACAGAAGGAGGACGATCACGTGACATGATCAAAAGCTCCAGAACAGCTACAAAACTGAGTATTTTGTCAGCTGCTGTGCTTAAGTTCAACTGGAGGAAACGTTGGCAACATGCAGCCCCTGATTTGTTAAATGCACTTTACTCACTCACTTAGTGATCTCGGTATGTAAATCTGTGTGTCGTCCACATAAACCTGGTCAGATATTTTGTGGTTTCCCATAATCTGAGCTAGAGGAAGCATGTAAATGTTGACCAGAATGAACTCTGCTGGAACTCCTTTTATATTTCATCATCTGCACGCTAAATGATTCAGGGAAGATGACTTTTGCCATCAATTTAGAAAATATCCGAGTCTCATTTCCTGTCCCGTCTCCGCATGTTCTTTCCCCACTGGAGTGTTTTGCATCAGGGCGCGTTTGAGGCTCAGCGCAGATAAAGATCAGGACAGTTTAAAGCAGGGAGAGGGACTTTCCAGCAGCGGTGGAAAAGTGGCATCACCCCGACCCACGAAAGCAGCCCCGGTTGCAAAGCGCTGGTTACACAGTGACGGACGCTGGTGAGTTTGGGGATTTACCAGCCGCAGGCGGAGACGAACTCTTACTTGATTTCTATGAGCATGTAGGTGATGCAGAGGGAAAGAGCTCCCGCCATGTTGATCAGGACAAACGGGTTCATACGAGGCAGCAGCACACTGCTGAGCCCTGGAACGATGCCACACAAACTGAACGCACACAAACGCAAAACAGAAACACAAACAGGAACAGGATCAGTGCACAGGACCAACTCCAAGTGGAAATCCAGTGAAAACCTGAAGAAACAGCCTCATCAAAAAGTTATTTCTGATAAAGACAAATCTCCAAAATTAGGAAACAAACGTTGAGTCACTTAAACAGTTTTTCACCCAACCGAATTAAGAGCAACATTTTGGATCGAGACATATTTATGGATGAGCATCAGTACAACACACATTTGTCATCAACAAATTAATAAACGAGCATCAACTAAATTTGTAAAAAGATCAGCTGGAGTTGGGAGAAGTGAAATTAACGCGATCCTGCCCGAACAGGACCCGGGACCTCCTTTCCATCAAAACCTGCAAGCCCCGCACGTAGGCTACCGGTCGGTGCGCCGCATGCTGGCGAGGGGTTTAATGCTTCTCGGAGTCTGAATATTTTGGCTTAAGACGAGTGTAGGTGTGCGTGTGTGCTGTGAACTGAGAACGATTGTTGTGAACGCTCCGACTGATGGATGTGAGTGAGTAAGAGTTCGTGTGTGAAGACAGCTTTGTTTGGTTTGAACGGCGCAGCCCCGGTGGAGTTCTGATGCCTTCTGTGACTCGCTCTCTCCCCCCCGACCCGACGGAACAGCACCCTCTGCTGGTTTACTAATTAATCACTGCACAGCATTGTTATTGCTGTTACCCTGCCGATTGGCGACCTAATAAAAAAAAAAATAAAAAAAATAACGGGTGCGTGACCTATTTTGGGTTGGACCCTGAGTTTGGGGAGGGACTGCTACAGAGGACTGAGCACGTTTCATCCTCCTCTCTAAGATGTCTTTATGATTGTCTTTAGGATTAGGCCTTTAACCCGATCACGCTGTCATAATGGACTTTAGGGGGCTTTAGGGGAGTTGATGGGATCATCCTTGTTTTGTTTCATGTTATGATGATCTCCGGTCTAAGACAGCAGTCTAAGCTCCCACAACCCTCTTTCTTCTGCGTATCTAGAAGCTGCACTAGAGACGATTTTGACTTGTCTTGAAAGGCTAATTTGGGCTGAAACACTGAACAGGTAAATATACCTGCTCAGTGACATTCTGTAGAAGCTGATGGATCAACACTTAATCCATAAGGCACCAAACTTCTCCATGTCCGATTCAATCTTCTCCGCACTCGTTCATCTGGTATCCTTTGGTCTAAAATATCTAGTGCCGGAACAGTTATTTCCATTACCAATTCATCATTTATATATTTATATAAAATGTGAGAAAATAGTCCAAAATGCATTACGCATCAAAGACAGAGTATGTCGGCGGTTTGGAAACACTTTAATACGTTTCAGATGAGGACAGCAATGTTGCAGTTTCAAGAGGGGGTTCGACAGCAAAGACCTTTTGAACAACAGGTTTGATGCACCACCTAAGCAGGCAGGACACGCAACTGAAGATGAAGAGGGCCGCCAAACAGCATTGAAGTTGAAGTGTGTTGAAAATGTTTGCAGCAGAGGAACCGTCTCTCCAGCCAGAAAGCTGAACAACTTTTGTTCAAAGAGAAACCTGCCTCTTTTGCTTAAAATCAAAGCAGACCAATTTAGCGTGTATAGTTCTGTTTTTTACCGTTCCAGGTTGGATTTAGGTTTTTTCCCTTCTGTTTGCGCACTGTTGTTTTGTCAAAACAGCAGCTAGTATTTTTTAGCACAACGTTGTTACTAAAAGAACTTGAAGAATAATACACTGAGTTTTGTTATTGAATGTTTTTGTTGACCAAAATTGAGTGCAATCACCCCCTTGTTTCCACTGGACGTATCGCAGGTTTTCCTAGTCCTTTATGATATCTTTGGTTTTTATTTGACCAAAAGTCCGAAACCCAACCAAACAAATACGCAATTTGAATAAATCAACTTTTTTTTTGTATGTTGCAGTGGTTTGATACAGTTTTTAAATTCTGTCCAATGGATCACATAGATGATCTAACAGCCGACCCGTCACAGAACAGGCTCTCACACACACACACACACACACACACACACACACACACACACACACACACACACACACACTTCCCTTTGCGGCAGTAATGAAGTTTAGTTGCCAAGGAAAAACAGACAATAATACATCACGACTTCGATGTTCTGCATAAACCTGCAAGTCGGCTTTGGTGTCATCTCAGATGGTAACGTTATCGCTTCTCCCTCCCCGTCACAACTGCTTTGCGCTCTTAATCATGGTGGGGAATTTCCTTCCCTGTGTTTGCAAACCTCAGCAGTCAAAGGTCGGAGGGGTCTACAGAGCAGCGCCTGTGCAGCTGCTACAGCTTCAGCGTCTGGCTCACAGGCACTTCAGCAGGAAGTGAGGTTATCTGATGCGGTTAAATGTGATCTGACAACATGACGTGATGCAACACGATGTGACACACGAAGTCGTGGGAAGGTGTCATGATGTCGCATCACGTGACGCGGTTTTAACAGCAGCTGCGTGGCTCTGGACGTCCGCGGCGCGCAGCAGATTTAATCAGCGGGACTTGGCTGCTGTTGGTTTAATTGAACGAGGTCACTGAGGACACACGTGAATAACTCCTCTTCCATCGGCTGAGACAAAACACAGCAGGTTTGTTTTGGTTTTTTGTTGCTTTTTTACGGCTCCATTATTTAACGAGCTGAAGCGAAGTCCTGCTGACAGAGAAGCTGATTTTAAGTCATTAAAGCTCTACGAGGCAGTAAAGTGTCCTCTAATATAAATGTACTTGTATCAGATGGGGCCACGGGGTCAGCAAAGGTGACTTGATAAGACTTCTTGAATCTAGCTACGAAACGCCACCTGCATTTACAAATCAACGTCAATTAACCGGTGGTGAGGAGTCCTCCTCAACCTAATTAAATCTTCTGTGACTCTGGAGAAGCTTCGTGAGAATTACTCCGGCGACGTCGACTGGCATGGGCTTGAAAACGCCAAACTTAAAGTCTGCGTTATAAACTCGGGGCGTGGCATTTCAAAGACATGGGGCCGGGGTTAACACCCACGTCTGTAATGAGACTGTGGAGTTGCGTTAGGGAAAGGGTAGGACTGTTTGGCGCTCAAGAGGGCAACAAATCCCGGCGGTGTATGCAAGCGTTCTAACATCTGCATCTATTGTTTTCTATGTAAGCCCATGCACTGGCGACCTCTGGAAATAAGACAGTGCTGTATCCTGTGTGGCATCGAAACTATCGAAACTGCGTTGACCCTCATCTGCCGTAAACGGAGGACAAACTGAACAATTATCCTGCTTTAGACACATAGCGTTGGCAGGGAAGACTTGTGTGGCCATTTCTGATGACTGTGATTGACTTCGACCAGGGAAACCATCTAGGTTTCTCCTAAATGATGTTTTGGGATACGAGGTTGATAACCACGCGAGGCATGTCACAGTTATTTATCTTACCTAAGAGAAGAATATATCTAGAGTCAGAAACTGAAGTTTCAATTTAGATTCTAAATAATATAATATGAGGGTATTGCTTCTTTCTTGAATTGCCCTTTTGGCATAGATAAGTGACATAGCTGACACGAACTCTTGGGCCCTGCAGGGGAAACCCAACCAGCTGGCAGCTGCAGTTGACCTCAAACATTCCCTTAAACGGCGCCGAGCCCGCACGCTCTCCGAGGAACACACCCGGTGTTCCTGGAACTGATTAACGGGTCAACGAGCGCACCTCCGGCCGACGGCGTCGAGCGCCGTCAGAAACACGAAGAGGAGCCCGTTGGCTGGGCGCCGCAAGGTGCTTGTCATTAGATAAAGTTTTAAAAACTAAAACAGTGTCATTCGGGGAGTCGCACGGTCGCCACGGGCAGACCTTCCATAAAACTGAAAACAGAGAAGGAGCGAGGAAGAGAAAGTGGGGGAAACAGACGTTCACTACCTATTACTGCAGCCTTAACAAGAACAGGTAACTTCTTCCTATAATATCAGCTTATCAGCTCAGTCTGGATGAATCTGGACCGGACTCTCGGTGAGATGGACAGCGGTGATGAGGTCATCGGACTGAATAACGGAGAGACTGCCGCGACTGTATGACAGCAGCTCGGCGGTGATGTTACAGGTTGCGATGCGCTGCGTTCATATCAGAGCCACAGAGTTTGGCAGTAACGCACAGTCTCGGTCTGGAGTCCTAAAACTGAGCAGCGAGTCACAACGGTGGAGCCAACGGGTTCAGATACACGCTGCTTTTTTTTCTTTCCTTGCATGGAACTTTGATTCACGCAGAAGTCAATGATTCACGTTCAGTTCTGCAACCGACATCCATCTGTTAACAACGGCGCCATCTGAAGCTACATACAGCAGCGTTATCTTCCTAATTACATTACATGGGGTTTGAAACGTCTAATGATTTGTGCAATTAATCGCGCTGGAACAGACCAGTAAAACGTCCGCTATTTGCTTTACTAAACAACTAAGAATTCGGGGAAGGATGGATGAAGCCAAAGACGTCGAGCCATTTTCACTTCAATTTCAAAATGAACCCTAAAAAACTGTATATTAGCATATTGACGGTGGGAATAGAAACTGCCAACTTTGACCGTGCAGAGAAACAATAAGAGGAACGAGGGAAAGTAACGATGAAGACGCACAAAGAAGGAAAGAAAGGAGGAAAAAGAAATAAAGAAGAGAGGAAAGATGAGGGCTGGGCATGAGAGTGACAATCGCAGCGATCCCATAATCCCTCGTGATGCATTGATATAATTTGACATGTGACCTTGTGTGTGTGTGTGTGTGTGTGTTAATCCAGACACGTTGCAGACAGAGAGCGAGGGATTACAGCAGAGCGGCAAACAAACACCGGACCGAATGATGAGCAGAAAACTGCCACTGAACACTTGATCGCATTCTGAATATTGAACGTTTTCTTTTGCTATAAAGTTTGTTAACTTTATTATGTCAAACGAAAGTCTTGTTTTTTTTTTGTTTTTTTGTTTGTGTCGATGTCACGAGGCAGGAAGAATAATTTGTAACTAACCCTTTTTAACCCGGGCTGCTCTCAGGAGCGTCGGGCTGAGACTTTCCCGCCAGTTCACTAATCTACCGCACTCACAGATCAGTGACTGTGCTAGCGGGCCGTTAGCCCTCAGGGGAGAACACGGCTCGTTTCTCTGTCCGCCGTCTCTGTTGTCACTGGTCTCGTCCCTGACTTGAGACAACGTACGAACACGTCTATCCACTGGCGCGAACGCGATCGCCGTAGGAAATAACTCCTGCAAAGCAGCATCGGTCGCTCCGTCTCACAAACCCCATCAGAGTTTAAAGCCCTACCCCAGCACCTGCAGGTCTATCTTGGGGAGTGGTTCCTGGGTAAGATGTCCAGATACAACTGGTAAGTGGGGAAAGTAGTGCGCCTTTCTAGTCTTCCCACCACAGGTCACATTCATTCACACTGACGCAAGGTGCCAACCGCTCATCAGAAAGAAGCGTTAACACCGCTGGCACAGCCGTCGGGAGCAATTTGGGGTTTCGGGATCTTGCCCAAGGACACTTCGACCTGCGGGAAGCCGGGAATCGAACCGCCGAGCTTCAGATTAGTGGGAGTTCCAAAATACTTTGTTGTTTAAGAGAAACGATTCATTCTGCATGCCAAAAGCTGCTGAAGATTAAAGGGGCGGCTCTCCCCAAGGTTCTGACCTGTTGTGCTGCGAGTTGCTTCAAGTAGGAACTATTTTCTTTCTACCGAAACTGCCCACAACAAATCTGTGGCTTGTCTCGGGTAACCGGGTCGTGTTTTATGGGAAGAGACGTTGCTGTTGAGTTCTTCAAATGTATTTTCTGTTTTTGGGGCTTTCCGCGCCACAAGCCGAGTGCCACATGTAGTCCCATTACATTCAAAAAAATACCGCCATCTCTACGGCCGCCATCTCCAAAACTCGACAACTCGCACCAGACCGATCTAGATGGATAAACAGCACTACGGGGCAGAGGGACAATGTGTATTTTTGACTTTGGGGTGAGCAGTCCCCATAAGCTAAAAAAACCCAGAAAACCCTTAGACATATATTGATTTCTTTATGTATTACAGTAACGTGACAAGAGTCAGGATGACGACTGGATCATCAGAATCGGCTACATTTCTCTCTCTCTCTGTCCTACACAATTCTTTTTAAATATCCGTCTCCCTTCTCCCCACTGGCAACTTGCTCACACACACACACACACACACACACACACACACACAGCCCAGGCCTCTGGCTGGTGAGGCCGACAGAGCAGCGGGCTTTATATAACCCAGTTGGCCCCGAGACCCTGCTGGGGTTAAGTAGGGACAGGCTACTGCAACACTGACAGAAACACACAATATAACACACGCGCACACACACACACAACCAGAAACACACAGTCAAGCAAACACGTTACATGTAAACACACACAGCCAGACAGGCTTCTGCACGCACACACACTGCTTGTACGAAGGCATACAGAGCATCTCTCTCTCTCTCTCTCTCTCTCACGCGCACACACACAGTCAAAGACTGGAAACTAGGCTGGGACGTCCTGTTCATTCCTGCCCTCTCAGGCAATCACAGCTCAGTTCTGCTGCACAACTCTCCAGGCTGTCGCCCCGAGTAACCTGCACCAACTGGGCTGCCGACTGTGTGTGTGTGTGTTCAGACTTCACCCGCTTCAGATGTGGGAATACACAGCGGGATGTAATATTCATCACAACAGTCGGCACAGAGCATCAGTCTGCTTTGGAGCCGGTCTGTGTTACTATGGGAACATGAAGACGTAAAGGACTCCTGAGGTGTGAGGAAGTTACCTCTTTCCACCTATTACTGATAAGATTTAAGGATTTCCCCTATGGTATGGTACATTTGCTGGACTTTTATCAAACAGACCCCCACCCTGCCTTGTGTCAATGGTTTAGGGTGGAGGGAGTGACGTTATGGTGTTGGGGGGGGGGGGGTTGTCTTGGTCCCTTTAAAACGAACTGAGCATTGATTAAATGCCTCAGCCCACTCTATGTATTGTACAGTATATTAAGCTACACATCCAAATACATAAAAAAAACAACTGGATTTTTAATTTCACCTCAAACGGGCTAGAAATTTGTGATCAGAGAATTTCTTTAGCTTTTTTGTGCACGACTTCATACAAACTCCCCCAAAGTCATAGTTGGTTTATTTGAAAACTTCGGGGTCTTCGATAAAATGAACATAATATTCAGCGGGTCGGAACAAGGCTTGTCACTTCATCGTGAGTTTAAAATGACGGAGGTGCTGGAGTAAGGCTGCAACCCAACGATTGTTCTCATTATCGAGTAACCTGCGGACTATTTTCTCGACTATTTTCATAGTTTGGTCTATGAAAGGTGACAAAATAAAATGGCCAACGCAAATTCCAGTCCGGTCCAGGTTGAAATGATTGAAATGACTTGTTTTGTCCAACCAACAGTCCAACATTTCCTGTCTCTCTTCAGCTGTCCTCCAATAAAGGCAAAAGGCCCAAAACAATCTTTAATATACATTTAGTTTACCATTATAATAAGATAAATTAAACCAGCATATATTCACATTGAAGAAACTGGAAAAATAATGCTTAAATGATCAGTGATTATTGATGTGATTGATTAATCAACTAACTTCAGCTCTGTGTGTCTGTGGAGTGGAAGAGCTTATAAAATAAAATAAATGACATTAAGTCATTTGTATGGGTTCGATGCTCGCGCACGCACGCACACAGGTGACCCGTCAGCTACGGATAAAGGGTAGTTTAACCAGAAGATCACTGATAACAAAGCTGAGGTTGCAGTGACCTGTGACCTTTGAACCTTGAACCTCACTATCCTCTTCGTGGAAACAACTATACAACTGATCTGAGAGCCGTTTCTGAGAAGCTCCATCAACGAGGCCGCCTGCCTGCAGCAGCACTCAGCTCTCAACCTTTGACCTCAGAGGAGGGGTAATGTGTGCCTGTATATAAAGATTCACACTGTAAGCAGTGACACACAGGACGGGGCACTTCTACTGCCGTCAGGAGTGTGTGTGTGTGTGTGTGTGTGTTGAGTCAGTGTAAGTGGATCCTTCCTGTTCCTACCTGAGACTGAGATCTGCTGATGAAGGAGAGAGGCCGAGAGAGAGAGCGAGAGAGAGAGGCCGAGAGAGAGAGAGAGAGAGAGAGAGAGAGAGAGGCCGAGAGAGAGAGAGAGAGAGAGAGGCCGAGAGAGAGAGAGAGAGAGAGGCCGAGAGAGAGAGAGAGAGAGAGAGAGAGGGAGGAAGGACGAAGCGATGAAGATGCCCTTACCTTCGACTCAGATCTGCCACATGCTCTTGAAGCCAACTGCTGCTGGCCGCTGCAGGGAAAGACGCAGAGATGCCGTCAGTGTACAAAACGTCGAGCCATTTAACAGCGACAACAACGGAGAAAAAAACAAACAAGAATCGATCCGCAGTCTCCACGAGGTCCTGTTTCTATAGGTTCCTGTCGGCTTTCTAAAGTTATCTACTTTCCCGATTGCTATGTAAATGAGACACCTGGTTTCGGTAACCAGGGCAGGGGATTACTGAACCCCCCCATTTCCTCAGAGAGGCTTCTCCTGGAGAAAGCCTTGGCCGTGTGTGGGTTTCTTTTGGTAAAAGGAATTAGGGTTTTCTGAAGTTTCATCAAAATGCAGTAAGAGTCTGCACTCATGGTCCCATTTCTACATGCATATTCTTCCAGTCATGCATCTTTTTGCCACACTCTCTTTCTTAAGACGTGTGCTTTTGAATTCTGGGCTGTCAAAAGCCCCAAATTGCAGCACAAAGTTAATAAGTTCATTTTGACAATTGCTTTTCTCATACATAACGAACGATTAAGGTTAGGAGCGCAACTACAAATACATTTTTCACCATCAAATTATTTAATCACTTAGTCTATAAAATGTCAGAAATAATGCCTGTCACAATGTCCCAGATCCCGAGGTGACATATTCCCATTGCTTGTTTCGTAAGACCAACAATGCAAAACCCACATCTGAGAGTCTGGAACCAGAAACTGTTTGGCTTAATATTTGACTTCAATGATTAAACTATTAGCAAAACTGCTGATTATCCTTTGATGAAATCAACCAACTGTTTCAGCTCTGGTTACGTTAACTTCCATTTTAAAAGACTCCAGTAAAACCTTTGTGCTTGTGGAGAATAACTGCTCTAAGTTGTCTCAGAAGGAACACCCGTCTCTGGAGTGTAAGTCTTCGATAGCCTGACGTGACCTGAGGAACAGAGAACTTCAGATGGAAACCGGAGCAGAAGCATCGTTCCGGGTCAGTGCTGCGTGACGCACTAAGACACACAGCTGTTTCATTTCACAGCTGACTCCATCAACTCCTATCGATTGAAGCGCCGTGTGAAAGGCTGCAGCTTTACGTCAACCAATCCATCTAATCTCACCGCGCGAGAGCAGGTACCACTATTGCTCAGATCACTTATTTTTGGACCCACACTCGGATTGTACTCTTTAAACAGCGACGAGCAGCGAGCAGTCGCCCTCTCTGTCATGATGAGGGATAAAAATATATTTTTTATTGGGGGGAGGGGGGTTCGAGCGCTCTCGCTCCGCTGCGTCGTCCCACCTTTAATGTTTGACGACACTGCGACGCCCGAAGGCTCGACGTCGGGTCAAAGGCCCTTCACATCCCATCCTGCTCAGACCTGAGTGTGTGTGCGTGTGTAGGGGGGGGGGGGGGTTGTTTGTTTTGCTAGCAGGGTGAGTCGGTCTAAACAAACATTTTAATGGAGTGACTTATTTATGATCAGTGTGTACGAGGAGGGCGCACTATGTGTACGAGTGTGAGTGTGTGTGTTGGCATGCCTCTGTGCCCGCCTGGCCCTTTGGCACACTACATTACCACTGTCTGGAACATGGTTGCGTAATGCACTTTTAGTCTCGCTCCATCAGAGGGGGTGTGTGTGTGTGTGTGTGTGTACTGAGTGAGAGATATTGTGTGTTTTGGCAAAGTGCCTGTGTGTGTTCGTGTGTGTAGTTTCATCCCCCTCCCATCCCAAAATGTCAGATGTTAAGTGATGTTGAGACTGCTCCCAACTCAACAGCAGACAGCTGACACACACACACACACACACACACACACTGACCTCATTCATCAGTAGACTGTTCATACAGATAGTGAGTCAGA
>CM022471.1:1415474-1437676 GCA_011952105.1 Coreoperca whiteheadi
ACAGAGAGGAGGAAACAGGGGGGAGGAGAGGAGAGGAGGAAACAACAGAGAGGAGGAAACAGGGGGGAGGAGAGGAGGGGAGGAAACAACAGAGAGGAGGAAACAGGGGGGAGGAGAGGAGGGGAGGAAACGGGAGGAGACAACAGAGAGGAGGAAACAGGGGGATGGACAGGAGAGGAGGAAACAGGGGAGAGGAGAGAAGGAAACGTGGGGAGGAGAGGAGGAAACAGGGGGAGAGGAGGAAACAACAGAGAGGAGGAAAGGAAACAGGGGAGGAGAGGAGGAAACAGGAGAGGAGGAAAGGAAACAGGGGAGGAGAGGAGGAAACAGGAGAGGAGGAAAGGAAACAGGGGAGAGGAGGAAACAGGAGAGGAGAGGAGGAAACAGGGGAGAGGAGGAAAGAGGAGAGGAGGAAACAACGGAGAGGAGGAAAGAGGAGAGGAGAGGAGGAAACAACGGAGAGGAGGAAAGGGGGGGGAGGAGAGGAGGAAAAGGGGGGAGGAGAGGAGAGTCGGAAACAGGGGAGAGGAGAGTCGGAACAGGAGAGGAGGAAACAGGGGGAGGAGAGGAGGAAACAGGGGAGGAGAGGAGGAAACAGGGGAGGAGAGGAGGAAAGGAAACAGGGGAGGAGAGGAGGAAAGGAAACAGGGGAGGAGAGGAGGAAAGGAAACAGGGGAGGAGAGGAGGAAACAGGAGAGAGGAGAAAACAGGAGAGAGGAAAAAAGGAAACGGGGGAGGAGAGGAGGAAAGAGAGGAGAGGAGAGGAGGAAACGGGGGTTGGAGAGGAGGAAACAGGAGAGAGGAGAGGAGGAAACGGGGGGAGAGGAGGAAACAGGAGAGAGGAGAGGAGGAAACGAGGGGAGGAGAGGCGTACGGAGGAAACAGAGTAGAAGGGAGGAGAGGAGAGAAGAAAACAAAAGAGAGGAGAGGAGGAAACAGGGGAGAGGACAGGAGGGGGAGGAAAGGAAACAACAGGGGAGAGGACAGGAGGAAACAACAGAGAGGAGAGGAGGAAAGAGAAGAGGGGAGAGGAGGGAACAACAGAGGAGAGAAGTGGGGAGGAAAGGAGGAAACGGTGGAGGAGAAGGAAGGAGAGAAGAAAAAAAGAGAGGAGAGGAAAGGGGGGAGAGGGGAGTCTACATCTCTTCGCCTTCCATCTTTTCGTTTTGACAGTTTGACAATGGAAACGAAGATGGGAGGAAAAAAGAAAGGAGGGAGAGGGATGGGATGAAGAGAGGAGCGGAAGAGAACAAGGAAAAGTTGGAGGCCAGGAAGTGTGAAAGCGGGAGGATGGATCCTTGCATGGCGATTATACAACCCCCTCCTCCTCCCCCGTCTCCCCCCGCCTGGCTCGAGGGAGTCGCCTTTGTCTTGGTGCGTTTGTGTTTTCAGACTTGTAAATGGCTGCACATCTGTTTCTGCCTGCGCCGCCATTTGCGTGTTTCCATTTAAGTGTGCATACAGGTACAAAATGAGTGTGTGCTGCAACTCAGCGTGTACATGACGGAGGCTGCAGCCTGTGTGTGTGTGTGTGTGTGCGTGTGATCCAGTCGGTCTGTATTAGCAGCAGACCGAGTCTCCGTGAGGTTAATATGTCCCGGGGTCGACGCTGGCCTACCCTCCCCGTCTGCATCTGCGTGTGTGACCTATAACTTTGGTGTCTTATCCGCTGTGTGTTTGTACGTGAAGCTGGGATACAGGGTGGGTCTTGGACCGTGTTCATGCAAGTGTGTGCGTGTGTGTGTAACCTATAGATATTTTGTGCTCTTGTACTATATTTGTGAGGTCTGAGGGCAATTATGTAAAGTGAGGACATCTTGTCCTCACAAAGAGGGTTAGGAAACTCTAGTCAGGTATTTCACCGTACAATCAACCAGTGACCTCTTACCTTTGCTCTGCATGTTTATAGGCATGTGGCCTGTTGCCACTTTGCTGAGGAGAAGCGTCTGCCCCGATACATGAATAATCCGTATGAGCGGGGAGCTGGCTTACTCCTGACTTTTGCTTTTGAGAATTCAATCTGTACACACGAGCGCGTCGATTCACGATCTACGTTACCTGTAGCTGAGGTCTCCTCATACGGACAAGTGCAGTTCATTACATGAAACGTAAGCCCGGCTCGCCTTGAGACGCGTGTGTGTGTGTGTGTGTGTGTGTTTGATGACCCCGCATGAGTCAGCGGGGGCTGGTGAAGACCGGTTATTATGGTCGGCGGTTTGGTCGACGTCTCTCCCGATGAAGACAATGGAGCAGTACGTTCACTGTTCCATCCAGATGTATTTTAATCCCTCAGCATCCGGCTCGACTGCAGCACCGGGAAGGTCTTCTTGCTCCTGCTTTTGGAAGCTTGGTGAAAGACGGGCAGAGGTATTGGTCCCATTTGTCCTGCTGTAGATATCCTGGCCAAAGTCACGCTGAAGCTGACTGCCACCTGGCGATTCTTTTCTTTTGAACTGGAGAAGATGCTGCCTGGCCTCAGTCGGCAACCTATTATTCAATTAATAAATCCACGGATGAATCGACAACCCTTTCACACTGATTAATCACGGACCAAGCGGAAATGCCAAACATTCTCTGTGTCTTGTTCCTCCCATGTGAGGATGTGCTGCTTGTCTCAGTTTCAGGTCTTTGGAAATTGATCACCTGTGGGTTTTTGACTGTCATCAAAACCCGATATTTGAACATGTCACCTGGAGCTGTGGGAAACTGTGGTGGACATTTAAAAAAAAAAAAGAACAATAACGTCTGCAGTTTAATGGATAATGCCACGAGTCGCTCAACCCTAGCACGGACGTGACAATCAGCGCCGTAGCTGGGTCGACGTGCTGCCGTACAACACGTTTGGTTTGGATCCAGTTCACATGCGGTGTTGCATGTCAACTCACACGCCGTCCCTCTGTGCTGCAAAAACAGTCTTTGGAAAAACATATATTGTCATATTTTAAGACCAAACAACTGTGTTTGGTTTTATAACTTACTGATTTCTGCAATTAGGAAGGGACTAACCTCTGATCCCACTGCTGCCATTTGTGATTTATCCACTGACAAAACAGTGAGCCAGCATTTCATTTTACTGCGGTAATCCGCCAAAATATAACAAAAGCCAAATTGTCCCCGCTCCCCAGTGAGAGCGAGGATTACCAAACCTCCACCGTCCAGAGGAGAAACCCAAAAGACCCTAAAAATCACTAAATCCAGCCTGCCTCTTCAAAAACACTGTTCAAATCACAGATGAAAAACCAGGTGCGGAGGCGTTCTGGCTGGGGTGAACACCATGGGGGGGCGTACCTTCTGAGACGTAGGCGAACGGCTTGTTCCTCACGGACAGCAGCGTCAACAGGTTGAAGAACAGAGCGACGAACGTCCCGACCAACAGACGGCCGCTGCAGAGAGACACAGGGAGGCCGACTGTAATCCTACGAGGGTAACGTGAACGTACAGCGACGCGCAGGAGACCGGACGGCGTCGTTTGTGCTACTGTTTGCATTTACTCCCCGCAAAATAATACTTGTATATCGGTTTGAAAAAGACACACTAAAAAAACGCTGCGATACGCACTCAGTGGCCACTTTATTAGGTACACACGTACAGTCTAATGCAATCCAATACACCTGCTCTGCCATTAAGTCTGCTTTAATGCCTATAACGCCCAGTTGTACTCTTTCACAGAGGTGTCAATTGTGACGGCGCTGCACTGGACTGCATTATACTGAGAGGTGTTCATAATATTCTGTCCCCCCCCAGGTATATATAAATAGGGAGGACAGCACATTTGAAACATCCCGCAATATATTGTAGTCCTGTACAACATCATCACGACGACCTCAGGAACAAACAAGTTACATATTTCCGACGATGTCACCAAAAACGGAACGTCATAAACTTTGTAAAGGTGGGATTTATGGCAGAGCAGTTGTAGTGAATGGCAACAGATTGTACATGCGAGTTTACATATTCTACAGGCTAAATCACTTGAATGTGACTTTGTGGGTGACTTTTATTTATTTTTTTTTATTTGATCAATCCTAACTTTTAAATAAACCTAACAGACGTATAATACAGATCCCCCAAAGCCGACTCGCAAGCACAACAAGCAAACACACACAAGTGTACTCTTCAATGCACTAATCACACGGGACAATCCATTTAAGAGCCTAAAAATTGGTCCAAACAATCAGCGGGAGGCGAAGGGCTGCCCGACGGTGAGCCACAATAACTGGATGATAACCCCCCCCCCCCCCCTCTCTAAGAACAGATTAGAGAGAGAGAGAGAGAATGCATGTGTCTGTCTCTCCACCCAGCAGACACCTGTCCCTCAAAGAAGAGGGGGGGGGCAGTACAGGGAATGAGAGGCGGGAGAGAAACGAGGGGGGTAATCTCGTCACAGGAGACAGATTTAAGGCTCGCTGTGTTTTAGGTTATAAAAGCCGCCACTAATCGGTTTTATTATTGGGGGGGGTGGGGGAGAATGAGGGAGAGAGGGAGGGAGGAAGAGAACAAAAGGTGGAGAGAGGGGGAGGAAGAGGGAGGGGAAGAGAGCAAGAAGGGGAGAGAGAGAGGGAGGGGAAGCGAGAGGGGGAGGGGGAGGAAGAGGGTGAGGGATGAAGAGAGGGACAGAGAGAGGGAGGGGGAGAGAGCGAGAGGGGGAGAGGAAGGGAGGGAGAAAGAGGGAGGGGAAAGAGAGGGAGGAAGAGGGAGGGGGAGAGAGGGAGGGAGGAAGAGAGCAAGAGGGGGAGAGAGAGAGGGAGGAAGAGAGTGAGAGGGTGAGAAAGAGGGAGAGGGAGGAAGAGACGGCGAGAGAGAGAGGGGGGGAAATGAGCGAGAGGGGGAGAAAGAGGGAGGGAGGGAGAGAGAGAGAGAATGAGGGAGAGAGGGAGGGAGGAAGAGAGGGAGGGGGAGAAAGTGGGAGGGGGGAAGAGAGCAAGAGGGGAGAGAGAGAGGGGGAGAGAGCGAGAGAGAGAGGGAGAAAGAGAGGAAGAGGGCGAGAGGGAGAGAGAGAGAGAGAGGAAGAGAGGGGGGGGGGAGGGAGTAAACTACAGAGAAAAACAGTGACCAAAGCAGGTGCTGGGCGAGAGACAGCAGACAAACGAACAGTGGACTCATTTATCGGACGGTCTGTGGCGACGGTCCTAACTGACAGAAACATCTGTTAACATCCCGCAGCCTGAAGGGTGACGTCACCTCTCCCCTTCACGTGACAAACACGACCGCGTCGAGTTGATGCACGGGCCCACAGACTACCGCTTTACTGCCGCAAGGTCACGTCAGCACTAACGGGAACTAGTTTGTGGCAGAACAACAGGGCATCCTTCCGCTCCGTCCTGCTGTGCAGCGTTTTTACATTTGGGTTCGGTCACGGGTTAGACAAAGCGTTCCCCTGTCGGCGCGTCCACCTCCTTCTAAACACGCACGAAAAAATGTCAGTTTAAGCAAAAATGTCCGCTAGCCGTGTGGCTTTCATGAACCAACGTGTGGACAAATGCTGGTCTCCCCGCCTTTTCTCCCGTCTCACAAGCGGTTATAAAAATATTTGTTGCGCGATCACTGACAGAGCTGATGTTACCCGGAGGCGAGCGTTCAACACAGTCTAAATGCGTTGAATTATCTCGGCTGGTGTGGACACACACGCGCTCTGGCAGAGTGTGAAAGGAACGAACGCGTCGCCGTCAGTCAGTCTGATTCTGACTCTGAATAACTGACTTCTGCAGCTCCGTCTGGCTGACCCAAATGTTTTGGATGTTCTGTTCTGGCAACAGCTGGCACTGCGTGTGTGTGTGTGTGTGTGTGTGTGTGTGTGTTACAGAGGGAGACACGGGAGTATATCATGTTGTGTCTGTTTATTTTAAAACGTGATATGGGAATTTGTGTGTGTGTGTGTGTGTGGAGGAAAAGTACTTACGTATGGACCTCAGGCTGCTCCATGAAGCGCTCAACACTGACAAAACAGAAACAAACACAGTCAACAACACTGGCCAGGTGGGACTACTCTGAATGTGTGTGCAGCAATTTTTGTGAGGACCAATTTGCGTTTTAGACCTTGGGAGTGAGGACATTTTTGGAAAGTGAGGACATTTTGGCCGGTCCTCACCTTTCTACAGACCTTCAAGGGGCTGTGTGAGGGTTCAGGCTTGGTTTAAAGGATCAGGTTGGACTTAGGTTTAGGTCAGGGTTAGGCACTTAGTTCTGATGTTTAAGGGTTAGGGTAAGGGGCTGGGGAATGCATTGTGTCAATGAGAGTCCTCACAATTATAGAAGTCCCAGGTTGTGTGTGTGTGTGTGCGTGAGCTAGAGAGAGAGCGATCGAGTCAAATTGAAATGAATGAAAGGAGACAAGGAGCGAACAAACAGAAGGAGAAAACAGGAAATACATTAACACATGCGCACACTCCAGCAGCACACACACACACACACGCGCATGAAAAAGGCTAAACGAGACACACACACACACACACACACACACACACACACACACACACACAGAGTCCCGTCTGTCTCCCCCCTCTGTCCTGCTGCCCTACTGAGCCATTCATGACATGCCTGTGTACTGTAGGGCTGGAAACTTTGCGCGCGCGCGCGTGTGTGTGCGTGCGTGCGTGCGTGCGTGTGCGTGCGTGCGTGCGTGTGTGTGTGCGTGCGTGCGTGCAGTCTCACTCATGCAGGGAAACGGCGAAACAAAGACAACAGCGCAACAGGGAGAGAAACGTTCCCGCACGGTTCGGGAAGTAAAATGCAAGACTTTGTTTTGGTTTTTTTTAATTCCATCTCAACGGTCACAACAGCCAAAGGATGAAAAGCATGAAGGAAAAGCAGCAGGAACGGCAGCCTAGAATTATTAAGTATTATTATTATTATTATTATTGTCGAAATAAACTAATGAACTAAGCAAAGGCCCACACATTAGCGCCCGGACGCATCACATCGTTGAACAGCCCCATGAAATTAAAGCTGACCAAGTTTCAGCAGAACTAAATGACACTTCATGCAACCAACAATAAAACAATAACAAACGTCTTAATATTCAAAAATGACGAACGGAGGTGAAGGCGAAGAGCAGCTTCTACTTCATGTTACTGTCTCTACGCGGACGCCTCGGAGCCTCTACGGCCTCTTCTTCTGTGGCGGCTGACCAGCGTCACAGCCGTGTTCAAATCCCCCGCCATGTTTTAGAAGTGCGTTTGTGGTCAGTTGGGTTAGCTGCTAACAAGAGTCTGAAGCATCAGTACTGTTGCTATGGTTACCCACAGTTTGATACACTGATTTAAAGCAGTTGTTAAACAGTTGACGGTTTTAACGGTCCACCTGCCGTCCAATCAGAAACCAGGATTTTCTTTTGCCCCCTTATGTGACTAAAGTCACTACATTTCAGCCGAACACACACACACACACACACACACACACACACACACACGTCTGCACATGAAAGAGTTAGCAGCGTGCCAACTGCTTGACTTGCATTTGTGTGTGTGTGTGTGTTGCTATTCTGGAAATGTGCCCCTCCCTTCCCTGAGATCTGACCGCAAGACAACCCCACACAGGGCGCCTGAAGGTAGCTCTGTGTGTGTGTGTGTGTGTGTGTGTGTGTGTGTGTGTGTGTCACAATGATAGACACAGCCAGGCAGTGACATTCGTACAGCCCACACACACTCCTCCCCTTTAAGAGTGAATCCACGACCAGCCCTTTAAAGCATTACGGTGTTCTCAGACGGTGAGAAGTTGTCAACAGATTTGATCAGACACACACACTCTTGGTAAATAATGTTATCAATAGAAGGATAAAGCCGAATAAAAGAGCAGGGAAACATATCAACAGGTCAGATGCTCCCGTGCCCCAGGGCTCGCCGGATGGTTTGGGGAGGATGAAAATGACGTGAATGAAATGCTAAAATGCCGCGACCGTCGCCAGATCTCAACCCAGGTTCACACCTGTGGAAGGTTTTTGACCAACCAGTGCTCTCCCCCACCGTCACTAGGGCCGGGGGCCACGTAATACATTACAGAAGTATGACTGCACCCAGTCAAAGCGTGGATTAGCACCCCCCACCCAGAAGGGAAAAGCAAGGCGAGCAGATTAAAGTAGTTTGTGAGTGATCACTAAAATAAGGTGGAATTAAAAAGGTAACATAAGAAAGAACCTACTAGAAAGAAGGTAAAACATTAACGTGTGCTCCCAAATGTTGCAGAATAGTGCCCTGCAGTACACACTTTGTTTCTTGTCACATTTGTTACTGAGAGAAAGTGATCGACTAAAATACTGAAATAGTCATGAGACAAGTTTTGGATATTTGTTTTGGGTATTTGGTTACATTAATCGAGTAAAACTTTCTCCTGATCGCTTTAGTGATGTCTGTGAGTGCCTCTGAGCTACATGTCCTTCAGCCTGTTCCTCTGTCTGTCTGCTGTACTCAGGTCTGTCTTGACCTCGGCTGATGAAAGAAAGCTTGGATAGAAAATGGGGGGAACATGTGGTGGAGGAACGGTGTTCATCCCTCCGACAGACTCGGCTGAAGCTGTTACCACATACACACAAACACTACGCTAACACACTGCACGCTGCCTTATCATGGCGCTTTATTATTACTTTTTTTATTTATTATTATTAATATATGTGACATTAGAAAATTAAAGAACGTGCAGCAGCGTGAAAGAGGGAAAAACAGATCACAGTAAATGGACACGACATGGTGACTTTGTCAGAAATTTCGAGTTGTATGTACATGGGTTCTAATGAATTAAAACTTTTGCGGTGACATAAAACGCGTGCAGATGTGGCTAGAATATCCTGGGGCCCAATTATTGCATTTTTCACATTGTTTGATGGCAAAGCACGTCTGAGGCTGGGGGAGAAAACATGCACCCTGAGTGGAGCACGGCAACGTGGGGAAATGAATAATGAGCAAAAAAAACACAAAGACAATCGGAAATGTTTTGTGTACTGCTTTGGAAACATTAATTCTGTTGTTGCGCTGAGTCACGCTACGGAAATAATTGAAATTTTAATCGAGAGAGACAGAGCGAGTGGGACAAAGAAAGGGACGTAGACAAAAAACTAAGACAAAGACAGACAAAGACGTCTTAATCTGCCTCCTAATGCTGACTTCAGTTCTAGAAACGCGTATTCATTACTCATGTTTTGTCCCTCATTGTCTACTTTTTCGGGGTGCACATCACAGATTCCAGCGTGTGTGTGCTTTGTGTGGGTGTGAGCGGGTGTGTTTGCGTGTTGGGGGGGGTTGTTCATACACACCTCTCCTTGAGGATGAACAAGGCTCCCAGCTGGATGAGAACAGTGGAGGCGAACACCGCCAAAACCTCCAGTCTTTCGAACCTGAGGAGGAAGTGAGAGGAAGAGAAAAGGGGACGCTGTCATCCGGCGCCTGGACAAACACCAACTGAGCTTTTTCCTCCCCAGACACACCCGTGCAAAGACCAACAGAGCGGGCAGAGCGTGGGGGTTAGCTCATTGTGTGTGGCTGTTTGGAAGCCCAGCTCTGCATCTGGTTAAAGGACTGTACGTTCATTCGTATGAGACTCATTATTTAGTCTACAGATGAAAACGGAACAGACTGATTTTTCGCAAAGACGTGGGCTGAGAGGAGGGTGCTGTCTAACCCCCACAGTACTCAATATTTATAGAAATACAGCTGTTCATAAATTAGAACAGGCGACATGTCTTGATAGAAATTCGAAACGTTAGGAGACGGCACCGACAGGATGCCGACATCAGGTGATAACGGTTGCTGGCCTTCTGACCTCGTTACAAGGTCACAGGGTCGATCCTGTCGCAGCCCGTCAAGGACGAGCAGCTTTGTCTTAGCGAGTGGTCTGCAGGGCTCGGGGGGGGGGGGGTCTGCCCATCTACAGCAGCGTGGAAGCACTAAACGCAGAGCTTCCGTCCGAGCTGAAGCGTGTATGGATTAACGCAAATGCATGCAGAGGGTGAATCCTAAATACCAAGAAAAACTATGTAAATAAAGCCACAGACATTAGTACATTTACTAATCGTTGTTCTCCATCTGGCAGAGGCCAGACAGGAGATCCACCCACAGAGCGCAGCGCCTCGGTACGACGTTTTTACCAAAATAAAACTGCTTCTCCGTCAGCAGCTGTTTCAAACATTCCCTTTTGTCTGAAAAGTCGAAAAAGTAAGTCGCGTGTTGAATGAAGTAGCAGTGCCTTTGCTGCTGATGTGCAAACGGTTTTGTCGTTCATGTAGCACGAAGCCACGCATTAACCCGTAATTCATAACAAGATACCGAGAGCCTTCTGTGAGCTCACTGCATCAAGCGATTTCCCTGGCCGTCCCACGCCGCGACATCCTGTCACTCCAGCCAGCGATATTAATCATTACCGATTTACAGTATGCAAATTATCTGCCTGATTAGTCAAGTCTTTGTTGGGGGTTTATTAAAAAGTCCTGAAAATTGTGAAAAACCCCAATCACGACTTCTAAAAGCCCACGTCTTCGAGTTGGTAATTCTGACCAACAGTCCCAATTCTCTGACAATCAACGACTAGTTGCAGCCCCTTAATGCACATTAGGTTACTGCCTTTACTACATTTCCAACAGCCACGTTATCCTCTGAGGAGGACACATTAAACAGTCGACATCGTTATGAGCTAATGTTTAGGAAAGAGAACACAGCGTTTCTCTCCAGCGTGTGGCGTCGGGGCACAAAGGACATCCTGTAAGTGCGAGGCTCTGGGAGTGTGTGAGGGAGACTAAAAGAGACCATTGGTCCAACCGATGAGCCAATGAACAGACACCTGCGGGTTAATAGGTTGTCTAGATGTTTGCTGGGAGTGCAAGATGGACACACACAAACACACACACACACACACACAGTCTCGAACACACACTGTTTGGCCGGATCGCCTGCGTTCTGCCGGGTCAAAGGTCACGCTCTGCACTGCCAACAGCCCGTGGTTAATCTAAACGGGCGCCGCACAGAACACCTGCCGTCTGCTGGATTCTGACTCATATCGCCGTCTGTGTAACAGCCTTCTGCACAGCGGCGCCGCGCCGCCTGGAATAAACACAGCAAAACTTAACACGCCTGAATGAAAGAAATCACTAACCTCACCTTTAAAAAAATGAATAAAAGAGAGAGCTGAGGAGCGTCTTGGCACGTGCCTTTGGTTAGACAACATCGAGTATCTAAACTGAGCACCAGCTCATCGGAGTCCGCCTAATCCCACTCGAGACAGGAAAGTGCTCGATCGATCGGTCGCCCCGTACAGCTGCTGGGGCGCTGGGAAAAACTGGAAGCTGCCACCTCTGATGAACTATTTCCTGGAGGAAAAAGAAACCCTGGAATAGTTTATTTTTCTGCACGTAAGCTGACGATGATGCTTTGGGGAAAAACAAAACTGGATGCTGCCTCCTTAGATTTTGTTTGTCAGCGCTGCTCTGATGCCACATTGCTGACAGCTGTTCTACTCGTGTTTTCTAATTGATTCGGTCGTCCAACGCGACTACTGACGCTGCTAAGCTTGTTATGTTTGTGGCTGCTGATTTACGAAAGTGGGACTTGAAGCTCAAAAGGTTTGAAATTGTTCTCTTTACTCGTTGCTAACACTATTTGTGAATAAATATTTGTGTATTTTCTCACTAACCCTAACCTGCTACAGAAAACAACAGATGAAAAGTTGCTGTGGACGAGACTAATTCCTGGATGGCCCGGCTCTGCTCCTACAGGGTTTAAAGGAGACTGAGAAGCTGCTGCTGAGCCATTGTTCTGTTTCTGGCAGTCCATTAAGACACACACACCCACGCGCACACACACACACACACACACACACATTATGAGAGCCAAGTGAAGCTGAAAAGCACATTTCCACTCGATCACCACTCTTGCACGCCTCGAGGTCAGAGGTCACCTGTCAGCTGCAAATACACTGTGTTTGGCCAGTTCACCGACACACACACACACACAGCAGCTTTTTTTGTTTGTGTGGCTACGGGACAGCAGCGAACGACGCTTGAACGCAGAGTCTACCTCAAAACGTGTCTGTTAACACGGGAACTAGCGCCAGAGAACAACCAAACCTGAGTTCTGAATTATTTTCCGATGCTTCCAGAGGTTTGTTTACATCAGCGCGTTTTGCGTCAACGCGGAAGAAAAGGCCCGCGTTTTCAATTACAATCAGAGGAGAAAATTCAACATGCTTCTTTATCGGTTTGTTAACTCCTCAGTTATACAAAATCTATGTGAAGAAGCAGCCCCCCCCGCCTCCAGTCTCTGCGCTAAGCTGAACGCATCCTGCTACATCCCACCTCTCCCAGCGGCTAGCACACACACGACTTATTTTCTCTTTTAACGCTTGCGAGTAGCATTTGTGCCAGAGAGGTTTGGGCAGCAACTAAATACTGAAGGTCAGGTTTTTGGCCAAATTAAAAAAAACACGTCGCACAAGTGTTCAGCTGCCTCGTGCCTGCGTTCTCAACGTTTTTAACTAACCGCGGCACTTCAGCAGTGTGGCGCTGATGTTAGCGACAGCTCTGTGCTCGTTCGGATCGCTGAGGTGCATTTCTCGACTGTGCCCCCTTTTCAGACGTGCAATACGTAACCCGCAACATCATGTTTGGCGCCTGGTGTGCGAGAGAGGGAGCCGAGCGGTTACCGCCGGCGCTCTGATGAATCCAGCCACACATTTCCACGTCAGTTTCATCGTTTAACGTTATCAGCGCGCGAACAGAGAGCGAACTCTGCGGCCTGTTTTTAAATATCCAACAGGCACAAGCATTGAATGACAGCGCGTTAGGTTGGGACTTAACTCCTACCCAGCTCACCGGCTGCATGTAAAGCATTCTTATTTTATTTTATTCTATTCATCCGTGCAAGCATGAAAAGTTCAAATATAGGGAGCGAGTGCTGGATGCAAGAGGGTTTTCAAACACTTTCGGCCTCGGCCACATTGCGAGGGGGAAAATAGTTTTTAACTACTTCGATCTGAAAAGACCCATCTCCTCAACCTAAATGTGGCTCTTTCAAAGTGTTCCCTAGTTGATTAAACTGATTTTGTGCACACGAGATGGCGATTTGAAATACTAAGTTTGCTACAGTGAAGGTAGAAGGCTGGACAAGACGCACATTTCCCTCCCTGCATGTTTAACTCTCACGGCAAGCACTTCTGATTCATCTGCTCACTGAGACATGAGACCAATTGACATAAAGGGGTGCGTGTCTTAAAGGGGCTTTATTGTCATTTTGCTTGGCTGACATAACGCCCCCCGTGTCCTTTAACTAAAGTGTATTCTTCAGTCAGGTATCTGTCGCAGAGACTAGTGAATCTCTACCATGTGCTGGAGAGTATCTAACTTATCATTATGGTGAACTCACCCAAATGAGTAGACCTGGCTGGGTTTCTTCATGGTCACCCAGGAACTGACGAGGCAGGTGATCAAACTGCAGGCCAGAGGGGGGGGGGGGGGCGAGGACAGGCAGGGGAAGGGCAAATCAGAAGAGAGTCAGCGAGAGACGAATGGATCGACAACGAAAACAGAAGAGAGGTCAGCGACAGTTCATCATGAGCTCAGAATTCGTTTTTCTCGAGTGGAAATTCTCCAACAAAACCAGCAAACCAGCGTTACCTGACGTCCGACTGCGCTTCTGTTTCTTCCACACTCCACGATGAGCCGTGGACATGATAACTACCAGTTTCACTGTCGATGAATCTGCCTAACTCTTTGCCGATTCATCGAGTCATTGTTTGCTGTATACAATATCTGAAAATAATGAAAAAGGCCATCCCAATTTGTCACAGCCTGATTAGTCCGAATAAAACAAGCAATTTCTCGCGGTTCAAAACCCAAAGAAATTCTGTTTACTATCATGTAAGACGAGATTAAGCAGGAAATCGTCACATGTGAGAGGCTGAAAATGACGGAAACCGATTATTCCATTATCAAAATTGTTGCCACTAATCAATAAACAGAGCAATTGTTTTGGCTCTAATGCACAGAGCCTTTTACAGGCGGGGATCGTCTACTACAATCAGGGCTTTTTTCCCCCTCTCCGTTCAAGATTGCACAGTATTTTGGGAACAGAGCTGATAGGCTGCACATGACGTTTCCCCGGAGCAGAACCCACTCACCTAAACAGGTCGAAGATGGTGAGGTAGGTGTAGGCGGTTAAGGCTGGAATGACAGAGCAGAGACACAAAGACGGTCACAATTCAAATACAAAAGGCTCACCACGGGAAAGGTTGGACTGTAACCCCGAGGATCGAATTCGGCATTTGATCAGTGAATTCATCATTTCAACGCTGTAACAGGATTTCAAATCGACAGCGTTCAAGAGACAAGTGTTGTGTCTGCAGGTTCCGGGCCGGCTGTGTTTGGTGGAGCCGACAGGTGCACAGAGAAGTTAGAGTTTCTGTTTAAAGCTGTTTGAAATGGTGACAAAAACAAAAGAGAAACCTTGAACATGTAGGAAATAAATATCAACCGAGGTTTTCACATCACATTTATAGGATAAGATGATTTTATTTTATTTTTTTCAAACCCAACAAACACATTCGACTGCTTTGCTTCGCGTTCTGACATGTCAGAGTAATGCAGCTCTCAGTGTAAGGCAATACCACAACAGCACCACAAACTACAGCCTGCAAGAGAACCGTGAGGGCCAGCCGACACATCTCCAGAACTGTTGGGGAGGGAAGAGTCATAGTGTTGGCTGCATTAGTTTTGGCTCCGTGTAACTTATAAACTGATGACTGACTGAATGTATGTTAGTGTGGCCACGTTGAGGTGAAGGGAACAGGTGCGACAGGAAGTTAGATAATGTAGTCTGACCCGCTGATTTGGCCCCCTGATCGACCCCACGATCGGCCGCTGGAGGCGCAGCAGTAGAGCTCACGGAGGCGATTAAGGCACGTTAAAACCCTTAGCGCCCGAATGCCACACTTAGAGTCATAACTCTGAGCACAAACATATCTGTAGATTCAGTGTGGCTCACACTTTCCAGTGCCTATAGCTCTATCTATCATTATCTCAGAAGCCCATCACAAATTAACATGCAGAAATCTGCTCGGAAATCATAGAAAATAAGACGATCCTCATAACTCCAGAACTCGCCTGGGAATATCAAAGTAACCCAGTGATAGTTATGAGCTACTGTGCAAACAGCAACTGCCAATAGCTAATTCGGCATTCTTTTAGTGGTGGCAGTTTGAAAAGAATGTAAACAAATGTGGGCTGAAGGACGAGGTGGCGCTGGCAGAGGGGGTCGGGGAAACCTGCTTTGGCAATCGTGCACATAAAGCTAATTTAAACTGAAGCACTACACACAATCTGAACAGATCTGGATACAACCCAACAGACTTCAGCCATCACGCTAGGCAGTAACTTGACTCGAAAGCTCGCCAACAAGCTTGTCTGCTGGCCACTGAATCGGCCATTAAGTTAACAAGTCGCTGAATGGGCCCGGCAGATAATCAGTCAGGCTTTCCCTGAGTCAATCACCTGGACACAAACCGGGCTAGCAGCCAATCAGCCAACAGGTTAAGGTGAGGGGTCGGTTAGCCAGTCAGTAGGTTAATCAGTCAGCCAGCCAACAAGCCAATAAACTAATCAGTCCGTTAACCAGCCAGCTAGAGATTCAGTGCTGTCCAACTGGCCTGGCTTACTCGCTGCCGACCTGCCTGTCCATCCGTCTGCCTGTCTGTCTGTCTGCCTGCCTGCCTAACTGTCAGTCTGTCTGTCTGTCAGCCTGCCTAACTGTCAGTCTGTCTGTCTGTCTGTCTGTCTGCCTGCCTGTCAACCAGTTTCTGTAATCAGCCTCTGCTGCGGGGGATGAGGAGAGCGGATTAGAGCGGCTTTGCGCCGAGAGGAACATTTTGTTTCCCCACCACCGGCGCCTATGTTGGCCAACCTGATGCCGTGTAATCCTGAAGGGGGGGGGGCACAGAGTCAGACAAACAGAGAGAGAGCGAGAGAGAGACAGCAGGACTGAGACAGAGCGACAGGCAGGGGGAGAGAGAAGGACGGACGGAGAGAGCGAGGCGGACAGACGGGCAGAGTGAGTTCAGAAGACAGATAGACAGGGTGACAGACATGTAGACAGACGGCTAGAGAGAAAGTGAATGAGTGAGAGAGAGACAATCCTCAACATCTCAAGAACTATCTAAGACAGCCTGAAACTGAAACCTAGATACGCCGCTCTGTGTGCCCTGGACAGTCAGAGCTAAGCAGCCACCGTCAGACTGTGTCTCTACTGGAAACACGGGGGGCCTGTGTTGTGGCTCGGCTAGCAGCTCATAGCACATAGCCACAGCCCTGCTGTTATTTGCGGTTAACGGGCCTGACCTGACCTCATGAGCCCTAAATATCTGGTTGCGCTCCGAACACTGCGCAGGCAGGCCCACGTGTTGTTAAACTGAATGTTAACAGCAGCTAAACGGGACACACCAGCGCAAACAGGAGCTGATAAATGCGTCGGGGGTAAACACACCTGCGAGCTTGTAAAGCGGTTACAAATCACACTGCTAGACGGGAGGTCTCGCGGACATATTAGGTCTTCCATCTCATTAGGTTTGCATGCAGTTGTTTGACAGTCATGAAAGATCTATGGACTTTGTTTTGTTGTAGCTGAAATTCTGTAAAACAGTGTTGACACCGCCCCCTTTACAATTTGAAACAAGCCCTGAAAGAAGCCCTCATCATTTAGTTAGGTAAAAGCAGTAATACCATAGTGGAAAAGTACCCTATTATCAGAAATCATTCCTTCACGTATACATTAAAAAACACTTTACTCTTTAGTGAGCAGTATATTTAGATCAGGTCGAATACTTTGGTTTATAGTTCCATTGAGTCATTCGGCAGACGCTTTCATCCAAAGCGGAAGAGGAAGACAATGGAAGCAATTCTAACAACACAAGGTAACAAGAAGCATCAGAGCAGCAGGAACGAGTCTGTTAGAGTCCAGCACAGGATACAGAGCTGAGGAGAGGAAGGGGTTTTGTTTTTATGAGCAGAGGTAGAAAGGAAGAAGGAGTCAGTGATGGTCAGTCAGGCGGCTACAGAATCTGCTGATCCTGTAGGAGCAGGCAGATCATTCCACCAATGAGGAACGGATCCAGAGAAGGTGCTCCAGAGGGATCCTGTTCCTTGTTGCCATGGTACCACCAGACGCTGTTGGTCTGCAGAGCGCAGGGACCTGGCAGGAGCACAGGTCTGTGTTAGTGAAGATACGATGGGGCAGAACCAGAGGTGGTCTTGTAGGCCAGGAGCATCGCTCTGAACCTGATGACAGCAGGGAGCCAGTGGGACCTGATGAAGAGGTTTATGATCAAACACCTGCAAAAGTGACATTCCCTTCAGCCCCAGCTGTACTCTGTGTTTAGTGCCCATTAGGAAATGCTAACACAGCAAATTAAGTAAACTCTCACAGAGCTGCTGACTCTTTGTCTTGTTTAAAAGACAATCCTAATATTTTTTGAGATGATTTGTTGCTGAACACAGAATTTGAATCAACCTGCAAAGCAGCCTTTAGATACTTGTAGTAGAGTACGGCGTACATTACTTGCCTCTGACATGCAGTGGAGGAAAAGCAGAGTTGAAATTGCTATTTTGTTTTTAATTATCAGCTGCATCGTGTGGAACACGTACAATTCTGCAGTGTTTGAAGTCGACTTTCCTTTTGCTGCATCCTGTTATTGTGATACGCAGCAGTTCATCCACCCATAGGGATCAATGAGGTTTGATGTCGTCTTGTTGTGTTGAATTAAAAGCTGCAGACAATAAAAGCAATAACGACACAAAACGCTGACATCACAGTGACCCTGAAACCGGCCGCACCAAATCGATACCTGGGCTGAAATTTCCCCTTGCTGTGCATGGATAGGTTTACATATACACCACACACACACACACACACACACACACACACACACACACACACACACACACAGAACCGGAAAAATTCCTTTATAAATCTCCTGCTTACAAAACAGTGACACGCAGAGGACGTGTGGATGTGATACCAGAGAAACAAACAGAGCCGACGGGACATTATTCTTGTCTACCCCACACACACACACAAGTATGAATGGAGAATATGATGCACACCTTAAACAGAACTACAAAAACACACACAAAACCGTGCACGTAGACACGTGTACCGACATAAACGGCCGATGCCCAGAACAGAATGAAGGATTAAATATCCGTTTGTTTTCCGAAACGATCGATGGAGGAGACAAAAGACGCGAGGGAGATTGTCAAAGCTCCCACTCTTCACGTTCTTCTTTGCTCGTGCACTTTGCTATTCCTTTAGCTTCATCTGATATTCTTCTGTGTCATTTCCTTCCCCTCTCACTCACTTCGCTCCTTCCACTTTTCATTTCACTTAAAAAGCTGCAAACAGAGGAAGGAAAGACGGAGAGGGACGAGGAAGAAGGAAAGAAGGCGACCGTAAGGATGTCGGATGGGAAGGAAAGAAGGAAGGAAGGAAGGAAGCGAGGGGTGAACCGACAGATGAGAGGGGAGAAACCCGAGCGGGAGGATAAATATTTAATGCTGTCTGCAGAGGAGCAGCCCAAACACACACACACACAGACTAAGTAAAAGCGCATTCACAGCAAATGCACACACAAGAGAGACAAATATGTATTAGCACATTTATAATGCGGGCACTTCATTTATCACTGTTGGTCATCTGCGTGAAGCAACAAAGGAAAGCATATTCTAAGAAGACTCAACTCGTGTACATCTACGTGACTCATCAAGATCACGATTTCGAGTCAAAGCAATCATTCTGCAACACTTGTGCAGCAGCGTAAGAAGTGCAAGAAGAAGAAAATGCCTCTTTGGGGCTTTAAACGCGAGCCTAACAGTTAGCGGTTCCCATCAGCGCAGCGGAGGGCTGCAGCTGTGCATTATTTTAGTAATGAGAGCATCTCCCCATTATTCCGTCGATGGGCCGAGCAGTCAGATAAGAAATACTGCTGCTGTATTAAAAAGAGCTCAGATTAAACTGAACAACTAATTGGTTTCCGTTTCAGAAAATAATCCACGTTTTTATTGCTTAAATGATATTATCTGTCAAAACTAAGACGCACCTAGTGCATTTGAGTGCCGTATTACATAAAGGAAACACCTTTGGCTTTTAAAAAAAAAAGGTCTATACACTTAACTTTCAGAACTACAAGTTTCAAGGTATTGTGTAATGTATGTATTTGTGTAATTATTTGGATTAAACGATTTGAGGATTATTCTGTAATGGAGTTACTCGAGGAATCGTTTCGGCCCTACAGCGTACGAAAGCTGACACGGACAACATGTTGTCAGCCATCACGAAGACCGGCTGAAGAACGGACGTTCGTGCTTTGCTTCCCTTACGTCTTAGCATCCTTCTATTTATTTCTTTATTTGAGGAAGTGCGGCTGGGAATCAAAACGTCAAACCGTTTGACTGAACTGCGGCTGTCGCTGGGAGTCTCAGAAACTGTACTGAAGTGATGAAACGTGGCACCAAAGAGTGAAACACAGCGGCCCTCACAGGACGCGCCACACATGCAGGAGCAGTCAATGGACGGCCGGCAGGACCTACTGATCAGGCAGCAAATCGGGTTAAAGGACTTTTCTGAAGCCTTTATGTGCGCCGAGCACGGATGTGTTCTGACGTGGTGGTGATCACGTCACTAATGTGCATCTTGTGACTTGCATAGAGAACAACAGGCGTGACTACGCCGACACGCATCATACACCAAGCCCTACATGTTGCCTCCTTAGTCTTTTCTTTAGAAGTTGATCAGACGGTCAGTGATGACACGCGTCCTGATCCAAGTCATTTGTTTTTCGTTGACTTTGTTCATATTCTGCTCACCGGGGCACACTGAAACAGACGCGCACACACAGGGCGAGGAGCTGGATGTGCCAACACACAGCGAACAGCAGCTTAGTGTCACTGGTTCCGGTAAACAGTAAAGTGAGACCCACACACACACCAACACACACACACACACACACACACACACACACAGCGGGTCGTGGTGTCAGGTCAGCTCGTGTGCTGCAGATGTAAACTAAAAGCTTCTATCGAACGCCTCAACTGCTGCGGTGAGGAGGCTCCCCGGGGAGGAGGAGGAGCAGATGAACCAGCGAGGGAGAAGATGAAGGATGGGCTGATAGAGGAGGAGGAGGAGGAAGCTGGGAACACTGCCGACCGCTGAGGGAGAAACACGAGACTGGACCTGAGGGCTACACACACACACACACACACACACATTACACACCCGACAGACACGTACACACAACGGGTGATCACATCACTGTTTATCAATTAATTGACATGCAAACGCGCACACACACACACACACTATACCAACCTAACCAATAATTACACAAAGAAACCTGAACAGCAGCGCTACAATTTCAACCCTGTTGAAGTCAGTTTTTATCCCGGCCGTGTAAATAGCACGCTGGAAATGAACTGACCGAAGTCAGTTTTGGGTAGAAGTGACTAAATTAAGGGCACCGCACCAGCATAATATATAACATACAGGGCTTCAATCTCACCTATATCACATAAAACCCTGGCCTCTTCAGGAAGACCACCAAACAGTAATGCACCTGAACGTAGCTGACATCTTTAACTTTTGGTTCATTTTGCTCCACATAAGGCTTTACGCTGTCGTCGTTTTTCATGAGGCAGCATGATCAGAATTCAGCTTCGCGCCAGACAAGCTCTCCCCATACATACCACGGAACAAGGGGCAGCGTAGCTACTCATTCCAGATTAAAAGTGGTCTCCTCTAAACGTTCATGCATACATGTGTTAGGACGCACACACACACAAAAACAAGCATGTCTACATAAGGTTAACACACACACACACTCCCTGATGACCATGGCCCACACGGACAGCTCGTCATCCTCAGATATGGCAGGCAGCTTCTGTCGATATGAAACCAGACCGCTGCGTCCACTTACGACGTCCACGTGGGATTTGTGAAGCAGCTGGCAGTGATATGTTAACCCGAACACACCGCTACCCACCCCGCCTCCATGCCCCCCCGTGCCCTGACCCTGGACCCTGCGAACCCCCCTGCTGATCATAATGAACGCAACATCATCTGTTAAGACAAAACTGCCATTAGGAAAGCTGAGTGCTGGTATGCCGAGGGCTCTCCTGCTGACCTGGGGCCTGCATTTATCAAGCTTTTCAGAGGAGAGAGCGCAGAGATTAGGTTTAGGATTAAAAGCATTGTACCAACAGTCTTATCCAGGAAACTGACTCCCATCTCTGCCGGAGATCCAGATCCACTAGCCGGAGTTGTCCCAACCACGAGTGCGACACAGGCCGCGCCCGATCCACATCGGTGCAGTCAGAGGCTGGCCAACAAACCGCATTCATTCGATCAATTCAAACGTTTTGGGCAGAACTTCACAATCAAAAAGTGACGAGCGGCTCCATTGCCGGTCTTGGGTCTCGACGGTTGACGTGAACCGAATGAGGTGAAGAGTTACATGCGCGCTCCGCGGCAGATATCAGGCCGATGTCACGGGGCATGAGAGGCATGCTTAACAATGACGATGGTCGAACAATGATGTTTCAATCGTCGTTTTCGTCTTTCTGCAACTGTCAGGGCAAACAACTGTGTGTTCTGGTTTCTCAAATGATGATTTGCTGCTTTTCTGTGTTTTATATCGTTTGAAAACTGATTATATCTGGGTTTTGGACTGTTGGTTGGACAAAAATGTTTATTTCCCCCCCACCAGGTTTTTCTGGGGCGGCTGTGGCTCGGTGGCAGAGCGCTCGCCTGCCAATCGGAAAGTCGGCAGTTCGATCCCTCAGCCATGCGTCGAAGTATCCTCGAGCAAGATACCGAACCCCAAAAATGCTCCCGAAGCTGCGCCGTCGGTTTGTGATGGTATGTTCTCGTATGGAAGTCGCTATGTGAGTGCAGTCCAAGTGCTTTGCAGCGATTTGTCCCTTTAAAAAAAAAAAAAACATAAATAAAGCAAAGCAGATGTGGTGGCTGATCACTCACACACACAGGGTGTGTGTCGGCGGCTGTACGTAAGGCCCTGTGGGATGGACTGCTTCACCAGCTGTGTTCTGACACACAGGAACACCGAGGGCCTGGGGACGACACACACACACACACACACACACACACACACACACACACACACACACACACACACACACACACACACACACACACACACACACACACACACACACACACACACACACA
>CM022471.1:1442130-1473032 GCA_011952105.1 Coreoperca whiteheadi
GTGTGTGTGTGTGTGTGTCTTTTAGCGTCCTAAATATAAGCTCGTCACATGGCTCAGAGCCGAGCCAGTGGACGGCTCAGCTGAGGCTGAGAAATGGTTTTAAGTGCTGCTGCTCAGCTGAGGCAGAGCCCACTAGAGAACCCAAACACACTCTCACAGTTAAGACCAACACTGATAGTTCAGGAAGCTACTGAAAACCAATACTTCCTGCATGTATTCTAAATGTTTAAAAAGGCCAAAACTCTCAGTGCTTAATGTTCCCAGAGCAGAACAGACCGTATTCGGTCACATCACAGGACACTAAAACCCCCCACCGGGCTAATAAAATTAGACTACTCAGCATCATAATAATCAACTGCACATTTGTTCTGTATAACGCAAACAAATCGATAAGATCTTTCTAATAGTTTAGCGTTTCAGAGGGCCTCGGATAAACGGTTCATCTTGGGTTAACTTGGGTCTTATTTTTGGCCATCTTTATAGTCCAGTGTTATCATAGTCACCATCAGTAATAATAACATTGCACTCACCAAGTTAATATGTGAGATCTGTGAAATCACTGAAAAAGGAAAGTAGGTCAAAGTGGGTCTGTGAGCGGCTGTTGGATGGAAGTTTAGGACACAGTTAAAGTCCATCTTCTCTTCCAAAGACGTGGCGGTTTGTTTCGCCCGCGTGTCTGCCCGTCCGACCGCTCGTGCTTCTGAACCTTCAGAATTTCTTTTCCCACAGAACGAACTTGGTGAGTCCAAGATTATCACTACGGACCGAAACGACGGCCCAAACTACAAATCTAAGACCCGGGCTGTTAGAAACGGGAACTCTCCTGCCGGCGGACTCGGCTCAGCTCTGCTCTGCTGCGGCAGCACACGGGGGGAGAGAGAGAGAGACGTGCTTGTCAATATGACAGATCTCTCTTTGCGTTGTAGCACCAGAGGGTAAAAACAGACGCTGTGAAGGACTCTGTTTCTTCAACATGCCCTTTTAAAGTGCCATATTTTGACTGAAGTGACCCCCCCCCCACCTCCCAAACACACACATATACAGATACGCACACCAGCAGCAGCGGGATCAGCCTGAACCCCTCTGGTGAGACGACACTGTAACACACCTTCTAAAGACTTGTTCTCAGTGTGCGCGTAAAGCTGCAGCGCGCGCACACACACACACACACACACACACACACACACACACACACACGCGCGCGCGCGCACGTTCGTGCTTCCGTGTGCGTGTGTGTAACTGTCGATCTGTGTTTACTGTGTGTAGACAGGTATCTCCGCCTGTTAACGTCTGTGTCCGAGTCTCAAAGTGTGTGTGGGGGTTTTTTGTTTTTTTCCTGCGCGTTTGTGTGTGTGTGTGTGTGTGTGTGTGTGTAATTCTGTCAGTCCACGTACATCTCTGTGTGTGTGTGTGTGTGTCAGTTTGCATGTGTCTAATCTGCATCTCCCTCTGTCACTGTGTGTGTGTGTGTGTGTGTGTGTGTGTGCGCGCGCGCTCACCCATGCTGTTGGTGGAGCTGCACCACATCAGCAGACAGCCGGTACACAGCAGGTTGAGAGCCCCGAACAGCAGGATCGTCCACGACTGAAAACCAAGACAAGACCAAACAACACAGCTGTTTAAGAGCAGTAACGGAAAGGAGCCGAGGGGCTCAACCTTTGGGCCGGGGCCCAACAGTGGTCGCTCATTGGGTGATATCATCGTGTCAACATAATGTTTTCTTTTGGAAACGGGAGACAAAATCATGTCATACTCATGTGAGGGAATCACAGCTGAATGCATTTCTAATGGTTGGTCATAAGACTTTTGAGGGAAAACAAAGTTAATTAGGATATTATCAGCCAATTTTTGATTAGCAGAGATATATCAGGGTACATATCAGCCATTAAGTCAGCCCGCGGCCCTTTGCTGCATGTCACCCCCCCCCCCACCCGCATTTCCTGCCTCTCTTCAGCTGTCACTATCGAATAAATGCCGAAACCCCCCCAAAACATATACTTTAAAAAAACAAAAAAGAAGAAATAGTGCAACCATGAAATACTACGTCCAGCTGAGAGCAAAAAAACAAACAAAACAAACACAACGCCTGCTAAGTACAGAAGAGTCCTTATAAAAAAAAACCCTACTGGTTAATGCTGGATTATTTTAAAAGAAAATAACTGAGCTCATTATGACTTCCCAAGACCTTTTTATAAATGGGACCTGGAAAGGAACTAAAGACCAATTTAAAAATAAAGACTATTTCCAGGTGGAAATGTCAGTTCACACACATGAAACCCAAACCTAGTCAGTAAAGAAAGACGCACTATGTAGCACACAATAAGCCAGCAACTTGGCTACTTTATTATCTATTGGAATTCAGTCATTTGAGACCTTTATAGCCTTTAAAGGACCCACGTCAGATTTGTGCAACGCAGGGTTTCAGTTACATTTGTCCACCGTGACGACACAAAGCTCCTCCAGAGCCACAGAACAGATTATAACTGCTTTCACAGTCGGACTTCTCCTGAACCCCCCCCCGACTGTCAGTCAGCGTAGCAGACACTCTGGCAGGTGACCAGCCGCTGTCTAATCTAAATCCAAATCTACACACTGCCTGGGAGCTGCTGGGCTCTGGCTGCTGGACGGAGAGTGAGTTTCCTGCCCTCCGTTCGACCCGGGGATTTGGGCGAGGCTTCGGACCGAACGAGGCCTTGCGGTGCGGCATAACATGTTCACTGCGGTCTGAATCAGGCCGTCGCAGAAACACCAGCTCAGGGGAAGGTCACTTTCAGCGAACGCGAGAGCAGAAAACAGGGCTCAGTGCTGAGAAAGAGCAGCTCATCGGGAATATCTGCACGTTTTAGACAGTCAAATTATTTATTTGAGATCTTACCATTCTAAATGCCAAAACAGAGAAATAAATCGACCAAAATGGAAGTATCCACAACAACAACAACTCTAAAATGCATCACAAGTCATTACTAATCATGTTCTGGATTAATCTGCGAGTGTACATGCAGAAAGAAACCACATTGTGAATTGATTAGGACTAAACACGGATGGCTTATATGGTCAATATCAATATGTTTTAAAAAGATTTTTTTCTGGAGCTGAAAAACCAACTTAATTAAAATCCTTCCATCGCTCTTCAGGGAAAATATGAGAATAGTTACACGTTTAATTATTCGGTCCGACCGAGATGAAACACCTTTTTAAGAGAGACTGGAGAGGTTTTACATTTCAGCACATAACTTGATTATACAAATACAAACCTGTTCTATTCAACAAGTCCTCTTACTTAAATGACACGTGAACAATTTGTCAGTGACTTCCATAATGGCCCATATAACCATTCCATTAAAAGGTCTGCATCTAGCTTCATGAATCACTGATTTACAGTCAAGATGTCCACATGCTGACCACCAGATGCATGCCGGCTGATCTAGCTACAGTCTACAAGCTTATAAGTGCCCTGTGCAGTACAGGCGGCCTTTTGGCTCTACTGTGTGTGTGTTTGGTGCTTCTTACACCGCAGTATAAATACCACAGCAGCTGCAGCGCACAAACTATTTGATTTATGTATTTATGCATGTTGCACGGACCACGGTGGCCACGGCCTTTTTAAACTTTTGTCACTTGTGTTTAATTAAGTGTGCTATTTACTGAATAAAGCTGCCAAGGCTATCTAAGGAAGGTGGGCGTATATTTATTTATGAGTGGAAGTCTGTTGGATGCACAGGCTGCAAAGTGCTCTTCTAGAGAAGAGGAACTCTTTTGGGACATGTCAACGTGACGTTGTTCCGAAGGTAAAGGTTTGATTAGCTTCAGGCATCTAAAACTGCTGGGTGAAGGTAAGGAGAAGACTGAGACCAACACTGACTGCTGGTGGGAGGCCGGATGTGAACTTGTGTCTCTCCGGTGTTGAGGCCTTCCTACGCAAACGCCTCCCTACGAGGTTTTGTGCCACGGTACATCGAGGACACGACGCTTCCTTCTTTTGCGTCGTCATTACTCACACAACCACCACGAGTCACTTCAAGAAAAACCTAAAACACAGAATGTTTAAGTGTTTAGACAAATGGCCAATGCTGTTGGTTCTTTGGGGTGAAGGACCGCCTTGCTGTTCATTTTGCTTCATGCAATCTGGACCTGAGCCCATTCCACCCGGCTCTTACTCCACGTGCCAGCAGAATTTTCAATGAGGTAAAAAAATAATAAAACCGTGAGTCTCTAAACTCGCCCTCTGAGCAAAGAGGGCGAGTGTGTTTGTGTGTGTCAGAGGGAAGAGAAACAAGAAATGGAACAAGGGAACGCTGTGTGTGTGTGTGTCCTGGCCTGTCACTTCGTGTTGGAGTCATATGCCGTGGTGGGGAGCGCCGAGTGCTGTGAAATCTACAATTACTGTGGTGTGCTGTGTTATGACAGCACTGGGGCGTATGGTGACAGCACTAGCCAGCGACAGGCCTGGGAGACCCACAGTGTGTGTGTGTGTGTGTGTGTGTGTGTGCGCGTTCATGCGTCTGCGTGTGTGCAAACAGAGAGACAGCACTTGGCCCAAAACATCCCCAACCCCCCTCCATGTACACATGCACCCAGCGCCTGGAGGAGAGTGCGCGGTTGTTAAATCGTGACGCTCTGCTGCCCCCGTCTGTCCGTCAGCGGCGTCGCCCCGGCTGTCCGGCGGCTGTGACGGCGTGCCAACGTATTGAGGTTACATGTGACATTGGAGTGACAGGGCTGCAGCGCCCGTACAGCGGCCCAGTCACCAGGTACTGTATGAAAGAAGGAGCCCCTGCTGACGCCGGGCACGACTGCATCATTGCTGAGCGCCGGACCATGCCGCCGCATCATCGGGCAGCGCCGGACAAATGTGTGTCATCATGCTGAGCACAAGCGTGACTCATGTTGGCCTCTGAAGAAGAGAGGGAGTGCAAGAAGGAGAAGTCAGTTCTATGATAACGAGCTGCGAGTATGTGCTAAACTCAAACCTGCTGCATGCCGCCGTTGCCACCTGCACAGGGCTCCATTCTGATGGCAATGAAAACACGCTCTTTGTCTACTCAGATCGGAGCCGTCAGGGCTCTGTGTCTCCAGGGGGGCCGTGTTCTCCTCTCAAAATAAACCTACTTACATAATGGATCGGCGGCGGCGGCGGCAGCGGCCTGTTTACACGGACAGAGGAGTTTTCCGACTCGGTTGCAACAGCAGAAAGGAGAGGACGCCTGGTCCTCTCGCTCTCCTGTCTTGCAGTCGTGTCTCTCCTCTGCGGACGGCCCCATGTCCCTGATCCAGTGTTGTCAGGACACGCTGTTACTGCAACAGTGGCTGATGAGCACCAGCACTATAAACATGCACTGTACAACGGACATGGTGAACGTAACGCTGAGTGCTACTCTGTCAACTCATCTGCAAACACAACAGCCTCAGTTGCTCCTTTCCGCTTTAACTTTCATGATGGGTGACGTGCAGTATGCTGCACTTTGGGTACGCAGATGAGCTCTGCCAAGCTTTGGGCAAATCTGGCTGCACGGTTTTACAGAAGAGGTCAGACGCGCAGGAGTCACAGCATTATGACTCTGGTGATGTGTCAATTCTTTACAAAAAAAAAAGTCGTGCCTAATTCACCTTCCCGGCCAACCCAGAGGATGAGGAGGGCTGATTGGCACTTCCTATTTTTTTCCTTTGTAATAGTTATGTTATGGTCTGTTAATTAGTAGGCAAGGGGGTCACACTGCATTTCAATGTGCATCATAAAATAATTTCATACGGCTGCTTTTAGTGGATGTTTTAAGGGTTCAGTATGCTTAAAAACACACCAGGTTGTTCAACGTGTCGTCCTACAAACATGCAATGGCATTCATGGTGTTGCACTCGGTTGTTCACGTGAAAAGTGAGAGAAAAACCTTCACAAACACCTGACCAATCAGTGCGGGAAGTGGGCGTGCTCGTCAGATTATCAGTTCTGGAAAGTTACAAAAACTGTCGGACGCAGCAGCACCCCCCCCGAACTCTGACGTTGGAAAGGTGCGTGAGGTCGGTGTTTCCAAAGCTCACCGATTCAACAATCCCTTCGTTTAATGGTTTGGTTTAGGAGATTCTGAACATTAACACAGCAAAAAACAACAATATGCCATGTAAAGATCTAGTGAGTAATGGCGTCCTCAGCAAAGAATGACGTCGCACCCTTTCAGCCTGTGGTGCCATCTTCTCTGTGCTTTGTTTATGCAGCATATATATTTATTTACGTCCAGTTGGAATGTAGTGTGTTTTCCGATGAGCTGCGAGGTAAAATTACTGTTTTTCCCTATGGAGTCTGGTGGGCCGCAGTGTCCGTTTGTTTTGATCTGAGACGCTGGCATACTGCTCCTTTAAGGCAGAGGCTTTTCAGTCTAAAAGAAAACACTTACCACATCTAATATTCTTGGCATAAAAATGTCCAGATTCACAGAAAACAGATTTCAGCAGAAAATATCATCCATCAGCGACTCTGGTGTAAAAATATGCTGCTGAAGGAGCCTGAAAAAACGCCTGCCTCGCTTGAACTATACCTTGAATCGGATGTTGACAAGACTCTCTTTTATTTCACAACACATAGGGGTAACAGGAGACATGAGGCGAGGGTGATGAGGCGCTGAGGAAGCGCGTCTCAACTTTCGCCGGTTTGAACTATGTTTGGCCCCTAAGCCGTGTACGACACCGTGTAATCCAATCCAAGGCTCCATGGGGAAGCAAGACCCCCCGCCAGTGTGTGGCCAAAGTGGATTACAGTACAATAACCCTGACACACACACACAAAACAATCATGTCTGAGATCCTTTCACATTCATTATCATATCTCCAGTGTGTTCTCTCTAATTTTTACATCCCAGTGTTGTTCAGCAGCATTTTTAGCTTCCACTCGACATCTGTCCCTGTTTTGTTGTGACGCACTACTACTTTATTTTCCCCCCTGTACTCTAATTTTAGAAAAAAAATTAAATAATTTCCAAGCATTGAACTAAACATGTTTTTTTGTGAGTGGGAAATTAGGACAAACTCTGTTGTTGTTCCCCGTTTTCAGAGCAGCGAGTTTAGTGTTTTCACCGAGGTGGAATATTTAATTTATGTTTATCAGGCAGATCGCAGCCTGCAGTAACAGAAGTCTTTCTCCTGGCATTTAAATAACCATAAAGTGCAGCTGTAAAAGTGTGAGCGATGCTGAACAACCACCTACCAAACGCAGAGAGAGGTCAACCTGCTCAGAAAGACAAAAAGGGCATGCTTCAGGGGGTTTTAAGGATGATTTGGGGGAGTTTGGTGCCCCAACAGAGGACTGAAGACAGCCAAACAAGGCAGAATGAATCCGTGTGAGAACTTTAAATTGTACAGGATTTACAACTAACATTAAGATGGCAGCAAGCAACTAATTTGTAAAGCTATAGCGGAGTAATGGCGTCCTGAGCAGAGGAGGGCGTCTCTGTTCTGGTAGACAAGACGTTTCTTTTGCCATCTAACGCCGTGAACTAAGGGTTCAGATGACAGCAGCAGCGCGCCTGTTAATGACAGGCGGGAGAGACTCTCAGCGTACGTTGTTACTGCACGGTTATTTTGGCACAAACACTGAGTGTGGCGGATCACCTTTCGAGATTTACTCGTCCAACGGAAAATCTTCCCTCAACTAGACTAAAAATCTCTCTACAGTGTCCTGGCCAAGAATTACCTGGAGACTTTATAAGACTTAAGAATTCGCCCCTGAAATCTGGGGTTTGTGCACTGCCTTTACACAGGAAAACCCCATTTACTGGCTTACGGATTTGAGCTTTCTCCATTAAATGGGTCCATGCTGAGTGGGTGGCCCCCTATCACCCAAAATGCTATCAAATCAAAGTAAGATTCATTTCCGCTGCACTCTCAATAACTACTAACCCAGAAAAGGAAGAATGAAGGGAGGAGAACCTGAGGAATAGAGGGGGGGGGTTATGCTGCAGAGGTGGTTCAAGAACCTTCTATGTAGGTTGTAACCCGTCTTACCACAGCATTTACTGTAACTGACAGGAATCCAAGATCACAGAACTGCATTAAAAGGGTCACTATTCTTCTTAGTAGGGTGTCGGGCTTCCCAAGTTCCCTCTCAAGGCTAAAAGCAGCAATTAAACAAAATGGCCCAGATGACACATTGAAGCACCTAGGATGGGTGCAGAAAATAAAATACAAAATATACAAATACAGAGAATACAGGCTGCCGGACAAAGTGGCTGATGGTATTTTGCTCTGAGGGCGTCACCCTGCCGCTGTCACTGGAACATGGTGACCGGGAGGTGTTTGGGTTTGACTGGGGCACACAGCCAAACCAGCTCGCAGCACAATGGGATTAAAGCGCGAGGACTCTCCAGACAATAACCGCTGAGGGCAAACCAAGACGGGGTTTGGCTGAGGAGGACCAGGAGGATTTAGAATACCAAGAAATGCCAGAGATGACACAAATATTACGTCTCATTCCAGAAGGGGGGAATGAAAGTGTGACATTTTGTTTTTACGTTGGATTTCACCACACACACAAACACACACACTTACCCGTCTATCTGAGGTGACCAGTCTGAATTCTTGCACAAGTTTTCCAAAGACGGATCTGTGCGTCTTCCTGAACGGATGAATGGTGCCCTGCAAATTAAAACACATGACGGATAACTTTAAACGGGAGAAAATAATGCTGCGCAGTTGTCAGGAATGACATTTAGATTCATTCGAGACCAATCGGGTTCACCAAGTCTGTGAAAGTGAAGCAGAGGAGGTGGCAAAGAGTGACCTACGCTGCCACCAAGTGGTGTGTTCGTGTATAACGTGGACTTCAGCTGAACTGGATCCTACAGAACATCTTCACTCAAACCCGACTGACAGAGGAATTTTAGCTTCAGGAAGATGACCCCCGGGGGGGAGCATGACAACAACAAACCAACACATATCTGCAGAAGATGATTATTTTCTTCAGTCTCTTCACATAAGACAAACTGTAAACGTGTCTCAAACAGCAAGAAAGTTATCAGATTAACACAAAGCTTTGCAGCATTTGATGGCTGTTGATAACGTTCCTCACTGTTTAAAGCAGGGGTGCCCAAACATTTTCCCTTGAAGGGCCAAAACTGGAACCTAATGGTGGGCCACAGGCCAAAAGCAAACCCCTATTGTGTTGTATTAAGATGCAAAATTGTACCAGGATCCCAAGTTCCCTAAATTGACGGACTTCCTGCTCAAAGTGTCACTCTGCCTGCCACGATAAAGCAGAAATGAAAATAAAAACAGAATGAACAGCTTTACTTTTTTTCCCCCCAACATTTATTTATTTTTCGCTTGAAAAGTCTGGCGGACCAAATTGAACCTCGTGGTCCAGGGTCCGCGTTGGGCAGCCCCGGTTTAAAGTCCAGGCATTCCAAAGTAATCCATCTCCTTAAATCCCCCAAACACCAAACCTTTCAATAAAAATTAAAAACTGTAAAAAAAACAAAAACAAATGTAACACACTGACATTTGACTTGTGTCATTTCCCTCACTTTCTAAGGAACCCCCAAAGTCAGAGTTTTTACATTTCTCACACAAGAAATGTATTATATATTTGACATCAATCTCACAAAAGAAAAGGTGCTTTACACCAGATTTAGCTACACCTAATTTCCATCCGCAGTCCCTAAGTCACTCAGAAAACATGAACGTTTGGCAACTAATTATCTTGAGTCACACTAAGAGTTTAATAAAAGATGCTTTATGCTTCTTTATACAAAGCTCCTAATAGTCCAAAAAGTCCTCCTTTTTGTCCGAGCAGTCTTAAAACCTGTTCTTAGAGGTCTGACACACACCGGCCCAGGCTGTCTTGAAACACAGAGCAGTAGTAACCCCCTTCAGCTGGAGTCCAATCTGTTTTTCCAGTCTCAGTGGAGATCACAACGTTTGATGTGTGTTTGAAGTAAACTGGCATCTTAATGGGGATCGTTGTTGAGACGTATCAGTATTAACGTGTTTGTTCAGTGGATTACCTGCTTTACCGCTGCACATAAAGCGGGCACTTTCTTTTGAAAGCGGCTCCCAAACGTGACAGATGGCCACGTTGGAGAAGAGCCAGCCACACCTGCGCTGCGTGCAGTCACTCGTGTGATTACATCAAATGTTTGGACTTATAAAGACTAGTCTTTCCACAATCCTGTGGTGTGCTCTGATCAACAGTCCGAACAGGAACCTTTCAACAGTCAAAACAAGGGACATCTTCCTCAATATTAGTTCTGCGGCTCAACAGCAATTGTGCTGATGACGGACGACGTTCCTTCGCGGTCTTTGTAAAGAGTAACAGTAAAGAGGCTCTCTGCAGAGCTCCCAGCGTGCCGAGTAGAACTCATGTGAACACCTTCTCTCTGCTCAAACGGCAAGCCGCACGGCCTCTGAACTAGTTTCTGGTATGAATGTGCGTGCGTGCACTACTGCAGTGGTGAGGAGACACAAAGATCTGGATATTCAGATAGTCATCGTCCCTGAAACCCATCTAACTGATAAAGCCGCCGTCGAAACCGACGCACCCCCGGAGACACTCACCAAGACGTGGGCGTCGTGCTCATGCTTCCTCCTGTGCCCGTGGACATCTGGGGAAGAACACCGAAACCAGCATTAGCATGTGACAACCACAAAACGCAACCTGAGGACAGGTAGGACATCATATTGAACATCGTGACGATGACTTAAAGGGACAGTTCGCCCCAAAATCAAAAATACCTATTCCTCCTCTCACCTGTAGTCCTAATTAGCCATCTAGATGGTTCTGCTGTGAGCTGCCGAGTTTCGGAGATGTTGGCCGTAGAGCCGTCTGCATTTCTTGAATATAATGGGACTATATGGCACTCAGCTTGTGTGAAATACATGTGAAGAACTCAACAACTACGTCTCTTTCCAGAAATCATGAGCTGATTACTCGAGATAATCCACAGATTTGTTGAGAGAAGTTTCATGCTGGAACTACTTTCTTTCTACCCGAGAGTTCCACCACGAAACTGCTCACAACAAATCCAAAACTCGGCATAGACGCACGGCACCACAGGAAAGAGGAAACACATGTAGTTTTGATTTTGGGGTGAACCGTCCCTTTAACCTTTCTGTGTTTTGGTGCCGATAACGAAGATCAGTGTTTTCTTTGTTTTACACAATTTTTAGTTTTAAAAATTCTGGTTTATTGCAACTTTGGTCATATTTTTGTAGTTTTGTCCATAATTTCTATCAGTAATATTAACTTTGTACTCACACGCAAGTTAATACCTTAAGTAAGCAGAGAAGGCTGCCTACTCAACTCTACTGTAACCCCTTGTCCTAATGCACCACGACCCATAACAGCTGGTTTCATTTCTGCCCGTGAAACAATACAAATGTGTCTACAATCCCGCAACATTTCCTAGAGGAGGGGTCCCAACTTGCCTGAAATAAAAAGCAACGCCACCAACATCTAAAGAAATTATTACATTTTCATTGCATATAATATCAGGCTTGATACGCTTCAGGGAAAACGGGCAGACGTGCTACGGCACACAGCAAAGGACACGTATGTAGACTACTGTAACCCACTTTTTACTGGACTAGAAGGAAACGACGGCTAGTTCAGAACGCTGCGGCCAGAGTCGCAGCTAAAACAAAGATCACCCCAGTAGCTAAGACGCGGCACTGGCTACCTGTATCTGCTAGAATACATTTTAAAGTCCTCTAAATGAGCTCGCTCCTCCCTACAGCAGAGACTCTATTTTCATGTTCCGGCCAGATCACCTCCACCGCTTTCCTTTTACACGTTCCTCATGTGCCCTGTCAAAGTAACGCCGCTTTTCCATTACCAGCTCGGCTCGCTTTTCATTGCAGATGGCACCTCCACAATGGTACCTGGTCGTCATAGCGACGCCGCGACACACACACACGGGACAATGGAGGAAATTGAGTGTGTGCTGTTTTTGATCCTCGGGATGTGGATGTTTCTCACAGCGAGAAGACAAACGTTGCGTTTGACCGCGGCGTGTTCTCCCGAGTCGCCATAACAGTAACGGGCACATCACGCCATCTCTGGCCAAGCTATTTAAAAGTGGCGGGGTTATTCAGGACACTCCGTCTGGTGCGTGCAGTGATGACGCAGTGAATAGTGACGATTCTCTCTGACCAATCAGCAGCCTGCCGTGTTTTCACGGCACAGTTTAGTATCGCCTCAGCTCGCTCAGAACCTCGCCGGAGGTGGTACGAAAAAAAAGTACCCGGAAGCAGGTACAGGTAAAACTTTTATACAGTGGAGAACCAGACAGAGGCGAGCTGGTGCTGCGTGGGGGGGGGGGGCGCCCTGGTGGCTTCTGTTGCTCTGCCCCTGACCTGTGGACCTCGCAGCCTCCGGATGTTAGAAACGGAACCTCTGTATCTTTAAAAAGGAAGTTAAAGACTCATCTTCATAATCTGCCTTTCAATTGGGAGTCAAGCTGGTTTTAATCCCTTATTTTATTCCACTGAGGTCTATGTCTCGACTTTAAACACTTTGTTTCAAATGTTAGTCTCCCAAAATGTTTGTTCCTTTGATGTTGCGTACCCTTACTACGTAAAGCACTACGTACATGTCTGTACGAAAGGTGCTAGGTTCTTGGGAGAAACCCAGTCGTCGTCCTTTTAAGATTTCAGCGTGTTTTGGGAGACGATTGTCAAGGTTGCAAACCAGTGACCAGGAGAGATTCGTGAAAAATATCAGGCTTTTACACGTTTTTGCATCAATGTGATGCAGTTTCGTGATTTGTCAAGTATTTAACTCACCGACTTACACAAAAACAGACCTTCCAGGCTGGTGATTTGAACCGTACATTGTTTCTCGGGGTTGATTTTTCCCGAAAACATTTGTAAAGAACAACGCAGACATCAATACTGTGTCATGACACAACAGAAACAGCTGGACAGACTGGCTGACAGCGAGAGGCACACGGTGAGTCTTCTTCACATGACGTGATGTTTTCACAGAGATGGCAAACTCAAACTAGACTCCGGGAGACACCCTCCTGGAGCCCACAGCTAACGCTATGTGGCGGACTGCTCTGAGCTGGAGGGTCAGGGCCGTTAAACCGCCTCAGCTGTCTGCTCCTTTCAGCCGTTAACCCCCCCCCCGGGGCCCAGCACGCGACCTAGCTCCAAACCGGCTCACACCGGCCGTCAGAGACAACGCAGACGTTAGCCGTTAAAGCCAGCTAGCAGCGGGATAAACTGGGGGGAACTCGGCCAAACTCAGAAACAGCTGTTAGCTAGCCGAGTTAGCAGCGCCGCTAGCTGTTAGCCTGCTAGCATAACAAACCTGAGTCGCCGATGTTAATGACGTCCACCGACACCATGTCCGGTTTGTCCAGCGGGCCCACTTTCCTCTCGGTCACCCCGCACGGCACCACGTCCGGCTTCGGGCCGAACTTCCTCGGGTAGAACTCCCCGACGCTGCTGTGGTAAGACGGACCCGAGGACGTGGACGTCGCTCCGTCCATCGCCATGTTGGACTTCCTGTACACGCGGGCGCGGCGCATGCGCGGGTCCGTAGATCTGTACGTCGCCGCTGAGTGAAACCACGCGGGAGCACGCGGTTCCGTTGATCTTCTTCTTCTTCTTCTTCTTCTTCTTCTTCTTCTTCTTCTTCATCTCCGTTAGGTTTAACGGCAGCTGGCACTGCTGCCACCCTCCGGATCCACGTTCCGTAAAGTCCATTACGTCCTATTCTTTTCATCAGTCCTGTTGCTCCTAAAAACATGAAAACACTCCCTCTTCTTTGTTCATTCCCCCCACTTTCCCTTCATCCCTGTCCCTTTTCCTAATCCTTCCGTCATTTCTTTCCGTTGTTCTTCAAAGTGTCTGCAGCTCGTCAACCTGACAAGAACCACAGAAACCAGCTGGATGCTTCCTTATAATGTGTAGTGTGCCATTGAAATGACCTATCCTCAATCTGGCCATAACCACTTCTTCTTTTCCATTTCCCCCCCTGTTCTTCATTTTGACGAGCACACAAATGTCTCCCTCTAATTTCCCTGTTCCACTGCTGTTGCCATCCTCTAATGGTTTCTTTCCATATTATACTCTTTCCTTCTGATTTTGACTTAATATTAATATTTAATATTGATATTTAACTTAATATTTAGTTTTTGTTTAACAGCTTGACACTTCCGACTCGGCAGTTAATAATGATAGGCCACCTCTTACTGTTGGGAAAGCCTGTCAGACATTGCGGGAGCATCTTTGTTAAAGGTGTAACGCTGTCCGAAGCCCTTTTCTACTTTATTTGTAAAACCTTTATTCTACTTGTGAAAATGAAAATGAAAAAAAAATTGATTTCACTGCTTTTTTTTCCACACTTATTTCCACAATATTATGTTTCCACTTGTAAACTGTACACGCACATGATCATGGGAATAGTATAAATGGACTGTGAGGGATTCTCATAGTTTAGATTTAAGTTATAATGTAAATGGGGGGGGTTTAAGTGATAATGAATACCCTCTTATCTTTTTGTATTTATATTTATTGTATTTAACTCTATCTTTATTCTACCTTATTGTGTTTTACTTCAAACTTCTATTGTCCTCCACTGGTCGGTTGCATGTCTTCCCCCTGGGGATGAACAGAAGTGATTCTGATTCTGGTTAAACCACAAAAACCACTATACCTAGACCAGAAATCTGGACTGGATTATGTTCTTTTAGACACAGTTTCAGGTTTGTGATTTATTTTCTCACTCGGAGCCAGATTCCCTCTATAGAAGGCCTCAAGGACAAAAATAAATAACCCAATTAATTAATTAACTATTGGCAAGATTAGGAGATAGTTGGTCAAACGTGTGACATTTTACATCAGAATTACATAAGACTTGAGTCTGAATTTTGAACATATAATGTAATGTTGTCTGTCTTGACACCAAATCAAATACCACAATTTGAGCAGCTAAACAGATAAACATGAAATCCAACATGATGATGAAGATGAAGACAAAACTGAGCATGTTTTTACACAGGTTCCTAATGTGTACAGTCGTACTGCATATTTGGTTTTGAAAATGCTATAAAAGGTGAGCATTCACCTCGGCAAACAAGCTCACATTCGAAAAACCCAAATGTTCGGCACAGTCCAAATTATTGTCACAGAACACATCAATTACATCCACGTTGTCGTAGCCATCTAAGACAATAGCTTAGCTTACACAGGAATCCATTGTAAGAAAAAAACCTAGATTACATTTGCAACTTCCCCACCTGGAAGCTGTTAAAGTTCTTTATGGGGGACAAAATAATCATCCCAGCAAGACAGGAAACAGGAAGTGTTTTGGGAAACTAATGCAGTCACACGGCAAAAAAATTTAAATAAAGTTCTGAAAGACAAACAAATGGAAAGAAAAGAGATAAAAGATGAAAAAACCCCCTAAACGATAAAAGATGATAATAAAGGTTCTGAGCAAAAGCCAGATTGCAAAGGTGGGTTTTTAGTTGAAGATACGAAGACTTTGGGCTTCTGTCAGATGCGGCTGAAGCAACTTGCCGACTGACTGAAATGGCAATCAACAGAAAATGAATCTGCGACAACTTTGACAACTGATTCGTCGTTTAGGGCATCCTGTTCGCTGCTCGTGTGAGTCGTCCAGCACGGTAACTTGAATATCGCGTTTTGGACCGCTGGTCGGAAAAAGCAAGACACCCGAAGACATTTCCATCGACCAAACCACGTGGACACTCATCGCGCGCAGCTGCACTCCTGGGGGAAGCCCAGTCCCCGCGAGGTGCGGGGTGGCTCCGCGTTCGCGTTCACGGGCCGTCGCCACAGTGAAGGGCCTAAAATGGAAACATTTCACGGCCGAGGCGACGCCACGCTTATACGCGCGTGCCGTGGGCTGTGTGCTGGCTCAGACACTCAGCCGGCGTTTCCAAGAGAATTCGTGCATTCACGTAACGTACGAGAGCGAGAAGAGGCAGCGTGACAGATTCAAGCGTGGGACTGTGTGTATTATGTCTGGGGCCCCACAGAACTGCACGTGTGTGTTGGCAAAGTCTTTGATGCCATTCTCTGCGCGCGTGTGTGAGTGTGTGTTTTCAAGTTGAGTGTGTGTGTGTGTGGGTGTGTGTGGGTGTGGGTGTAATTCGTGGCCGCTCATTTGTGCGGTGAATGCAGATTTTTGTTTGCATCGGTTTGTCAAGTGACACCGTTAGGGGGCCCCGGGCAACCGACGCCGAAATGTATAGCGAGACAGGGAGAGAGAGAGAGAGAGAGAGAGAGAGAGAGAGAGAGGAGGAAGGAAAGAGAGTGGGGAAGGGAGGGCGAGAAAGGAGTGATATCTGAGGACGAAGGGTGTCAGAAACAGAGGGAAAAGGAGCAAAGATCATAATACAACTGGAATCTCATGAAAGAAAAAGAAAGAAAAAAGACGTTTAAAAGACAGAATAAGACAGGGAGTCCGACACACCCATTCTTGTGTTTTGTGGAGGAGGTGGTGCAGACTGTAGTGTAACAGTAAATATATTCTCTCCATCTGGACTGCAACCCTGAACGGCCTCCGGATCTGTTTCCGGACACAACCCTCCGACAAACGCCAATTATACCGATGATGATTACCCTACAGCACATTTGTGGGCCAAAAGTGCAGCGTTTAAATATCTGACATACTGTATACATGTGTTGTATGATAATATGTGTTCTGTAAATCTGCACAGCAAACAGGGAAATGGACGGATGCGGCTCGTTGCGGGGCGGTGGCAGTCGATCCAGTCGGCGATCAGTCAGATGGGTTCCAGACGGAGCTTACTGTCACACAGTAATACAGACGACACGACGAACGCTCCTTTAACCCCCGCTGCTCTGCGTTGGCTTGGAGACGCGCGCACTTAACACCTTTTCAGCAACTGCATACTTCGTGATTTGTCTGAATTTTTTATTTTTTTTTATGAGAATTGCTTATAAAACAAGATTTTCAAAAGTCCTCCACAGAAAAGGATGCATTGCTTCTTTCGGGGGTCTCGGCTGTAAAACCTTCGCTTTACATTGGTCAGTGGGTATTGACTGTATGTCTCAAACATGCCTGGACCTGTCTTTGTCTGTGAATGGCATATACAGCCCATACGACTCATAAAACATGAAATATTCCCTTATTTGGTATAATAACAAGGCTTTATGGTCGTTTCTGCATTTTGTTACCTTCATCAAATGTGCAAGCCCAGCCTGTGTTAAAGGATAACGTTGGTATTGTTTAATGTTTTTATTACTACCGACGGACCCCCAAAAGGGACTAAAACAAGCAATACTTTATCTACTAACGAGCGCCAAAGAACTCCTTGGTCCACCAGACAATATTGAACACGCATGACAGACGATACGTGTTAGCGGGATCAATTCGCTGTCGTCTCGTCGGGGAAATCGTTGACAAGGATAAAAAGATACGAATAACACGAGCTCTCTCTTTTCTATATCACTTCAGGACACTCAACCCTCGTCCAGTCCACTTATTCCCCCGGCGGAGGGCTGAAGCCGGTTAGTGTGAAGTGGAAGTCGACAGGTCAAACCCTCTGACAGCGTGTCTGCGCTAGTGCCGACTCAATAGGGCTATAACGAAGGACACGTGTCAAACAAGGAAGGAGACATCCCACAAATGTTACTGCGAGGGTTCCACCTGGAACTGTTGCCTTGGTCTCCCGTCGGTTTTGCGTGTTGGATTTAGACAAGATGGGAGGAATCTGTGCCTGATCACTGCGACAGTGTTGCGAGTCCCTGAAAAGCACAAATCACAATCACAGTTTTTTGGACTCAGCACCTGAACAGAAATCACAGTTATGCAAATTAAAAAAGGGAAAGTATCTCTTTTTGTTTCATCCTTTTACTTTTTCCTTGTGTGCTTGAATTTAAGAATGATCCAAATGAATGTATTTCATGCCTCATTATATTACGGGGCTGTTATTATTATATAGATATATATGTGTGTGTGGACACCCCTTTCCACATGTTTCGGTGTCCTCTCGGCCTGGCTGTTTTTCCTGGTTTGGTCTGGGCCTTTTTAGTTCCGATGAAGGGCGCCCGTAACGCTGCAACATACGATGATATTTTAGGCATCGGTGTGCCTCCAACTTGTGTCAACAGTTTGCGTTTATCTCCTTCCTGTTCCAACATGCCCATTCGCAGCGCCTCCGTGCACAAAGCCCGCTCCCTGAAGAAGTGTTTGGCGTGAAAGGACTTGGCGTGCCTGCACAGAGTCCTGACCTCAGCCCCATCAACCACCTTTGGGATTGAACTGGGACTCCGACGGTGCGCCAGGCCGTGTCACCCAGCATCCGCGTGGGACCTCACCAACGCTCTTGTGGCTGAACGGGAGCAGACGGCCAGGTTTTGGACTTTCTATCACATGCCGCTGCAATGCTCAGGTGTCCACATCCTTCTCAATCACAGGTAGAGAACAGCTGCCAAAAAAAGAACCATTTTGATGGTTTTGTACAAGAACTAAAAGCACCGGCACCGTGCTAGAAGACATGTGTGCTTGTCTGCTTGCTGAGCGATGACTACATTAGCAGACTGACTCACGAGAAGCTTATGAGATGTCGGGAAAGTCAATGTACCGTTACCAAACTATTCCACCGTGTGGCCGCAGTTCAAGAGAGGGGGCGTGAAATGAACTCTGCTGAGACCGACACGGTGTATGCTTAGGAAACCAAATCCTATGACCTGACAACAAGCCACCCTTCACTTTAACTAAGTCCGGAATCACCTTAAGCCTTGCTAATCCTAAACATCCCTTGAAGGGGCACGCCACCACTTATACACGTAAGGATAACTAGTCTTAAGGCAAATGTGTGAAAGTGCAACGGTAAATCACTGGAGTACCCATTTAACGATGTGAGGAGTAGGGCAATAATAATCTGATCGTTTAATTGTAGGCAAGGACAAGGGCAAACACATCGGGAAGGCACACTGAAGAAGCTGAGGATCAACTTTCAGTTCATTTTTGTAAGGTTTCTATTTCACCCCACCCCCACCCCGCCCCCAAGCGTTGGAGGAAGTGGGATGACCCGAGTGACCTGATATTTGAGGTGCGCGTCTGGGGTTTTTTCCTCGTCTCCTTAGAGGTTTCGGCGCATGTTCGGCCGTAAACGTTGCAGAAGTGAGACTGTGAGACTCTGAGTGTGATTCCGATTCAGCTTTCACGTTTGGTACACTTTATTATAACCCCCCCCCCCCCCATTCAGTGGTATATAAACATGTAATAACACACTATAATGTGGTTGTAAGCAGGTATAAGGAAATTTGTAAGTGAAAGCTGCACGACCCAACTAGAGCCACAGAGGGAGAAAGTGAAAAAACGTGATGCTTGTAGCTGGTCTTTACTGAATGTAGTGAGTGTGTGCGCGAAAGAGAGAGCCTGTACCTCCCATCTGGAGAACATTGTGCTGGCGTCTCCCATCAGTCACACCTCCACACACACACACACACACACACACACACTCATTTTCCCGTGTGTTGGTGGAGGAGGAGGTGCCTGCTGCTGCCTCCTCCTCCTTTTACTACTACTACTCCACACACGCCCTTTCTCCCTCTCTGCCTTTCTCAGTGCCAGTCGCTCACTCGCAGGACAGCAGTGGATGGACGATCAGCTGCACGGAAAGCAGACCGGCCTCGCCTTTTCCCCGGCTACACCCTGTTTACTCCGCGCGCGTGTCGCTTTCAAACCTGCGGTTGCCCTTGAGTCGTACTTGACCCCATTGGGTAAAGAAGCCGGGGTTTCTGATCCGTGCAGCCGATCAGCACCGTGCCGACTCAAAATGAGCACCAACGCCTTTGTTGCCAGGATGCAAATGGCAAAGGACATGAGTGATGAGGAGAAGTTGTACAGATACAACGGGGTGCTGTACCCGCGCCTCGCGTGCCCCGAGGGTCATTTACGGGCTCTGGAGAGCCTCGAGGCCAGAGAGGATGACATCATGCTGGTGGCTTATCCCAAATGTGGTGAGTAATGGTGATCCAATCACAACATTTCTTAACGAACGGACGTGGTTCAGCCGGGAGAGTAACAACCTTGTGCAAATGATTAATAACGCTTTTTCTAAAGGTCATGGGAACATTTGGTCCATGAAGTTGTGACCTCTGACCTTTGACCACCCTTCCGCTGAGTTATTTTGTGGGTCCCAACAGGTTTCACAAACAAAATGCTTTTAAATGTAAAACCATCAAATCTTCAAATGAAAATGCAGCAAACACAGATTTAAACGGCAGTCAACCACCAATCAGTGAAACAACGTTTTAACCATCAGTATTTTTTAGCTGTATGCAACATGAGAAATTGTGATAATTACTAATCTGGGTAAAACTGGGACTCTTTGATAAATCTGCTCGTGCAAGCGTGCCGGGTTCAAACGAAAACAAAGCGAATGTGATTTTTTTTTTCTGCAGTTAGGTTTTCCTCTGCAGTCTTTCCCAAAATCAAATGTTATTACATAGTTACAGTATGTAACTATCGAACCAGTCCGTCGCTCCACCGTCGAAGGAAATATTTAACTGAGGTTTGCAGCTCGGCTGGACGACAAACGTACAACCCACCGCCGTGACAGGCTGCAAATGGGAAGAGCCGAATAAAAGGTTTTTCCTTTTCTGATTTGTCAGACTGAAGTCAGAGTTGATTTCAGTGGTAAAATCTTAAAACGTGATCTTAAAAGAATAGTTGAACTTGTCGGGAAATAAGCGGCTCAGATGGATGTCAATCTCTGGTCTGCGTGTTCAGTACGGAGCTGGAGTCAGGACGGGGTTAGCGCAGCGAAAAGACTGGAAGCAAGGGGAAACAGCTAGCCTGGCTCTGTCCAAGGTTAAAACATGCATCTACCAACACCTCTGAAGCTCACTAGGATAGACAGATCCTTATGGTCATTGTCACAAGAACCACAAAATTCAAGAGTGCTTCTCATTCAAATTCAGAGATGCAAAAACCACTGTTTGTGGATTTAGTGGGAGTTACAGGTCGGAACTACTGTGTGTCTTGTTGAACAGTTGCTGCAGTGACTGCGTGCAGTTTCCTGAAGCACTGTAATCACAGTGAGGTACCCAGGTGTGGTCCCACTGTGCCTGTACGTAGACCAAAGACCAGAGCCTGAGCCCACTGGTCGAACCTGATGGAATGGAAGTTTTTAAAAAAAACCCTCAGAGCGCTGTGGTTTATGCATCTTTGTTTGTGTGCGGATTAAACAAACAAGATACGCCATGTTAAAGGAAAGCGCGGCATTCCGGTTTTGCAGCTTGCGTTCGAGGAATGTGACTTGTTTTCTTTTCGGCGAAAGGCTTTTGCACACCAGCCCGCTGGTGGAGAAACGACACGAAGACAGACGAGTTAATCGGCTTTGGAGCGCACGCAGCCACATCCCCATGCATAGGGGCCCGTTTGGACTCGGGCCCACATGGGGATGGCAGAACTATTTATCTTTGGGGGGTGTGACTACACGGGAGCCTCTTTTTAAATGGCTGAACGTCCCCTTTTGATGTTACAGGCAGTTAAACCACAGCAGATAATGGCTTCCCGACATGTCGGTGATATATGGAGGAGGTAGAGGAGAATTAGCCCGACCTTCACCTCAACACTCTCATGTTGTAAATTGCACATATACACGGTCTGCTGCCGTTTATTGGCCCGTTATATATTTCCCTGTCACTAGTGTCTGTGTGTGTTGCACTACATGGCTCTAAAACTGGGTTTCTCGTCCCCTTCTGTCCCCTGAGTCCATGTTTAGGTCCCAAAATAGTTCTCCGCCACTCCAGGAAGTAGCCAGGTGTCCATTTCAAGGGAGCTCCAATTGTATTACACAGATTAATTATATGGCTCTCTTTTAAACAGTTTTCAACTCTATGAGCAACATGAACCAAATTCCATTCAGCCGCACTGTAAAAAGAGAAAACGTGCTATTTTTATTTAAATATATCAATATTTTAGAAATCTCTCATGACCCTGTTTGGACTTTCAGGTGACCGCACATGGGGTCCCAGAGTCAAGTCTGAGAAATCTTGCTCTAAACCCCTTAATTGTCCTTTTACTTTAATTATCTGACAGACTGTTGAAGTGCTGGAGAAATCATTTGTTTTATGGCACAACAACATTTAAACAGAAAAACTGCTCAAAATAGACACAAAATGTTGGAATGTGCATTAAAAAAACTCCTGTACACTAAAAGAGAGTTGAGTGGTCCTCCTCCTGTACGTGTTCAGCGTTTAAAGAAACATTAAGAAAGAGAATTACATATAAAAGTGGGCATCGACAGAAATACTGGATGCTCTTTATTAAAGACGCTGCAAATTGATATTTGACATAACCAGACAGGTCATAAGCCAGTCAATTAACACCCTTAAATTACCCCGACAGATGCCCCCCCCCCCCCACCTGTTGAAAAACCTGTTGGATTTGTCAGGGGGGAACAGGTTCGTCCTCACAGTGAAGCTGGACAGTAACACGCCGGCTCGCTGCCAAAAAAGGGAGAAGAGAAGGACAGAAGTGAAACAGGAAGAAAGAAACTCCATGATGTACAATGTATCCGGGCATTATCCCTCACTGTGTTGTTTGGTTTTAACTGTGAGTGAAACTGCAGTGGGGTCCAAAAATACGCCGAATAAGTTGGAGTTGAAAGCATCACATATGTCGTATCTGGTTGTCACACTGTCTACTGTTCCCGTGAGTGAAAATATTAAAACCCAAAACGCCGTTATTCCTACGGCTGCACCAGGAAAAAGGCTTTGATTCACATTTCCCTGTAACTCAGGTTCATGTACAGTGTTTTGCATCATTATGGATGTTGCTCTCTTGACCAAAATGTAAAGTGGGGTGTGGTTGAACGATGCTCAACGACGTGTGTGTGTGTGTGTGTGTGTGTGCGTGCGTGTGCGTGTGTGTGTGTGTGTGTGTGTGTGTGTGCAGGTTTTAACTGGATGGTGGGCGTGTTGAGGAAGATCATTGCAGAGGCCACGGGGATGAAAACAGAATCCAGGATGCCGCCGCTGATCGAGTTTTTTGGACCAGAATTGTTAAAGGTGGACACCAGATGTGTGTGTGTGTGTGTGTGTGTGTGTGTGTGTGTGTGTGTGTGTGTGCAGGAAAGCAGGCAGATAGTGTTAAGGTGACAGCAGATAGACGGACAGCGATAAGGTCTGTCTGTATTTGTGTGAGTCGACAGATCGAAGCTTCACTAATCGATATTTTTACATCACACACCTCTCAGATGACTTCGTGTGAACCGAAAGGAGTCGTTCATCGTCATGAACTAGAGAATTACGACCTATTCTGCGTCTTTATGGAAGCTTTTAGCCTCTTTTAACTAATTATTTTGGTTTTAGGCCGAGTTCACACAGTAGTGTTGTTAGAGGTAATTCAACAGCAATGTCTCTTTCTGAAGCAATAACCTGATTATTCTGGATGATCCCCTGAAGAAAATGACAAAAATGTACATAAGGAGGCTTTAGGTAATAATCAAATTACTTAAAAAAATTGGAATAATTAAATTTTTTTTCATGTTTTCTTTTAACCTTTTTAATTGAGCGTTTATTTGTACGAGGACGAGCAGGGACCAAAGCCACATGCCACAGCGTTTCTTTGTAATGCTCGTCTCTGGATGGGCCTCTTTTCCACAAAAATACACAAACCTCAACAGGAAAATCCCAACAAACGAGCACAAGACCAACAATGGTACGACAATTACTTCTTAGATAAAAGCTGCAGGATTGCAGGGACCTTAAAGGCGAAGGCCTTCTGCGGCTACGGCGTTTGACGGTGCCGGCTACTGGCTTTTTGATAACAACACGGACATTGTGTTGCACTCGCGGCCACAGCTGGATCGGCGAGCGAAGTAATCGATGGAGGAGCCGGGCAGATATTTTATTACACATCACCCTGAGAAGCTAATGATTTCCCAGGAGGCGGGCAGATCGATTTCTGACACGTTTCTCCTCAGGACACGAGAAAGCTCTGCGGCAGACGTGACTGGTCTGAGGGTTGTTTCCGTGTCTCTAGACAAACTGCGTGTCAGACAAAGGCTAGATGTTATTTCAGATGCTGCTTTCCTCTGAGAGGCGACCCCTGAACAGGTTCACAGTTTGTCAAACTGTGACAAACTGACTACCAGGTGAAAGTCCTTTGAAAAGGTTTTGTTTAGAGTTTTGTTCTTGGTTCTATTTGGCATAAAATTCATCCAAACAGGCATCAAATAATTATCATATGCAACAATACTCAAAAATATGTTTGGCTGCCTTTTTAGGTTATTGTCAGGTACCCCTACAACTACCGTCCAAATTTTCACGACATTAGCTGTGAGTATTTATGGTTCCCAGAACCACTTCTAACCACTTAAAACCAGTTGAACCGGAGTTACATCTTGCAAACCCTTAGGTTTAATCAGCTGTGTCAGATGTGCAAATTGAGGCAGCAACAAAACAACAAACAAACTGCCTTTTCAAATGATTAAGAAAACATTTGAGACCGGTTTATCTCTGGTTTTAACTAGTTTAAAACCAGCTTGAACCAATTTTCTCAAATGTCCAAACTGAGGCACAGATATAAATCTGCTGCTTAAAAACCAACCAACAAACAAACAGTTTACACTAGTCTATGTCTGGTTTTCAAAGGTTTAAGCCAGTTTACCGCTGATTTCAGTGTAAAACCAGTTACAATTTATTTGAAACTGGTTTAAAACCAGTTTTGACCACATAAGTCAAATATCCCAACGGAGGCAGCAACGCAGAAACAAAAGCATACACTAGTGGGCTTGAGGTTTCAGTTTAAAACCAGTTTAAAACCAGATTAAAACCAGTTTGAATCCTTTTTAAACCAGATTTACCATGCCCTCCAGAATGCCGTGTCGACAGGATGACATCACCATTTCAAAAATTTTTCAAAAAGGTTTTCTGATCTTACAGTGCTGTGGATAAGGTTTGGTTAGCTTAAAGCAACCAACTTGGTTAGAGTCCGGCATGGATCATTGTTTGGGTTAAAATAAGCTCTTGGTGAGTTCAGACGTTTTGTTTCTTGGGAGGACGGTCTCATAATGGCGCCAAAGGTTTTCTGGTGTGGCACAGGCCATAGCTGAAACTTGTTCAATCTGGTTTACCACCCATTTCAAACCAGATAATATTTCTGCAGCGTGGCGCCCCACCTGAATCCTTTTTGGTGCCATTTGAGATCCTTCAGGTAAAACAGCAGCAAAGCGTTTGCTGGATTTGGCGACTTGGTGAAAAACTTTGGCAGTGAACCTTTTGCAAATGTTCTGTTTGATAAGAAAAATCGCATTCTGGTGGCGTTTTGTAACGGCCAATGCTGAACAACAGCGTGTAAAAGTACTTTGCACTCCCCCCCCCCCCTCAGGTCATGGATGAGACTCCCTCTCCGAGGATTCTGGGGACTCACCTGCACCCCGACAACATCCCCGCTTCCTTCTATGCAAAGAAAACTAAAGTAAGTTTCAGAACTTCCGCAGCAAGGCTTTCAACTCCTCCTATCATCAACTGTGAAAGTCGACGGCGGTAGTGGAGGCCAAGAGGTCACGGTGTCCCGTCAAAGCTTTGCCCCTGAATGTCTCAAAGCTGGTTTGAGTTTAAATAAGTTGAGTTGGGAATAAAAATAAAGAAGAAGACGAATAACAATCACTTCAGAACATAGTTGGATTATTAGTTTTTGTACCATAAAAGAAGAAAAATCAACCAGCATCACCTTATAATCATATTTTCAGGCATCAGAGCCATTAACGTGAAAGCCTGCTCACGCTCTCTCCTTCACGTTTTGTGTATTGTGTCAGCCATTTGTTCTTTCCTTCCTTTTCTTTTCCTTCCTCCTCATTTTTCACGTATTTCTTGTCCGTCACGTCTCTTCTTGCCGTACGCTTTCCCCCGTCCTCTCTCGTCGCGTTTCTCATCTCGCAGAATGCCCCGTTCGATGTCGAGAAACGTTTTTATTTCCCCCTTTGTTGTGTGGCGTGTCGCACAGATGCTGGTGATCTTCAGGAACCCTAAAGACACTCTGGTCTCCTTCTACCATTTCTCCAACAACAACCCGCTCCTCCCATCGGGACAGTCCTGGGAATCCTTCCACTCCCACTTCATGAGAGGAGACGGTGAGCAGCATGAGTGGTTGCTGGGACGCTAAATAAGCACTGTCTGTTCATTATTTATTGCGCCACATTTGATGCGGAGGTGTTTGACCAAATCAAATGCCTGCTTGTGCCGTTTGTTCGGAGGATAACTCAAAAACCTTCAATGAGAAAACCTTCAGGCTGAGGAACAAACGCATATTTATGGATTTTGAAAGGGCTTTTTCCCATTTTGTCTCTATTTACTGTCTCATTTGAATCAGAAAAAAACCTACCATTGTCTGGCATGTGTGTGCATTTATTCACAAATATATAGTTTTGTTTACAAAAAAAAAAGACTCATTCAGCTGGTCACTGTAGTTTTTATCAAACGTTACTCAAAGAGGCAGAAATAGTCCATTTGTTGTGGACTAAGAGGACTAAGATATGTCAGGCTTTGGATACACACACAATACTTGTTTAGTAGGAAACATTCAATCAACTGTTTGTGGGATTCGCTGACAAGACGACCCCCAGATTATAGGCTGGGAGTGTGTCGGCCCCGCCACAGAAATACCACCTTTTGTTTTGCCTGGACATGCACAGTTTGACTTCATGCGCTCCGCCGCGTTCATGGGCTCATAAACAGCAGCGTGTACGCTGGTGGCCATGTCGGATGCATTTGCATCCAAGTGGGGCCAAAGAACCACCGATGCTTTGCTCAGTGAGTTTACTACATGAGGACCCTCGTGAAGATGCCTCTCAGTGCAGAGGAGGGCAGTTCACCGGTACACAGAGTGATACCAGGACGAAGCGAAGAAAAGTATTTCAAACCCTTCAATGAAGCAAAGTGCCCATAGTATAATATGTCACACGCCTGCATTCAAAATGTTACTGAAATAAAATAAGTATTAGCTGGAAAATGTACTTAAAGTGGAGCTGGGGCAAAAAAGTCAGTATAGTATAGTATAGTATATAGTACAGATATATTTAGACGGTGGCCCTGAGAGCTCAATACACGAGAAGAAGTACTCAAAGCTTCTACTTAAGTAGTAATACTACGGTGTAAAAATACGCTCCAAGTGAAAGTCCTGCATTCAAAATTTCCCTTTGAGTAAAACGTACAGGAGTATTAGCATCAAACTTTGCTTAAAGCACCAAAAGTTAAAACACTCATTATGCAGAATGGCCCATTTCAGAATATTCTAATATTAGATTCTAGTCCCTGATGCATTAATGTGGTCATCAGGGTGACGCTGCAGCTGGTGACGCTGGAGATAGTTTCAGTTCATTTAGATACCGCCGCGTCGCTTATGATTTCAGCAGCCTTTCAGGGATATTTGGACACGTGCATAGGCAAGAAGAAGCACGTGAACCTTTTGGAATTTCACGGGTTTTCTGAATAAACTTGTCATAAAATGTGATCTGAGCTTCATCTAAGTCAAGGGCATTGACAAACATAATAACATAAAAGACAACTAGGTGTCTTTTGACCTGGTAATCGCCAAATCAGTGCTGATCGGGTTGTTTTGTGTGTGTGTGTGTGTGTGTGTGTGTGTAGTACCCTGGGGGTCGTACTTTGATCACGCTTTGGCCTGGGAGAAGAGGATGGACGACCCCAACGTCACGGTTGTCACCTACGAGGAGCTAAAACAGGTAGATCACGCCACCCTAATTTTGTATAGCTGGGTCTGGCAGAAAGTGGTGGCTTGAAAAATGTATGCGCTTCATAATGTTACTTTTGTTTTAGGTTTTTACACGTAAAAATGTCCAAACCCCCTCTTGTTCCAAATGGAGCATTTTGAATTAGTGACTAAAATGTACTTTTCCAAGTCGGTGTTCAAACTGACTTCCTTCCTTCCAGGCGGCCGTTGGTGTCGTTTCATTTCTACGAAAAGTCAACGTGCAGGCTTGAAACTTTCAATTCATTTCCGCTTCCACGCCGACCAAGAGTCTGTAGCGTCTGTAACGGCCCCGATTCTGTTTCCTGCCTCGCAGGACCTGAGCGCGGGCGTCCGTCAGATCGCCACCTTCTTTGGCTTCAGCCTGACGGAGGCTCAGCTGCAGCAGGTCGCAGAGGGCAGCACCTTCAGAGCCATGAAGGAGAGCTCCGCCCACTCCCACGGCACTCTGGGAAACGTCATCTTCAGAAAAGGTGCAGCAGCAGGTTTTCACCCTCTTTCTGGTTGTTTTGTTTTTTTTACAGCAATGTGTATATTTACTGCGCATACATGCCACATACTGCTTATCCTGGATCTGCTCTCGGAAACACTGAAGCCAAAGCTGTACAAAGGCTGTTGTTATTTTAAAATCTAAGTTTTGCACACTTTTCCTTCTAATTTAGCATGCACACATCTGGCATCTCGAGACGCTCTGGGCTAAAATAGAGCTCGGCTTCGCAACATTTGTGTAACGATAGGTCACTAGGAAGTCCAGTCCAAGTGTTCGGAAGCCAAACAGTTACACTGCTGCAAGTTCAACTCACGTTCACACCAGTTTTTTAATGACATTACGTCAATGAAAAGCCGACCTTGCATTCTCATAAACCACCTGTTTCGGGGGACTTTAAGGCATAGTTCAGCACGTTGGGAACTACGCTTAGTTTTTCAGAGTGGGATGTTCAGATGGATATCAACCTCACGTCTGCTTGTTGAACACAGAGCTGGAGTTATGGATGTGGCTAGCCTAGCTTAGCATAAAGACTGAAAGTAGGAGGAAACAGCTGGCCTTGCTCTGTCCAAAGTTCCAGGAAACACCTACCAGCGCCTCTGAAGCTGAATAATTCACACGTTGTATCTCAGGTGTTTGATGCGTTTTAGTGGGAGTTATGTGCTGGAACTATTTCTTAAGACGTGAGATTGGTATCGAGCTTCTCAACTAACGCTCGAGAAGCGTGTCCCCAAATGTTGAAATGGGTACGGCGGCGGAGTGCTTTGATGCACGAATAGATAAAACAGCATCTTGGGCTTCCTGCTTCCCTCTTTACAAGTGTGAACTTCGGTGATGCCGATACAGAGTATAATTTTATCGTTTAAAGGCTACCTGAGAAGAAAATTAACGGAAAAGCAAGCGTTTTAACGGTACCGCATTTTTGTCCCCGAGCAGGCGAGGTCGGGGACTGGAAGAACTACTTCACACCAGAACAGAGCCAAGAGATGGACGACGCCTTCAACAAGCACCTGGCAGGAACCAGGCTGGGAGCCAAACTCAACTACCAAATGCACTGCCAGTAGGAAGCAAGGAAGCAAGGGTGGGAGGAAGAGGGAGGGAAAGAGGAAGGGAAAGAGGAAGGGAGAGTATGAAGACCAAGAGCTTGGGGGCCCTTTCGGCCCTTCAAATGAGATATAACATGTTAATAAGTGAGCTTAACAGGTGGGGGGTTTTTTCTTACCCTTGAACTGAGCCAGGCTAGCTGTTTCCCCCTGTTTCCAGCCTTTGTGCTAAGCTAAGCTAACTGGCTGACCTGCTGTTATAGAGACACAGACGTTTAAAGTTAACAATTTCTGTTAGTCAGCAGTGGGAGAACTGATGTTTCTGGAGTTTGTGTGTGCAGCTTGCCGCCACCTTTGTCAGTTTCTAGAGACAGACGATCCTAATTTGGTGTAAAGACGGGGCAGACCAGGAGGGCGGGCAAGAAACGGCCGTCACAGTGAAGTGCGACAGGCTGAAGACACCTGAAAGCCTGAACGTGTTCTAGATGTAGGATTTACACTCTGGAGCCCCCCAGTGTTACGATCAGTAAAGACGCCGGCAGACAGCAATGAATAATGTGAAAGCTGCTGAAATTCCTTACACATTAAACATGTCATAATAGCTTACGACAGGAACGGCAACTTCAGGCACCTCGTTGGTTTTAACGCTCACATGTTTGCCCCGTGGGTTTGATTTTCTGCCAAAAGAACACCTGAATGCAGCCAAAGTCTCTCTGTTTCACGGGTCCCCCGTCTGTTTTCTTTACTGATGTTTACCACCTGATGGCAACACAAAACAGTCGAATCAGCTTTATGCCGGCAGCTACTCGCAGACTTCGATTCTGGTTGTGAAACTGTGGCTCCGAAACAACACTGTGATGGGATATGTGGGCTAGGATGAACCCGCACGGTCACTGTTGGTGCCGCATGTAGGTATATATCACATCCAGTGCATCGCTGTACGCGGTCCTCACGGACAAAATAAAACAAAACTCTTTTCCAGATCACTTGTGTGACCGCCGTTTGCTTGACTCCATCCTTTGCTGCCCTTTCCCAGAGACCTCCTGTCGTTCAAGCAGTGCGCGTGGGATTTATGCTTGATGCAGGCGGTTAATGGGGGTGCTGCCAAGGAGCCGCACTCACGGTGATGTAACTGGCGTCACGTGTATGTAACCCCATACACTAAAGGAAGAGTTCCTAAAAGGTGACTTTGTCCGCTCATTCACATTTGGTAATAAGAAATGTGACCATGCAGTTAAGGAGTGATTTAAAGAGGCGTAAGCAGGTTTAACAACCTGTTTTTTTTTTTTAAATTACTTTTAATTGATATTCTACGTCTTAATTTTTTTAACATGTCATACTAAGCTCTGCAGACACACTGTTGCCTTTCACAACAGGAACCTAGATTTATTTTAATTTATGATGTTCTATATGTGATAAACATTTCAATCCCAGTAAAGGGAAAAAAAATGGGAACGGAAATTAAATCTTCTTAAATGTTAGCGCACTGGTGTCAATTTTAGCTGCATCACGTTGGGTGGAAAAAGCGCAAATGGACAAAATCATAACATGTACAGACTCAGCTTCAGCTCTAGTTAGTCTGATGTCGTTCCATTCAAGTCGACAGATTATACTATATGACATTCTCTACTCAGCTACAAGAATAACAAGCCAGGGGGGA
>CM022471.1:1473201-1489411 GCA_011952105.1 Coreoperca whiteheadi
TGGTCAGACGGGTATGTGTGTGAGTGTCAGGAACGGGAATCGGTGCAACATGTAATTCTACATATTATCAGAGGGAGAGCGTGTTAATGGATTATAGACTAAAGGAACTGGGGGTGCAGAAACTCACTTTAAAAACAATACTAAGTATGAATGATGGAGCACAGGTGAGAGTATTGTTGGGGTTTTTTTAAGGGATACTGGGCTTTATTATAGGATATGATGGTGGTAATTTTTTTTTCTCTCTCTCATCATCCCTGGAAAAGGTAGATTATACAGTAAACCTACTGACTGATCCACACTCCAGAACAGAAGGTGGGGGTAATGCACCATTAAGCTGGTTGCCAACCGCCGTTAAAAAAGAAGAAGAAAATGTTAGCGCACTGAGCTGAACAAATGACCCTGACAGACACTGCAACAAAACATTTTCCACAATGTTTAATGCACTTTATTTAGTCCTGCTAAATAGAACTTAAGAACTTAACAACATCAGGAGGTACAGCCCATTAAAGAAGATTAAAAAGGCCCAACGGAAAACAAATCCAGACCGGGCATGCGGGGTATATAGGGCAATATGTAGGTTTTTGGAAAAAACTGGGTTTATTAGAATAATCTGGAGTTTAGTTAAAAACTCAGGTGTGTGTATAGTAATGGGATAAACATTTATTGGTATCATTAGTTGTTTTGTTAAATCTGTGCGTGTGTGTGTAAATTTGAAAACCATTTTGATCCACACTCCACCTCACAAGGTGGCGGTAATGCGCGCCAAACAGTTGTTTGCCAATCGCCATAATACAATAATAGAAGAAGAAGAAATCCAGAACGGAAGTAACGTTCCCGCCTCCACTCTGATACGCTTTATTTTGAAAGGGCTAACCGGATGTAGTGTTGCCGCTCTGCCGCTAACCTGACGGCGCTGCTGCGCGTCTCCTCCTGAATGAATGACCTCATGCGGGCCGCTGTCTGCCTCCACCTGCGCCATGACGCCGCCGGGCAGTAACGGTTAGGTTTCTTTATAAAAAGACCTGCCGGCGGACCGCACCCGGTAAGAGCAGCACGTTACCCGCCTGTTCCGTCCGGTACCGAGCCCAACGGTCGCGTCTCTGTGCTAGCTGCCGTTAGCCTCCGCCGCCCGGGCAGCGGAGCGGAGCGGGCAACGGGCAGCGCTGACGTCACCGATGTCGGCTGGCTAACGGCGCCGAAGGCTGCGCGAGGGGTCGACCCGCCAACGCGGTGATTCAAACGCAGGATTAAATGGACGCTGAAGGTAACCTGCAAAACGGAAAGAAAAAAAAACCACAAACAAACAGGCTCATGTCCGGGGGACAGAGCCGCCGCTCGCTGCCCCGGTCACCTGCTGCCGCCCGGTCCGTCCTCCTGGCTCGGAGCTCGGCGCTACGCGACGGCACCTTTCCTTTGCTTGTTTTGAATAATCAGTGTACACAGAGAGAGAATGAAGCTTCAGCGAGGCATGCTGGTTCTTCTCTTTTTATTCGCAGCTAAGCGTTTCACCAGAGAGAGGAAACACACTCGCAGCCATTTGATCCGACTGGAAGTTAAAGACATTTTAATCGAAACTGAATCAAACTGAACATCTAACACCACTTGAGTATTTACCATTTCATGCTGCTTTATGCTTGCAGTCCCTGTATGTATAACGCCACTACTACAAATACAAATCAGTGTACAGAGCAGAAGGAGGAGCCCCACCTTTTAGCAGCTGCGACATTTAAAGTGACGAGCACATGAATGCATCACTGATTGATAATCTATATCGTTCTGAAATGGGCCCCTGAGGAAACGTGCTGCACAGATCAATAACAACGTCAGTGTCCAGTCAGCTGCTTTGCACCTCATTCCCACTGCATGTTTTTACTCCTTTATAACAGCCGGATCAGTTCTGATCTCTGGTTTCCACTGTTACTCTGTTGAAATATTGCTTTTTTATTGTGTTTTCGTGTGTGTGTGTTAAATATTAAACCAGTAATGGTGATACACACTTTTGTTTACCTGACTGGTGTCAGGTGTACCCCGGTGTGATCTCTCATCATCACGTAAGCGTTTCAATAACCCTTCATTTGTTCTGGGGAGTTCCACGGGTTTGGTAAAGGAGGGACGGGCAAGTCAGGTCAGTCGTATTTATACTTCAAGTACTGGAAGTACTCAAGTACTCATGCTGCACTACAGTTCAGAGGCAAACATGTACTCCACTACGTTTATCTGGCAACTTTAACTTTGCAGATTAACGTTACAAAATAATACACAAGCTACCCGGCAGTATATAGGGTTTTGTGATGACCACATAAATGCGTCAGTAATTATAATCTAACGTTGTTATACTACACTGTTATTCAGTATTTTGATGCTGATGCTTTTGTCCTTTTTGCTCAAGTAAACGTTTTACTGCAGGACTGTTGCTTGCAGCAGAGTATTTGTGCACGGTGGCGTTACTGCTTTGGCTTGGGATCGCAGTACTTCTTCTGCCACCGCGCACGCGCACATCTGGGTCTCGGGGTCGCGGCCGGCCACATTAACGTCAGGGGAAGTCGGTCTTGGCTGCACCGTTTCTCTTCCGGTGTCGCCCAGGTGTCATCTGAAACGACTAGTTGTGCTGTTTCAATAATTTACATCATCGATTATTCGTTTTATCCCCCCCCCCATAAATTAATTAATAAATAAGTCTGTAAAATGTCCAGAAAATGATGACATCACAATTTCCTGAAGCCCAAGGTGATGTCATCAAATGCCTTGTTTTGTCTGACCCCCCCCCCAGAGATATTCATTATATTATCAATACAATACAAGCAATACAATACAAAGGCAGCAGGTAATTAAACTTGGCAATATTTGGCATTTGTGCTCAGTAAATGACTTAATCGATTAATTGATGATCAAAGTAGATGCCAATTATATATCTGAACTGACAAATTAGTCATGGACTATGTTTCAGCTCTGAATCTCTGTCTCTCGATTCATCAATTAATTGTTTAGTCTGCAGCATTTCAGGAAAAGGTCCCAGAGCTCAAAAAGACGTCTCTAAATTGCCTTCTTTGGTTTGACCAACAGTCCAAAACCCAGAGATATTCCGTTTCTAATGGTTTAAAACCAAGAGAAGCAGCAAATCCTCACATTTGAGAAGCCGGAACTAGTAAATGTTTGGTACTCGCGCTCGATAAAGGAATAATCAATTGTCAGGAGTGTTTCTTTGCCCAAAGGCTGACCACTCGTTTCCCTTTTCTTCTGTTTCTCTGTGTTCCAGGTGTGGAGTGATGCAGCAGAAGTTGTGTTCCAGAGGTTCTGGTTGTTCCCTGTTAGAGAGGAACGGCCGGGCCTGCGGCACCGGCACCGTCACCTCCTGCGACCTCCCGTTCCGCTGCCCGCGCTGCGGCGAGCAGGAGCGCTTCCGCAGCCTGGCCTCGCTGCGCGCCCACCTGGAGCGCCGCCACTCGTACCGCTCGCCAGACGTGATCTCCGGCGACTTCAGCATCACCGGCAAACTCCCCGACCCGCTGACGGCCGCAATCCCCTGGCACGACATGAGCCTCCCGACCCGCAGGGGTCAGCACAGCGCGGGGCGGCCGCCGCACGCCCGCTCCCTCAGCGACAGCAGGGACAGCAGTTACCTGCACTCCTACTGCTCTGTGAGGAGACGCACCCAGAGTGTCGGGGTGGGCACGGAGGGCGGGGAGGCTGACGAAGAGGAAGGGGGGGCGGAAGATGAGGAAGAGGAGGAGGAGGAGGAGGGCGAAGGTGAAGACAGAGATGGAGGTAGAAATGAGCAGGATATCAAAATGTTCACCAAAAAGTCAGAGGCCGGCTGCCATCACCCCCCGTTCCCTCCTCTGGCTCCCCTTGGCCCCCCTCTAGACCCCGACCTGGACCTGGACCGGGTCGGTGCGTTCAGGTTTACTTACACACTTGACTTTCTGGAGCAGCGTTATATTTATAGATGGGATTTGGGGTCAGGTTGAGCGAGTACAGAGGTAACACAAGGCCTGAAAATGTTATCAAACGAGTGAAGCTTTGGAATCCGATCTGGGGCAGATTTATTTAGCGTGCGTCTACTTTTTAGTCCAGTCTTCATTAAACATGCCGGCCTTTATTTAGTGTTATTATAAACGTCAGGACTGCAACACTTTTTTGGCTTTATATATACACAGTTTAGGCTGGGTTCGACCAGAAGAGTTGTTTTGTTTTTGAACTTTAGGGCAAATTAGAGAACGTTGTTCCTTATTGCCACAGACTTGGTGTTATTAAGTCTCTGTGAAGAAACAAGCAGTCAGACGATCAGACAGGATGTCAGTACGCGAGTCAAACTCTACTTCTGGAGAACTTTTCAGGACCAGGCTTTCAAAATGCTTTAGAGTTACAAATGAAATAAGTGCAAGGACACGACATATCACAGAAAAACAACAATATAAAGCATCTGAATAATACAGTTCATCTGAGACTAGCAAGAATTGTTAAGCACAAATCTGGGAAAGGAAGCATCAATAAAATGCCTTAATGAATACATAGGTCCTCAGAAGAGGTGTAAAACACCTAATAGAGTGTGCTGATCTGACCCTAGCTTAACTCTGACTTACTGTACTTGCTGTGGCCGTGTGCACACTGTTTTCTTGTCCAGCGAGGGATTATAAGAATAATCTAGATAATCTGGACTGGACCTGTCTGATTTCCATAGCTTTCCTTTAAATTGGCACACAAAAGCTTGCAGGTAACTCTGTTCATGTTCATGTCTGTCAGTGTGTCACGTACATTGTGGGTTATTATACAGTGTCCACAGAAAATACTTTTCTCTGATTGGCTGGCAACCGGCGTTGAAATTGTACACGCGGACAGCTCAAACATAGTTCATTCATCATGATTACAGTATCAAACAGTCGTGGTTATCGCCGCGGTAACTCGTGTCTCCTTTACTGTAACCACCAGAGCAGAACTCGTACTCTGGCGCGGAGACGGCGGCGGCCTCGGCCGCCGTGCGCCGGCGGCTGGCCAGCATCCTGCGGGCGGCCGACAGCACCATGCAGCGCCGGCTGGCCAAGGTGAGCACGGAGCTCGCCCAGGCCGACACGGAGCTCCTGTGCGAGCGCGCCCACACGCAGCACCTGGCCCAGGAGAGGCAGGAAGTCGCCGAGAGGGAGAGGTCGCTGAGCCGGCAGGTGGACGTGGCTGTCATGGTGATCGCCGCGTTGAGGGAGCAGCTCAACGCCTCAGAGAACGAGCTGGAACGACGAGAGAGGTAAGCGGGCTTCTGAAGGCCTCAAAGGGGAACTCCGACGCTTTCACACACCAAAGTGTGTTGATGGTCTGTTGTATAGGACTAGATCCTGATATCCCTTTTAATAATAAATGCGTATTTGAGGCACAGATGCGACGCCATGGGATGGTCAAATGAGTGATGGCACCCTTTGGATTATCAAGCAGGCGCCCTCCTTCCTCAGTGTTTCGCCGATGGACCCACGACACCTCCAGAGGGCTCAGCAGTGAATCCCAGCGTCCCAGGTTCGCTCCCTAGGTGCCATCAACTCACTTGAAGGCCCAGACAGAATCCTTTCTTTTCATCCACACCCGCCGGCTCCCCTTTTCAGCAGCCCTGGAGAGATCTTTGACTGCCTGCCGATGGGCCTTCCACTCCCATCTCCTTAGGCATGTGGATGTTGAGGTGGTTACGAACCCTCTGCAGCCTACTTCCACCCGGCGCACGTTCGCTTTCCAGTCTTGTTGTTGCGCCTCGGCTGCAAGTTCAGCGGACCTCAGCTTTTTCCGTTCGTAGGCCTCCTCCGCTGCACCCAAGCTTGAGCGAGGCTGACCACAGAACAAGGTCTGGTCGCTGGTTGGTAGCTGCAGTCTCAACTGGGAAGCAGAGTATCTCTTCCAAGTCTGCCAACAGTTTCCAGTCCCATGAGTGGTACTGAGAAAATTAGCATAAAGCCTTTAGGGCGCTGTGGGAAGCCTGATAAATGTCCTCAAGTGATGTCACTTGAGTCAGCGTCGGGTTGAGGCTGAAGACGACACCTTTGCAAATGAAACAAATGTGTTGATGTGGAGTTAGTAAGACGTGGGCTCAGCAGACCTCGGCAGCTGCCGCTCGTCTCTGCTGCAGGCTGAACGCCCCTGAATCTCCGACCAAACTGTAGACGGCTGAGTTGCATTGTGGGTAAGGTAGGTGGCAGGTTTCGAGAATGAAGAAGAACGTGTGGATTTAAAAAGATGACGTCTCTGTTTCTGCTGCATCGATTTTGATCCTTTTTTCAAAAACTGTCCGTCATGAGTCTGACAGTGTCTATGGGAGTGCGCCCCTTGTGGCTTATTCTCACCCTTCCCCTCACTGTCGAGCGCTACTATTGGTTTTGTTATTGGTGTATTATTAGTGTTACATAGGTTACTGATTTCCATGTTTGCTTCTCTGACGCGAGCTGCTCACTGGACCCGCCGGAGGTGAAGAGTACATTTGTTCAGGTGCTGTACTTAAATGTCATTGTTTGTTTTCCAGGGAGGTGATAACCATCCAGAGGTTTCTGGATGCGGCGGCTCGACAGGAGACGTGCGGGAAAGTTCGAATCCAGCGCTTCATCGAGAATCTGCTGAGACGCATCGCTCTGGCCGAGAGACTGGTGGAGTATTACCAGGTTAACGGCAGCCAGCAACAGTGCAACCACTACAGGGTACAACAACACACACACACACACACACACACGTGCAGAGCCCCAGTGGTGGAAGTTACTAAAGTACCACACTTAAGTACAATTTTTAGGCACCCGTACTTCACATATGTATTTCCATCTTATACTTCTACTCCACTACATTTATCTGACAGCTATAACTACTAGTTACTGTGCAAAGGGAAGGCTCTGCACACACACACGCCCACACGGTATTATTGGGCCACATAAATGGAAACGCCTGTGTGTGTGTTTGTGTGTGTGTGTGTGTGTGTGTGTGTGTGTGTGTGTGTGTGTGTGTGTGTGTGTGTGTGTGTGTGTGTGTGTGTGTGTGTGGACTATGGGCTTTAAGCTTTTACTTTATGACATACCGTGCGTTATTATTGACTACCAAACAGTATAGTAAGTAGTAAGAAGTTGCTCTACCTCAACCAGTTACAACATGAAAATGCTGCTAATACTTGAAGCATCACTAGTAAAAAATCAATACTACCGGTAAATACAAATGATTGACGGTCTGGGGACGTCATCGGCTACCGACACGGACACTCAGAGACCGGCAGAATTCATTTCCCCTCCATCGTTGTCGTGGTTCAGCACTCGTAGCCTACATGTAGGATGTGACGGATGGTCTTTTATGGGATTTGTCCCGCCCCTCCTCCACTGTGATTGGACGGCTGGGTGAAAATAGACCAGTGCAGCGTTTCAGGAAAACACAGTCACGAACACAACAACACTTCAGAGCACAGAGTTGAACCCACATTTAAGAACTATTTTCTGCTTTGTTTTTGATTCGTGGTTGTTGAGTGCTGTTGTGAAAACATGACCTTTGACCTTTGCTGTCTCCTTATCAGCACCAGCAGCCGACTGATAATGGACCTCACAGAATCACTAAAAGCAGGTGAGTACAGATACGTTCTTCTGTGTTAACTGCGTGAGTACAAGCCGAGATCGGGGAGACTCACGAGCTGAGGGGCGAAGAACGAGACGGTCGCCTTAATACAACTTTGTGTATGTGGACTTTTAAAAGGTGGTTCAGAGTATCCAGCCTTCTTGGTTGCTGGAGCTCAAAGTGATAACCCAGCCAAGCAATATCTCCTCATTATGACCTCCTGTAGACTTTAAAGGTGGCTGTTCAAAGAACACGTGTGAGGTCAGGTTGAATTCAAGTCCGTTACAGAAAGTTTGTGGACCAATGTCTGTTTAGTTTTTGAAATCTATTTGAGTTCTTTAGGTAGTTTGTTTTAGATTTACGTCCATCCATCCATCCGTCCATCTTCTCCCTCTTACCCGGGGCCGGGTCGCGGGGGCAGCAGTCTGAGCAGAGACGCCCAGACCTCCCTCTCCCCAGACTCTTCCTCCAGCTCTTCCGGGGGAATACCGAGGCGTTCCCAGGCCAGTCGAGAGACACATTCCCTCCAGCCTGTCCTAGGTCTTCCCCGGGGCCTCCTCCCGGTCGGACACGCCCGGAACACCTCCCCAGGGAGGCGTCCAGGAGGCGTCCGGGACAGATGCCCGAGCCCCCTCAGCTGACTCCTCTCGATGTGGAGGAGCAGCGGCTCTACTCTGAGCTCCTCCCGAGTGGCCGAGCTCCTCACCCTGTCTCTGAGGGAGCGCCCAGCCGCCCTGCGGAGGAGACTCATCTCGGCCGCCTGTATCCGGGATCTTGTCCTTTCGGTCACGACCCAAAGCTCATGACCACAGGTGAGAGGAGGAACGTAGATCGCCTGGTAAACAGAGAGCTGAGCTGCAAGGCGAACAGACCGGTACATCGACCGTATCCCTGCAGAGGATACACCGATCCGCCTGTCGACCTCCCGCTCCGTCCTTCCCTCACTCGTGAACAAGACCCCGAGATACTGAAACTCCTCCACTTGAGGCGGGAGCTCTCCGCCACCCTGGAGGGGGCAGGCCACCCTTTTCCGGCTGACTCGGACTTGGAGGTGCTGATTCTCATCCCATATGTATTACCACTAATAGCTAATAGGTGTGAGAACAGCCCCTGCGGTTAGTCTGAACCAAAGCCACGAGGTGACAGAGTGGCGGCTAAATCTTTCGTGGGGACTCTTGTGTCGTCTGCCAGAGTTCTGTGTTGCCGTCGTAAATAATTAATCGCTGAACATGCGACACTTTGTCCTTCCACTCGGTCACTGCACTGGGATTACCTGTCTGTCTGCGTGCTGCTGACACTGCGTTTGTTCCTTTACTACAGCTTCGGTTCCCGAGCAGTTGGGTTTTCATTGTTGAATTTGAAGAAACAGTCCCTGATTTTGTTATAGCACCCACTAGCGCTTCCAATTTTCCACTTTCATCCCGTCTTGAAACTCTTGAAACATCAACAGTGAGGTGAGAGAAAATTTGGTTCAAACTTCAAACCTTGGTGTTTAGCTTTGACCATTTGTTCTGGAGAGACTCTTCCAAAATTCTACACCTGTCCTCTCTACCCACTACTGCCTGAAACTCTAATGTGTGAGGGGGATAAACCGAGATTACTCGCCCCTGAGACACTGAACCTTTTTCTGTATTTTTAAAGCTTCTTAAACCTGCACTAACTGATGGTTTTGTCCACTTGGGGGCAGCAGAAACAAGTTCTGAACACAACATTGCTTCACATTTTTAAGTTGGTATGCTGAACTTGTCAGCAAACAGCAGCTTCTTTCCACATCCAGCAGCCACGGAGCGACGGGACGGTTCATCAGGAGTCGTGTTCGTGTCGCCTGATGGACGGCGTTCTCCCTCTGTTCGGTCTCCAGCAGCTCCGGAGGGGAACACCTGGCTCTGTCGCTGCTAAACGCTCCGCCATGTTCACCTGCTGCTCTCTGCTGAGCAGGCAGCGCGCTGAGGCTTCTTACAGCTTCTTCTCTGAAGGCGACGCCGTGAGAGCGGAGGGCGCGAACCAGAAGAGTACCGGATAACAAACGACGAGCTGAAGGTCACTAAGAAGCTCCGTGAAGCCGAGAAGCTGCAGACTCAGCTGACCGTTCTCTCTCGGTTCATCACTACAAGCGACCAGTTTCACGTTCCATCCGCCTGTTTCTATGCACATTATACATTTCCACATAAAAAAGTGGAAGAGTGGAAACACGAGAAATTCGAAATAAGTCAAATAATCTCAGCAAAGTTCTGGCTGACGTGGAAACGCTGGCGTGTTGATAGAAAGAAAAAGAGACTAATTGCAATGGAAACGGCCGAGACGTGAAGCACGGGACCGAAACGTCGCTCGCCACTGAAGAGATCAGACGTGTGGAGCGAGGAGTATAAATACAACATTTTCCACAGGGTTTTCCATTGTTTCAGTCTTCTTCTGTATCCTACTGGGGAATTAGCACCTTTTATCTCGATGTGCCCAAACCCCAATATTCACATAACCGTAGTGGATGGAAACATGTATTGATTTTGCATTTTCCTTTTGCAGATTGCCTGGAAATTCAGTCAGAATTTGGACAAAATTTGGATGGAAACGTGGTCATTGTCACACTGTTTTCACGTTGTCATTCGATACATTGTTATTGTGCAAGATATTGATTATAGACGCCGTAATTAAAAGACAATTTGAACCACTGAATCACCAATACGGGAGAAGAGATATTAGCCCGATTAGCCGCATACATCTTGTGGAAAACCATTAATGGAGCACGGCTGGCCGGTAGAAAGAGAAACGGTTCAAATAAGACACCCACTGGGGGCTCTTTTGTAGCTTTGATAAAAGCTGCTCTGGCCTACGTTCACTACAACCTCCCTCCCTTTTCCTGTGCGACACGTCCAGGTCAGCGGGCGGTCAGCTGTCCTCGTCCGGCCTCCACGACAGCAGAACCCACTCGTCCTCCCAATTCGGCGGGCGTCCTCCGTTCTCCAAAGCGGGCGGGGAACGAGACCGGGAGCGGGAGCACCGGGAGCGGCTGGCCCAGTCGTCCAGGCTGTTCTGTCGACCCGAGCACAGAGACGACATCTGGAACCACCAGCGCCGCCGGTCCGCCGGGTACGAGGCTTAGAACTGTAGAGAAACACCAAGGAGAGGGGGTGTCACTGGAGACAACTTTATTTAACAACGACTTTGTTCCAGTGTGTTAACCTATGGAAAAGTACTGCAAGGTCACATTCACACCAAGCTTCTTTGGAGCAGTATATGTTAACTCTGAAGGGACATGTTATCTAATGCTCACCCCTTTTATGTTTAAATAAACAGTGTGTTGTTTTGGTGGCGGCCTTTTTTGAAACGGCATCTTGAAATGTCCTTTTTTAGGTGTGAATGAATGAAGCAGAACCAGGAAATCAAGTAGCAGGTTATATAAGCGCACGCCGACATGGAAAAGTGTTTGTTAGTGCCCTGCCTGCATCCGCTGTACGGGAGGCAACTTCTAAACCTAATTGGGAGGAGAATCAAAACAATCCCAACACATTTGAAGTTAAAAAGAGGGTTCATTCCCAGAAAAATGTTTACATTACATATGTGTTCTGTAAAATAATTTCACAAATGTTCCATTAAGTGTCTTTGTAGTGTGATTTGAATGCAACTGCTCCTCCTGAATGACGCGTCCGCGGCCATTTTTATCCACTCGTTTTTATAGATCAAGCTGAGAAAACCGCAGGACACGGGAGGTTACACGAATGTGTAAATCGACAACTCTTTCATAAATGTCAGCTGCTTGGCTTTGGGCAGTCTGATCCCTAACGAGAAAATTAAGACAAAAAACAGAGCAAAACTACACGTCACAGTGACTTTTACTGCCGAACAGGGTTTAAGAACATAATGCAACAACTAACATCACTGCAGGATATCACGTTGTACATAGTAGTATATTGTGAAGAATTTTTATTGCCAGCACTGTGTCATTGCATATTTGGTACTTTTCCATAGATTATTATACTGTAAAGTGTTGCACTGGGCGCGTTTTCAGCGGGATGCAAGTGTGGGTAAACTTTGAATATTCAAACATATTAATGAATGACAGCTTCTACTCCTGTTGTCTCATTTGTCAGCACAAACCTTAAGATTTAGTACAGTGTAATAGGTAATCCCAGTCTTTAGCGATACCTCCGTTCTGAGTTCTCTCCTCTGTACTTTGGAGAAACTTGAGGTAAAAAAAATGTGCTCTCGTATTCACCCCCTGACTTAAGATTTAATTCTGACCGCGGAAACGAGTCGTTGAGTTTTGACGAAAGTCTTCTTCCTGAATCTGATGCAATGAGGATGAGTAGTTCCCGGTGGTGTTGATGACACGTCCTCTCCTCGGGCTGAACCTCTACATGCCGGCCTGTTTCCCCCCAAAACCCCCCGTCCGCCCGGTTATCTCATCTCTGTCTGTGCTTTCCAGGCCAAATGGCAGCGATCGCTGCGTGTGATCATCGATCGCTGACGGAGCTTGTCAGTTGAGCGTTTGCTGCACCCCTCCACCGAACAGTGGTCGTCCAATCACAGCTGAGCAGCCACGACTAAGCTTTGAATTTCTCCACATGTTGACGCAGCGTTCGTGGTGGGTCTTCTTCGTGGCTCTTTAACTGGTGGGGATGCTGACCTGGGACCTGTTGGCTGTAGCCTCAGTGGTTTAGCTTGATATCATGTATGTAGCCATCAAGTGCATATTTAAGACCCTTTTTTACAGGATTCTCATTTTTAAAAAGGAGTCAAAAGATGCAAAAGTCAGCCGGGGACAGCGTTTTCGATGAGCTAACATTAGCTTGCTAGCTACAGCTGATGGAATCGGCCTGCGACGGAGTCATTTTAGCCGACGCTTACGAATGAAGAGCCTGCTTTTGTCTACCTCTGTCTGAAATCAAGGACCAGTTGTTTTTCCAAAACGATTAAGAATTCCTGAGTGGGGAATCTGTCCTTGTTATCAGTGTAAACTCCATATATGTCGTGTGCGAGGACGGAAAGCTTGGTAGCATGGAGCTGGTCCCGACATCCGGCCTGCAGCATCTGCAAGACTCTAATGGCCGAGCTGGAGGGGGTCGTGTCGGCGCCTGAGTGCAGGGTTCATCCTCTTAGATGGAGTCAGTGTGCCAAAATATAATCTACTCCTTATATCTGTAAAACAGTGTTTGATTTGCGCACAGCAAAGCTCAACCTGTTCACCTTTGGGGGATGGTGAAGACCTAACTGTTAGCCGTGTATATGATGCTAACTAATAATCTAACCTACGGAGGAACGCTCTTGCAATTGAGATGTTGCGTTCTGATTTGGTTTGTAAAGCACAGACAGGAGTTTGATGACACCAGACCTGGGTCAAATACGTGTTGCATAATCATTCTTGGCTTTCGTATGACGAGGCTCCAGCTGCCAGATGGGCGGGGGGGGTCATTGCATTAGGACCAGTTCAGAGTTCAGAGACCGTCTGCTGCCATAGAGAGAAAAAGGTTGGGATATGTTGACTTGGAAAAACTTTATTTAGATTTAGATTTTTGCTGGCGGTCGTGTCGGCCCAATGTAGCCAACCGCCCACCAATCTGCGCCCAAAGCAGGATCAACCCAGAGGTGTAGAGGGGGGTAAACCCAGATATGCTCCTGGTCACCCACTCTTTTGTTTAAAGGAAGGTGGAATATTCCACAAAAGGAACAGTACAGCGTTGGTTTCCATCCAAGCCAGAGTCCGATGAGATCAGTGTCATTGTTAAGACCGGTCTGGTGATAATGTATATTTTTCTTACTGTCGACAAATCCTATGAAAAGGCCAAAGCCTGAATGCAACCACCACCAGGTCCTGTGTGTGGGCGTCGCAGCCTGCTGGCTCTCCTTCCTCTGGGCCTCAGAGCTCCACTGCCGCTGAAAACACCTCAGCGAGCCTCGCTGCTGCTCCTCCATCACCACGAACACACACACGCTGCAGTTTAGTCACACACACACCACCCTGCTCACTACAGCGCCACATGTGGATTCATCCGCCGCTGAAAATAGTCCCCAACAAATGCACTACTTCCCCCCGTTTGTTTTTTGCAGCTGTTTTAGGACATTACTTGGGCATAAATTAAACTACATATCTGTGAGGTGTCTTTTTAAATGTTCACGTCTTCAGTGAGGACCAATGGGCTCGGAGCTGAGAGCCACAGACAGGAAGTGAGAAAGTACTGAGAGACGCACTGACACTGTGCTGGTTTTGGTCTTTTTTGGATTTGTTGACAATAACACAAATATAGAAGAACATCAGACTCATTCTTTAATTAAACATGGCACCGGTGATACCATGATGCCAGTTAAACCGGTTTGGAGTGGTTCTGCAGGCAGTTTTTTACACTTGATGGGACTGGGAACGTATCCTGCTTCCGGTCAGTGGCCGCGTACCTGCAGGCGGCGTTTGGCCCGGGCCCGGAGGACGACACACGTGTGACGAATGTACTCTCGAGTTAATGCTCAGCTCCCACCGAACAGACGCCGTGTTTTAAGACCTGACTTTTGGTCAGGCTTAAACTGGCACCCGTTCACACAGACACGGGCGCAGATTCTCCAGATGAATGACGCCGTATGCCGACGCTTTCGTCCACAGTGACTTGCCAAGCGGCTCCCGGCGGCTTGTTCAAAAGAATCATCCCTTTGTCTGCATCCGTCCGTGCGGCCTGTTTACGCGTCATTCTTGCGCCCGTCCAGTGATGAGAATGTAAACGTAAAAGAGGTTATTCAGTGTCAAATGTATCTTTGCTGTCGCTGGTTTAGGTTTCGTTGACAGTGTTGTAGATATTTTGTACACGAAGTTTTTTTGTGTCGTCAAGTGGAGGTCGCAGTCCTACGGTACTGTAACTGGGCGGAACATTTATCTGCGACACAAATCACGGCTTTTTCTTTTGAAATTTTTCATCGGGGTGTCTGCAGGTCCTGGAAAGGTCTTACGATGTGATGTAAATTTAAGGAATCTTATCTAAAGAAACGTATATATTGTATTCAATGCATACATTTCTTTAGATCACTAAAGTTTAGGTTTTTTTAAAATCCTAAACGTGCGTCATCTGCGGAGAAGTTATGTCTCGCAGACTCTCTGCCGTCTCTCATTTTCTAGCTATTCGATAACGGACCAACTGTTTCAAGTTAGCTGATCTTGTTTCAGTTTCTATCTGGCAATAATGAGGTGATAAAAAGTCATAAATCCTGGAGAACAGAGCTCGCAGGCACCCTTTTCAAAGACCTGACCAGCACTTGTCAGTCACGATTGGTTCTATATTTATTGGAAGTTGCCAACCTTTGCAGCCACAAACCGAGTCAGAGTGATGGACTACAGTGTCAGTAATACCTGATACTGCGCGTTACATGGATTATCTCTTTAGCGTCAGCCATCACTCTTTTGTTAATGGCTTCACGGGCCCTGGAACGCTGAGGGGGAACTTGAATTTTGTCAGTTGTTTACGCTCCACTGCGTCTGACCACGTAAAACTGCCCGCTGAGTATTCCAGCGTGCGAGCGCTTAACTGAGCCGCTGATGATCAGTGTTTCTGCCGCTGTCCGTTAAAAACCCCATTTCTCTTTGCTTTTCGGCAATCGAAGCCAAGAGCCGACGCGCCTACGTTCGCGTCAACGGCGTTCATTGTAGTTTGTTGTCGGCTTATGTTAACCACCTTTGGAGGAAATAAAGTAAAGCATGATGTGAATCGCTCTGCGTAACGACCGCGCTGCTGTTACTTTCGCCGTCTGCAGCCTTTTCATCATACGTCGTACACGGCAGACGGATCTGCGGCCTCCGGGAGAAACCTCATCTCTGATCTCTTTTGCATGACATTTAGGAACTCCGCGTCCTGCTTGATTGCGTTTCGTCATTCTGCCAGTCCCTTCACCTCTGCGAGCAGATCCGCTGATTGCAGCGTTTCCGTCAACCTGTTCTTAGTCCGAAATCTTGGCCTGATTAAAGAGTCGTGGGGTTTTTCTGCACACGGCAGCACAACTCGTGAGAGATGTGTGCGTGCAGTGCTTCCTGTTGCGTGTCTAAGGTGCTCAGTAGGGCTGTAACGATATGCGATATGACATCGAAATCGCAATACGCAGGTCCACGAACCTGTATCGCGATGTGAGAAGGCAGAATCGCGACACACCCCTTCCAACTCCCAGAATTATCCTTCCTGTCCAGATCCAATGCAACCACATTTTAAAATTACTATAAGTATTATATTTTTCTTAAGAGAAAGAAGTTATTTGTTTAATGTTTACTTACTTGATTTGTGGTTTAGAGCACAGACAGTAAGCCTCAGTTACCTCAGTGCGAAAAAACATTAACCATTTTTCTTTGTAAATGTAAGATTGATTGAATTTTCAAAATGCTCGAATCATCTCCACTATGGACTTGAGTTCTGTTTGTTTTTCAACAGTATTTTACCACAAAGAAAACAGAAGTGTTATAGCTTTGGCTATATAGTTTAATTCACCTAGGTACTTTGTTAATAATTTGCATAGTTAATATTGTTATTTGGTGTTCAGTTTATACAGGTTTTTCAAATGTTATGTAATAAATTTTTTTTCCCCTCAAAATATCTTTTGAACTGTTTTGTCAAAGCCCCCCACCTACCCCCTACCTCCCTCTCTAGGACATCCTTTAATTTAAGTTTAACTAGATTGTTTGCTTTGAGAAAAA
>CM022471.1:1528948-1544884 GCA_011952105.1 Coreoperca whiteheadi
GAGAGGCCAGATTGAGGTGGTTTGGACATGTTCAGAGGAGAGACTGTGAATATATTGGTAGAAGGATGCTGAGGTTGGAGCTGCCAGGCAGGAGGTCTAGAGGAAGACCAAAGAGGAGATTTATGGATGTAGTGAGAGAGGACATGAAGTTAATTGGTGTGAGTGAAGAGGATGCAGAGGACAGGGTTAGATGGAAGCACATTATTCGCTGTGGCGACCCCTGAAAGGGAGCAGCCGAAAGGAAAAGAAGAAGAAGACAAGACTTTGTTAAAACCTATCCTTTAAGTGTAAAAATATAGTTTCCTTTCAAGGGAACTTCAACGCTGCGTCAGCTGACGCTATGGGGAACGCCTTCAGTGTGACTGCCTCTGAATCTCTGTAACAACTTAGACCAATCTTGATTGGGTTTAACGTCAACACGTGACGCCCGTCGTCAGTCTTCTGATCTTCAGCAAGCGCTCTGGGTCTCTGAGAAATGGCGAGTGTAAAGTGGTTTCGGCAGTGCATGTATCCCTGCCCACGCTATATTCCCGACGGTGACACACACGAGATGTGTGGGGCCTGCTTGGGAAGAGAGCATGCACTAGTAGCCCTCGAGGGGGCTGGCTGTGTGCATTGGGAGCGTTTCCCGGTTAGGAAGCTCCACTCTCGGCTGGCGCTTTTTGAGGAAGGCGGCCAGCTCTGCTCCCCACGCGGTAAGGGACCCGTGGTTGCTGAGGCATCCCGGCGACTGCACTTCTGGGGATCACAGATGGACCTCCACGACGAAGGTCGGCTCTTTCTTTACCTTCATCTGCAGGTTCTTTCTCCCGCTTTCGGCGTCCGGAAGCCCACACCGAGTCTGCAGCTTCTTCCATCCTGGAGCGGGAGCCCGCTCACCGAGACTCCAGTTCCGAGGAACTGGATGTGCTCGGGGCAGAAGGCGGTGACATGGGTGGATCGTCAGCCCAGTCTCCGCAGTATGAAGAGCTGCTGGAGGTGGTTTCCCGTGCGGTGGCTAGGCTCAATATCGCTTGGCCAGTGGAAGAGCAAGACGCTCGTCGCCGGAGTAAACTCGACGAGCATTTCCTCGTAGCCCCACCTCCTCGCCCGCGTCGGGATTTATCCGTTCTTTCCGGTCCTCCACACTGAGGTGTCGAAGTCCTGGTCCCGGCCATATTCTATGGTCACCAGTATGCTTCGATCAGCGGGTATAAAGAGAACGGTTACGGTGGTATGCCAGGTATTTAGGAGACGCTGGCAGCGTATATATCGTCGGAGGCCGTGTCCTCCCTGAAAACCCCGACGTTGCCTACTAAGCACTGCCGTAGTACCTCTGCTTTAGTCAGCAAGGCTTACATGGCAGCGGGTCAGGCCGGTGCATGGCTGCACACTATGGCGGTCTTGCAGGCATACCAGGCCGATCTGCTGGATGACCTCGACGACGGGGGGGCCCCTTGCATCCGAGGAGCTTTGCTGTGCGACGGATTTGTTGCTCAGGGCCACAAAGGATACGGCCCGAGCTATCGGGCGGTCCATGGCCCTGCTGGTGGCGACAGAGCGCCACTTATGGTTGACTCTGTCGGGTATTAAGGATAGGGATAAGACCTTCCTTTTGGATGCTCTGCTTTCGCCCGTTGGTCTCTTCGGGGAGGCGGTCGGCTCAGTTGTCGAGTGCTTCAGGGAAGCGCGCCAATGGGCTGTGGCCTTCCAGCGGTTTATCCCTCGTCGAAAGAGGTCTCGGCCGGAGCTGAGGGTGGACCACCTCAGCCTTCGACGTCTTGCAGCTCTTACATGCTGGCCCAGAAAGTGGGCGTGGCTCAGCGTGCCCCTCCCCAGCGGTCGAGGGGCTCGCTCCCGCCTTCTTGACGGAAGCCTGAAAGGGAGAAGGCGGACCTGAGGGCCATGCTTCTCGCCCGACAGGTTTCCAGGAAGAAGCCCTGACTTGCGTGTCGGGCCTCAGAGGGCACCCCCCCATCAGAGTCGAGCACATAGATTCTTCCCCATCGGGCCCGTGGGAACTCAGCCTCCTCACCCTGCTGTTGGTGGCGCTTCAGGGCGTGGCGAGTTCCGTGCAACCACTGCCTTTAGACCTGCACGGCCGTGCAGCAGTCAGGCCAGAGTTGCGTCCTCTACAGAGGCCTGTAGATGTTTATTTCCGGTTAAATCCCGCCGCTTCGGGATTTCACAACTCTCTCTCAGATCCCCGACAGCGAGATGCATACCGGGTTCTACAGCCAGTACTTTATAGTTCCGAAGAGAGACGGTGGTCTGCGCCCCATTTTAGATCTTCGTCACCTGAACCAGCCTCTGAGGAGCCTCCGGATGCTGACGATCCCTATGATTGTGAGTTCAATTCAGTCCGAGGACTGGTTTGTCACGATCGATCTAAAGGATGCTTACTTCCATGTCTCTGTCATTCCGGGACACCGGAAGTTCCTGCAGTTCACTTTCGGGGGCAAAGCTTACCAATATTGGGTCCTCCCTTTGGCCAAGCACTCTCCCACCCGCACCTTCACGAAATGCATGGATTCCGCCCTGGCTCCTCTCAGACTCTAGGGGATCCGCATCCTCAATTATTTGGACGACTGGTTGATTTTATCCCAGTCTCGTCTCACGCGGTACGGCATCGTACTTGCGCAGCTTGGGGTTGAGGCTCAACACGAGCAAGAGCACGCTCACTCCAACACACAGGATTACGTTCCTAGGAGTAGTGTGGGACTCCGTCGTGTTGCAGGCACAACTGTCTCCCGCACGCGTCGAGTCAATCCTGACCATGGTACTCAGGGTGCAGCTAGGCCGACATCTCACTGCACTTCAGTTTCAGAGACTGTTAGGCCTCATGGCTGCAGCATCCACCGTGATTCCGCTTGGATTGCTGCACATGAGGCAGCTGCAGTGGTGGCTCAGGAATGCCAGATTTTCCCCGAGGGGCAATCCTTTTCACCTGATCAAGGTTACACGCAGGTGCATCGTGCCTTAGACAGGTGGAGACAACAGGTGTTCCTGACCCAGGGCTGGGAATGGTGTACCACCGTCGCACACTTTCGACGGACACCTCCAGCACCGGATGGGGCGCCGTTTTGGAATTGCCTGGAGATGCGAGCAGTCTTGTTGGCCTTACGGCACTTTCTTCCAGACCTCAGGGACAACCACGTGCTTGTCCGCTCCGACAACACAGCGGTGGTCTCCTACATAAATCGACAAGGCGGTCTGAGGTCGCGCCCTCTGTGCAAACTGGCGTGCCAGATCCTTTTGTTGTTCCAGGGGAAGTTGCTCTCTCTCAGAGCACTCTTCGTACCTCAATGTGGGAGCAGACATCCTGTCGAGGCAGGGGCCGAGGCCCGGGGAATGGAGACTGCACCCCGAGACGGTGCAGATGATATGGAGGAGATTCGGCAGTGGACCTGTTCGCGTCCCGGGAAAACGCTCACTGCCCCCTCTGGTTCTCCCTTGTGTATCCAGCGCCCTTGGGGCTGTATGCTTTCCCCCCCCCCGATTGCTCTGCTCCCGGGGGCTCCAGAGAAAGTTCGCCGAACAGGGGCCCAGCTGCTGCTCGTGGCCCCGTTCTGGCCCGCCAGAACCTGGTTCTCGGGCCTGGTAGCCCTCCTGGACGCCCCCCCCATGGGAGATTCCCGTCAGGAGGGACCTGCTGTCGCAGGGCCTAGGCGAAATATTCCATCCCCAGCCGGGGAAATTGAAGCTGTGGGTCTGGCCCCTGAGGGGGACCACCTCCGAGCTGCCAGTCTCTCTACCGAGGCTGTTGAGACCATCTTACACTCTAGAACCCCCTCCATGAGGAAACTGTATGCGGGCAGGTGGAAAATTGTCACGAAATGGTGCCTGGAGCGCTATCTTGACCCAGTTCACTGCCTGATGGCTTCAGTGCTGGAGTTCCTCCAAGACCGGTTTCGGCTGGACTCTCCCCCGCTACACTAAAGGTGTATGTAGCTGCGATTGCAGCATGCCACAGTTTGGTGAATGGCTGTTCACTTGGGAAGCACCGCTTTGTTACCAGTTTCCCTCATCACCTTGAGGATGAGGCCTCCGGTTCGAGTCAGAGTCCCTTCGTGGGATCTGACAGTGGTGCTGGATGGATTGACCACAGCACCATTCGAGCCACTGGACGATGCATCAGACAGGTGTCTGGCCTTAAAGATGGCATTTTTGCTGGCCATGACTTCTCTCAAGAGAGTGGAAGATCTGCAGTCCCTATCGGTGGCACCTGCTAACCTGGAGATTGTTCCAGGCGAAGTTAGAGCCATCCTGCATCCCAGGCCAGGTTATGTACCTAAAGTACCCACTGAGGTGGCCCGGCCGGTAGTCCTGCAGGTGTTCCATCCTCCTTCAGAGTCGGCGGAACAGTAAGGTGAGAGGCTGCAACTGCTTTGTCCGGTCAGAGCCCTGGAGATTTATGTAAGGAATACATAGTGGCGCAATTCAGACCAATTGCTGGTATGCTTCGGGCCCCCTCGTAAGGGCTGCCCGGCTTCCAAACACACTATTAGCAAGTGGATAGTTGAGGCTATCGTTTCGGCTTACGAGGTGCATGGTTTGCCTTCACCTCTGTCGATCAGAGCCCACTCCACACGGAGTATGGCATCCTCCAGAGCTTGGTGGTCGGGAACCCCCCCTCTCCGATATATGCCATGCTGCGGGATGGTCCTCACCTCACACTTTTGTGAGATTTTACAGCCTAGACCGCTTAAATAATCCGGGGTCTGTGGCTCTCCTGTCCTGAAGTGTGCCCTGCTGGCTTCACACTCTGACAGGCATCCCTTCAGCATGGCGGAGTTGGTACTGCGTTCCCCATAGCGTCAGCTGACGTAGCATTGAAGTTCCCTTGAAAGGGAACGTACCAGATTACGTAGGTAATCAGGTTACCTGATAGGGAACGAGACGCTGTGTCTCGCTGCCATACTTCCGGTCGCTTGTGAGCGGCTTGCTTCAGTCGATCAGAAGGCTGACAACAGTGAAGCCGGCTCCCTTTATACCTCCGGTTCCGCCGACATGCATCTCGTGTTGACGTTAAACCCAATCAAGATTGGTCTAAGTTTTACAGAGATTCAGAGGCAGTCACGCTGAAGGCATTCCCCATAGCATCAGCTGACGCAGCGTCTCGTTCCCTATGGGGGAACCATGGTTACCTACGTAACCTGGTACGTTTTTAACAGTTAAAACTTGGCTTTCCACAATTACCAGGATGCATGAATGTCACATTGTCAGACAAGGACATACGAACCATTATAATTAGCAGAATCAACCTTTGTGTAACCTTAACCACATTGATGTAAAACTGTTCTGTACAACTCTCCTTTAAAACCTTTGATATGTAAAATAAGAGAAGTGTAAAAATATAGTTGACCATGTATGTATATTATGAATTCAGGCGCTACGGTTAGCCCTTGATGACAACATTTCTTTCAGAGGGGACATAAAGCTAAAGCTAAAGCTGAGGGAACAAGTCGAGAAACTGACATTGATTCAGCGCTTTAGGATTCATCGTTTAGCTGCCTCAGACAAGGACATACGTTTCTTCACAAGGTAAGATGTAACTTTTGTCAGTATCCTTGCATCGGTGTTATTGTCAAACATACTGATTGTTCTGTAGTACTTTTGCAGCAGTGTGTGTGAGAGAGAGATAAAGTAATAATGTGAGTAATAATTGACAACATTTTCATAATATTTCATAGGAATATGGATGCATAATTTATTTCCCTACTCTTCTTGTGTCTCCCAGAATACCTGATAAACATGATTTAAGTCCCGATTTATGACTAACTATTTGAAAATTAAAAATGATAAAATATAAAATGCTAAATAATGATACAAGATGTAAATGCTAATATCTAAATTGTATTCATTTAGATTAGCATCCTATGACCTGCTGATGAGATTCTGGGCCTTAATAGAACACCTCCCTGCACCCTATGGTCAGTGTGACTCAAGCACAGAGATGCACCTTTGCAGAGCCAAGTTCCACTGTAGTAAGTATTTATTTACATGGACCATACAATACAACTTAAAGTTCAGGACTAATGAACAGTGCTCTCAATATTTACATTTTATTTGTTTTGAACAGACTTTTCCCCTGCAGCCCATTGATGAGATGTTCTTGTTTATCAACTACCTTGCGCTGGGTTCAAAACAATGTGGCCTTGCTGACCGATATGGAGTCCACCAGTCCACAGTCAGTCGTATCATCACAATGTGGAGCAACTTTCTGTACACTGTGCTAGGGTCTGTGAGGATCTGGACACCAGAGGAGAAAATAAGGGAACATCTGCCAGCTGAGTTTAAGGACTATGCAGACGCTAAAGTCATCTGTATGGAGCTGAGATGCCACTACTCTTCATCACCTCTTCTCAAATATGCAAATTTGTGTGTTTTTGGACATCATGAGTATAATTGCCTAGGTTGTAATTGTGTTTTGTTCTGGTTGTGGATGCTTGGTACTGGCTTTTAGCTGAATTTATGACCTTTTTTTGGTATATTGTGTGGCTTGGTAGCCTATTCCTAGCTTGTGTACTGTTCATTTGTACTGTCCAGGACTGGACATAACTGCGTACAGCCTCCTTTTTAGGAGGATTTAGGAAGGGAGAGGTTTTAATTGCATTTTATAGTACCTCATGTTATTTATGCACTGCACATACTCTTTGAATATACTGAATAATTTGTATTTGTTATGTTGTGGGCCTGTTAGGTGTTTGTTTTGAGGGGGTGGTTTTTTTCTCTGTTCCCACGTTGCATTGTTCTAAGTTTCTGGTCTTATTTGGTATTTTTCCATGTAGTTCATGTTTCTTGCTTCAGTCTGGTTATTTCCTGTTTTATTTTGGTAGATGTCTGTTTCCCTCTGTCTCAGTCTCTTTACTTCCTGCCCCTGATTTCCTGAGTGTATGCACCTGTGTCTCGTTGCTCACCTGTGTCCTACCGAGTTCTACCGATTGATGTATTTGGGGACTCCTGGTTTTTGGTTTTCTGGACTTTGCCCATGGGCCGTTGGGAATGTATTCCTGCCTCCAGGTCAATTAATAAACCCTCGCTTCGTCACCTACTGGTCTGCATCTGGGTCCTCCCTTCCCTTCTACCTCAGCACGCCGTAACAGTATTTTATATGTACTTTTGTTCATCGGTGGTTTCAAGTCATCTGTATAATAAACTGATTAATGTTTACATAATAAATAGTTTTAATGATTTGACTTGCATTTAATTCCCCTCTTTACGTTGTTGGAAATGCCTTTTATAATTAACATCCTTTCCTGGCCAGAATTGGAGGTATATCTATTTTTGATAACACCACTAAGTTTGTTTAGGGCTCCCAAAACATTGTATTTCATTCTGGTCATTACAAAAAAGTTATAAAATACAAGTTGTTTTTTGGTACTTATGAATTATTAGCTAAAAAACAAAAACCTGTCTCCAGTCTGTTGAATAAACCCATCTATGTTACCGTCCTTATTTGACTCCTCACTGTACTGCATCATCGCTTAAACATGTCTCCCTGTGTGTAGACAACAATGTCACACCAGTCCAAACCAGAAATCAACATCTGGCCCTGGATCTTCCAAAAGTATGCATGAGATTTTCTTAATGTGTGTGTACCCTCACTGATCTTAATATATGGGCAGTCCACATAGCTTGCTACATTGGGGCATTTAATTTCAACAAGGCCAAACACAGACTGCCCCTTTGGATCATACACGATGCCATCAGGTGATGACCCTATCCTGGGTGCCTCGGGGTGGATAAGGAAGCCACAGGGATAGTGGTTAACCTCCCTTGCTCTGCAGTACTCCTATCCTACTGCAGGTTCCATGTCAAGCCCCCTCTGCGTGTCTGCAGTCTGATGGCTAGGTCTCAGAAGCCTTTTTGCAAGACTTTCAGCAGAGCTCTGTGCCCTGGTGTGACAGACCTCTCTGAATTTGGAGGAGGTGATGCTATTAGGTTAGTTATACATAAGTTGAACAAACAAATAAAATGTATATAAAATAACAATGGCTTTATTTGTTTGAAAACTCTGAAGGGATGTTTTGCACTTTCTTGCTTGAACAACTGAGAGTATAAATGGTAACAATGAATGTATCATATGATTACTTTATCTGAGGTCTCATTGATAGGATTACTACAGAAAAAGTATTTAATGATTGTTTATTGTTTAGTTTAGCTTATTTATTTGAACATGTAAATAAAATAAAAAATAAATGTATATACCTAAAGCATACAAACCTACATATATACAATACAATTAAAATAAATAAATGGACTTCTCAGTATACACTTCCAAAATTATTGTAAATAATTGTAAGAAATTCAAAAAGAAAAAACTATTTCCCATGTTCAAAAATGAGTTATGATAATAACAACGGTACTAACCTGATGCCTTCTATCAGTTTTTGTTCCTTGGGTCTGGCTGAAAGAATCACCATGTTATTAACAAGACCAGGTTTAACATCCTGCATGGAAACAAAAAAGGATATCAATAAACACAAATTTTCATAAATAGAATCAAAGTACTCTGTTAGTAACATTAGTTACCATGGTTCTTGGCTTATGCCACTTTTGTTCAGTCTCTGTGCAGCTGTGTGTTGGGGGAACAGAGGTGATACTCAGCTGACAATAATGTGCAGTCTGGTACAACAGTGCTGCAACATGATTACACAAAGCTGTACCTCCCACACAGCTACACTGGCAACTTTCTAGCTGTACAGGACCGGCATCCCTAAACACAATCTCTGAAAACACACAAATATGTTACAATAGAATAAAATTGCAGTTTTTAAAAAGGAGAATGGATGAGTACAGTGAGAATGTTTAAACAAAATAATAAATTTAGGGGAGCTAAAAAAATTGTAGTCAAACACACTAGTGTGATTGATGGTATATGAAACAAAATATGTATTTAAAACAGCCTCATATGCGATGATTCACAGAAACTTGATCAGACGAACGGAACCTGTCTCATAAACCAGCCTGCTCTGAACCTCCAGGATAACTTTCCCTTACACTCAAGCTGGGAGGCTTTTGGCTTTTCCTCATTGATCGGTAGCACTCAGCCCTAATGTTTACCTCTCCTGTGTTTGAATCCTTGTTTGAAACTGAGATTGACAATCGTGTTAGGAAAACTGTATGTGACTGACACACAATATTAGACAGACGCATACAATTTTCACTTGCTCTGCTAGTGTTAGATGGCATGCATGTTAAGGGAATTTAAACACTACACGCCTAACGTTAGATCTTACGTTCATAATTGTGAATGTAGCTTGAAACGTATAGCTTGAAGCCCTTCTCCTTCTTTGTTGTCGATGTATGACACAGTGTTTGGATTATTCGACTCACGTTGTTGACCCGTAATCCTAGGTACATCTTGAAGCGACCGGGTAAATAATGCCATAGCTGCTATTGACGCTACGCGCATCGGATGTGACCTAGCTGGCTGACTTGGAATGCGGAAGAGAGTGTGCATGAAGCGCATTGGGTTATCCCTGCTCGCATGCGCAGGCGTGAAGATTTTCTTTCGCACCATTGTGCTCTGCACTGGCCTCATGCAGGTCCGCAACCATGGTATATAACCCCTGCGGGACCTGAGTTCTGCTCCAAAATAAGCCAGCTTTTTCTTCCTCTGCCGCGACATATGCCTGTGTGATTGCTTCACACAGCCAGTGAGCTAGACAGCCAGTGAGCTAGACACTGTTTTGTCAGAGGCTTCCCTTGGGAATGCTCTCTGTAATGCACAAACAGCTGCTGCGTCTGTCTGAAAACTGCTGTGCGCACGACATAATGTGAAAGCGCGCGCACTGGACAGAGGCGATGTGATTTTTCTTCCATGCCGTTCTTGTGAGGGGGAGGGAAAAACCCCTCCAGGGAAATAACTCTTGATCTGAAAGAGCTAGTTATGATTTTGGGCATGAAAGCAGGATTCGGCCTCAAAGTGGCTGAGCTCCAGTCCTGTCTGATAATGAGACAAGATGGAGCAACCGAGAGCGCACACAAATCACTTACGCTTTTCCTGAAGTCAGGGCTAAGAGAAGTGCTGTCTTTAAGGACAATAATTTGAGAGAAATTTGCATTAGTGGCTCAAAAGGGGGATACCCCAGAGCGCGTAAAACCAGGGGTAAATCTCACTGCAGTGACAGGGAGCGAATAACAGGTTGCCGTCTCCTGACTCCTTTCAAGAAACGCTTAAATACCAGATGCGCAAAGACAGACCTCTCTCCGTAGCCTTCATTGACGGTAGATAGAGCCAAATTTCTATCCACTAACAGCTGGAGCAAGGTCAGGACATGAGACAGAGGACACGATGTGGGATCTGTGTCTGTCTCTACGCACCAGCGCTGAAACGCGGACCGTTTCGCTGTGTAAGAGGCCATAGTTGACGGGGCTCTTGCGCCCTGAATAGTGTGTACTACCACAGGGGGCCAGGCCTAACCGTTCCAAGCGCTCCTGTCCATGGGCCAAGCCCACAGACGCTGTCCTGTCACTGGAACTGGACTGAGCCGTCCAGCTGGGAGAGCACGTCTCTGCGCCACAGCAGCTGCCACGGTTTCCCGACAGCAGCTGGATCATAGAGGGAAACCACGATGCGCTCGTGCGCTCTGGGGCCATCAGAATGACCGTTAATTTCTCCTCCTGAATGCGCCCCAAAAGGTGAGGGATCAGGGGGACTGGGGGGAATGCGTAAAGTAGAGCTTTGGGTCACGGTTTGTGGGAGAAGACATCCACTCCCAGTGGTGGAGCGTCCCGTGTGCTCATGGAGAACTGTAGTGTGCACTGTGCATTGTCTCTTGATGCTAACAGATCCGCCTTGTCCCACAACACTTGAATGAGTGTAGGATTCAGCCTCCACTCGTTTTGAGAGGGACCTCCGCGAGACATCAGATCCGCAGCTCGGTTCTGTTTGCCCAGGATACCGCTCTGATGGAGAGTAGATTCGTGTGTGAACACAGCAGCATTGTATACCACAGTAACCGGATCCTGAGGGAAACCAGCTGCATAGGAAAGATGAAAAGGATGTGGGGCAAAGGTCAAGCCAAGGCCCGGCGTGAGATAGGAATGTAGGGATCAAAGAGCTATAAAATAAAGTGAGGATTGGACAGGGTGTGGCTTTAACATATATAACTGCTGCTTGGTCCATAAAACTTTAGACACAACTTGTAGCTGTGGGTGAGGGCTACATGATGTTTCTCCAGATATATATCTGCATTATTTGTATGTATGGAAATAAATACTTTTAAAAGACACTTGTATTTCTCATGTGGATCGCTTTTCATCAACCAAGAGAGGTCGACGAATCTCGATAGCTTTTAGATGGTAATGTCAGCATCTGCTATTAATTTGAATAATTGACAGGTGTGAATGACTTAGCCCACGTAAACCCGCCTGTTAGCATTCTTGAATTGAATGTGCCAGTGGTGAAGGAAAAGGTTTTATAAAAAGATAAAAACTCACACATTTCAGCCTCTAAATAATTTTTATAAAAGTCAAAAAAGATAAATTACTGGCATTTACAGTGTACATTATCCTTTATTATTAATAGGATTTTTCCCATTGCGTCTGTCGTTGCTATACAACCATGCAGCTTTACAAGGGGGAGCTTAACAGGGGGTTTGGCTTATCTAAATGAGATGTAAATGAGCCCTATTGTCACTTCCAGCTGGTGAGAACTGCACAATCTTTAGAGGCTGTTTTCTCCCTTTTGAGCTTTTTTGAGTGCCTACCTTCAAATGGCCACAACTTCTCCAAATGTTATCAGATTTCCATGTGTTACAAATCTTTGGAAAGCTTGGAGACTACACTTTCAGAATAACTCAAAATACCCCAGAACCCACTTGTGCCCCTACTTTCCGTGATTGGTCACATATGTTTAGTTCAAGTTTTATTGTTCATTTTTAGAAATCTATACAAAACTGGCACTGATGTATTTCTGTCCATTCCCGGGTTTGGGTATACGTCCTTGTTTACACCTTCAGTTCGTGACACATCAATGAGAGGCATGTATATTATATATTATATTTCATAGTACTGAAAATATTGTTGTGTGTGTGTATATATATTTTGTATAATCTTTGAATTGTTGTTCTTCTCTTTTGGATGTTAGGCCTACCTGCGGAAAGCCTATGCTGTAAGTCTCTGAAGAAAGAGAACCCATGTACATGCATTTTGATATTCTAATGGCAAAAAAGATCATACTAACATACCTGATAAAAACAAAACAAAACTTTAATTACTGATCCATTTTATTTTATTCATCCCAGTTGTAACGTCATGCTGCCACGCCATCCAGCAAGTTAAACTATTTTGTTGTGTTATAAAGTTAAAACTTGATGGGGTTGTAATATGAGATGTTGAGATCCTTGTACCCCTGTTTTGTTTAACCTGGGAGTAAGGGAGAATTGAAGAGTAAGATTACATCTAAAATCCTGATGAGAATGGAGGAACACACAAGTTATTTTGAAATTGTAAGCTGCTTTGCTAAATAAGAGTAAAAATAATCAAGATTAATCATTAAAAATGTTAGTAAGAATGTTTTAACTAGATGATTGTGTTTTACTAGAGCTGAGAAGGCTAAAAGACTGACAAAGGAATGTAGCACTGTGAAGACCTTGACAATTTTATGAGTTAGAGTGCTAGACAGTCATAACAGGAGAGGGTCAACAACTGCCAGAGAGGGGGGAAAGGACCTTCATAGTTCCTACGGATGCCCAAATATGGGGCCAGTCGGATGTGAGCTTTTGATGGGCATGGTAGAACACACGAGTTATGTTATAATTGTAAGCTGCACTGTTAACTGGAAGTGAAAATAACCAACATTAATCATAAGAGATGATACTAACAATGTTTACGTAACAAGATGAATGACTTTGCTAAAACTAAATGTAAATGGACTGTACTTGCATAGCGCCTTTCTAGTCGTCCAACTACTCAAAGCTCTTTCACACTACAAATCAGAATCAGAATAAGAAATACTTTATTAATCCCCGAGGGGAAACTCTTTGTAACAGCAGCTCACTATCCCGTCAGTGCACACAAGAATGGAAGTACTAAGTAAGACAAAAAGCAATAATATAATACAGGTAAGTACAAGTGGGTGTAAGTAAGTGTAATGTACAAAGTGGGTTTACCGGTTGAGGTTAATATTACAGTATAAAGTAATAGTGCATGAATTGTCAAGTTACGTTTAGCTTATTAACTATATATAATGGGAAGGATATTGCACAGCCGTACTAGAAGTATAAATAAGTATCACAAATTAAATTTAAAACAGGGTGCATTGCACAGTAGTTTCAGCACCGTATATTCCAAATTATGTTCAGTATTGCAGAGATGTTCATGATCAGTGTCCAGTTTTGTGACTTAGGGTCATATTGACTTAACATCTAGAGGGAGGAGTTATAGAGTTTGATGGCCACAGGCAGGAATGACTTCCTGTGGCGCTCTGTGGTGCATTTTGGGAGGAGGAGTCTTCTGCTGAAGGTACTTCTTTGCTTGACCAGCACGTCATGGAGTGGGTGGGAGACACTGTCCAGGATGGCATGTAGTTTGGCCAGTATCCTCCTCTCTGACAACACCGACAGAGAGTCCTGCTCCACCCCAACAATGTCACCAGCCTTACGGATCAGTTTATTGAGTCTGTTAGCGTCCACTACCCTCAACCTGCTTGCCCCCAGCATGCAGCAGCATACAGGATAGCACTGGCCACCAGAGACTCATAAAACATACTCAGCATTGTCCGGCAGATGTTGAAGGACCTCAGCCTCCTCAGAGGTTTATCCATACACACACATTCATTCAGTTAGCAGGAGCTACCTGCCCATCAGTACAAATTAAACTAATCATTCACACACACTCACACACCGAAGGCACAGTTTCAGAATTTGGGGTTCAGTATCATGCTCAAGGATACTTTGAAACATGGCTGGGGGAAGCCGGGATCATATGGGATCAATCCTGCCATGATTCAAAACTGAAAATAAAGATCTGAAAGGTCAAAAACTCAAAATCTTACAAAAAGAAGTTTTGTAAGATCGAAAAATAAGATTTGCAAGCTTGCAAAATGTAAAAAAAAAAGAAAAAATATCTCTGCAAACATGTTGTTTTTGAGATTTCCTTCTTCAGGACATGTTTTTTACGATGTTGCGCAAACTATTTTTCAGAGTTTTGAATTTGTCACTGTTCTCCCAGGGTATAGTTTGTTTTCCAGATTTGAAACCTTGTAAATGGTGATCTGAAAACTGGTGTGCGAATGTGTGGGGAAAAAAAGTTTTGAAACTCTGAAAACTGTGGTTCGAAAGGGCGAAACTTATTCAATGGAATGTACTTGTATAGTGCCTTTCTAGTCGTCCAACTACTCAAAGCGCTTTCACACTACATATCACATTTACCCGGACACACACATTCATACACTGATGGCAGGAGCTAACTGTCCATCAGTACAAATTAAACTAACCATTCACACACCGAAGCCGCAGCATCGGGAGCAATTTGAGTTCAGTATCTTGCTCAAGGATACTTCGACACATGGTTGGGGGAAGCCAGGATCGAACCGCCGACCTTCCGATTACATTAATTACAGGATACATTACATTTGCACTCCCACTGCAGAGTATTTTTTCAGAGCTGAGTTTACAACAACCGCTTTGCGGAGATACGCCCACACAGCTGCGAGCTTACGACTCGTGGCAGATTTGTGGCAGCGTTGTCCCGCAGCTCCACTCTGAAACTCTTAAACTCAGACTGAGCGAAAACAAAGCTTCGTAACTTCGTAACTTAAAAAAAAGCCTGGAGGGAGGGCCTGCTGCTCTTGTCCAATCCTCTGCTGTCTGCTGACGTACAATCCAATCACAAGTCGTATTTACTGGAAAGGTGGGATTGACCGACTGCTCCGCCAATGACGGAAGTGCACAGGATACGCAAACAGGATGCACGGCTCTCTGGCCACAAGGCGGTGCCGTCTAGAGCTGCAAGAACCGCGTTCATGGCTGGGAGAGAGGTGAAAAACTTTTTTAACAGTACCATGTTGTCACCATTAACTTTAGCTAACTAAAAAGCTAGCTAATACCTTTGAACTTATTAGCATGCTTGTGATCATCTCAGTAGTCACTAGCTAACAGGCTGTGTTTGAAACGTTAAAGTAAAGTTATGGTGAATTATCCAGAGCAGATTCATCACTCCTCCTGACCATGCCTAACGTTAACCCTCAACATGCCATAGTCTAATGTTCATTTTCATTCATTTGGGTGAAATAATACCCTACATTTGCTGCCGAAGTAATACGAAGTTAGCTTTTGCTAACCGTAAAAACTTATTTGTTCAAGGGATGGTCGCAATGCATGTAGTAATCTAATGTTATACATGAGACCAATATAATGAGTCCGTTCCACAGAGCCTGGTAAACCAGCTCTGTGTTCGACTTTGTTACACCATCAGCCAGATGATGGCCAGTTGAAGTTGCTGTGACCGTTGTTCATGACTAACGTTAACGTTACCACATAGGCATCTCAAGCAAATATTTTCATGAGGTAAGTTAACAGGCCTATGCAATTCCATTTTCAAGTCAATTTGATTTATTGACATTATATTTACAACTAAGTTACATTGTCAAAGCAACCAGACAAGAGACAATTCCCACAAATATTCCTATGTCATTCAGTATTGCCGTTAGTGAAAGAGCTAAAACAAATCATGAAAAATACTTACTTCACATACAGCAGAGCAACAAGTAGGTAATTGCTAATATAATTTTTCATTGCATTGATATTTCACTGACGAATCACAACAGCATATTTTCTGTCCACCAACAGTTCCGCTTTGCTTTTTGTTAATCTTCCTGTCACACTTAGTCATCATCACCACTTCTAAATGGTTCACTAGTTCTCTGGTTCCCTGCCAAATCTGACCAGTGATGACATGTTTAGCCGCATGTCTTCATTCCGTTGCTGGCTGTCGAGGTGGTGTCCA
>CM022471.1:1546040-1628098 GCA_011952105.1 Coreoperca whiteheadi
ATCTGGATCTGTGACTATGGCGAACTGCTGGGGCAGTGTTGCTGTGTCTATGGTGCAGGGGACGAGTGGCTCAGGTCCTGCTCGTTGGGCTCCACCTGGAGCTGCTCGGTTGTCCGTCTGGACCCATCATCTTCCCTTATGTTTTACCACCTAAACATTTCTAACATAATAATAATATATATATATATATATACAACAATTTTGCCATCATGGCTGTATATGTTATAGTTTTGATGCGATAAATCTATTCTGTACTTACGACATCTATTGCATGTCTGTCCATCCTGGGAGAGGGATCCCTCCTCTGTTGCTCTCCCTGAGGTTTCTATCATTTTTTCCCCTGTTAAAAGGGTTTTTTGGGTAGTTTTTCCTTAATCGAATCAAGGGTCTAAGGACAGAGGGTGTCGTATGTTAGAGATTGTGAAGCCCTTTGAGGCAAATGTGATTTGTGATACTGGGCTATATAAATAAAATTGAATTGAATTGAATCATTGTAATGATTTGTAATATTCCGTCTTCCATTATCCACATCCAATGTTCTAAAATTTCTAATTCTTGCAGGAGGAATATACTGCAATAGCTGATGCTGCACAGTCACTAATATCATTGATTTTGAGAAGACAGCAACAATCCGAAGGCAGTGGTCAAGAAGGAAGAGGGCAACCACCTCGAAGGATGCAGTCAGATGGATAAAACACCCCAAGTACATCAGCTGGAACAAGTCATCTGCCGACGATCCAAAATGAAATGCAGCGGTAGGTGCTGCCACACTATATTGCAAATCTTCATTTACATATTACTCTTTTTGTGACTGATTACTATGCTGACTTTGGTCTTGCAGTGTATAACGTTACAATACACTTGCTTCATATACCAGAACACAGAACATGTAAAAAAAAACATACAAAGATAAAAAACTAGATAACTGGTACAGACACATGCTGGTTTCATTGAACAACAGTCTTTTAATTGCTGTCACAAAATAGCTTTTGATTTTTTGTTTTTATATATTTTTTTTGTCCCATGGCATATTTGGTTATGTTTATGGCCCACTAGCATCAATGGCTGTACAGACTAGGTTTTCTAAAATACATCATGATTGTGCTGCAATAGTGTGATCCTCTTGTTGTTTTCACTAATTGTTTTTTTTCACTGACATGCACAAAGAAGAATATAAACCTCCATCCATCCATCCATTTTCTGCCGCTTATCCGGGGCCGGGTCACGGGGGCAGCAGTCTAAGCAGAGACACCCAGACTTCCCTCTCCCCAGACACTTCCTCCAGCTCTTCCGGGGGAATACCGAGGCGTTCCCAGGCCAGCCGAGAGACATAGTCCCTCCAGCGTGTCCTAGGTTTTCCCCGGGGCATCCTCCCGGTTGGACATGCCCGGAACACCTCCCCAGGGAGGCCTCCAGATATCACTGTCGCTGCCCACATGAGCATTGAAGTCCCCCAGTAGAACAATGGAGTCCCCGGTCGGAGCACTTTCCAGCACCCCTCCCAGAGACGCCAAGAAGGTCGGGTACTCTACACTGCCATTAGTCCCGTAAGCACAAATAACAGTGAGAGACCTATCCCCAACCCGAAGGCGCAGGGAAACGACCCTCTCGTTCAGTGGGGTGAACTCCAACACATGGCGGCTGAGCTGGGGGGCTATAAGCAAGCCCACACCAGCCCGCCGCCTCTCACCGTAGTAGAGAGTCCAGCCTCTCTCGAGGAGTTGGGTTCAAGAGCCCAAGCTGTGCGTGGAGTCAAGTCAAGTCAAGTCAAGTCTGCTTTATTGTCAATTCTTCCACATGTACATACATACATACAGAGAATCGAAATTGCGTTACTCTCAGACCCCCGGTGCATACAGATAACATTGACAGTAGAGCCTAAAATCTAGATCAAATATAAAATATAAGCTAAAACTATACAATAAGGGAATATAAAAAAAAAAAAAAAGAGACATAATAAAAAAATAAAATAAAAATAAGGTTGACTAAAAGCAGCGCAAGGCACATGGCAGATAAAGTGCAAATCAGTGAACAAACAGTGCAGATAAAAATATTTTAAGTGCATATAAAAATAGCTTATACAGTCTGATTAAAGTGACAAAAGGGCTTCTTTTAATTTAACTGACTGATGAGGTGGTAGAATGACGTCAGTTCCATGGTGAATGAGGTAGTGAGGAGACCAATGCTACACAAAGTGACTGGCGCATAACATCATATGTTAGTGGAAGGACCGGTGGATGTGGGATCTAGGGGGGGGGGGGGTTCATGGTTCAGTGGTGCCTGGGGCAGAAGAGGGACGGGGGGGCAAGTTCGGGAGCGAGTTCAGCTTCCTGACAGCCTGATGGATGAAGCTGTCCTTCAGTCTGCTGGTCCTGGCCTGGAGACTCCCTGATGGCAGCAGACTGAAGAAGCTGTGTGACGGGTGTGTGGGATCACCTGCAATGCAGAGGGCTTTGCGAGTGAGACGGGTTCCATAAATGTCCTGGAGGAAGGGGAGAGAGACACCAATGATCTTCTCAGCTGCTCTTACAATGCGTTGCGAGCCCGACTATCTCTAGTCGGTATCTCTCCACCTCCTGCTCCGTGTCCCGGGATTGGGTCGCCGAGGCTCCCGCCTTCGACTGCCACCCAATCCACAAAGCACCGGCCCCTTACGATTCCTCCTCCAGGTGGTGGGCCCACGGGAGATCGGCCCCACGTTGCTCGTTCGGGCTGAGCCCGGCCGGGCCCCATGGGGCAAGACCCGGCCACCAGGCGCTCGCATACGAGCCCCAACCCCAGGCCTGGCTCCAGGGTGGGGCCCCGGGTTGCGCCGTACCAGGCAACGTCACAGACCTGGATTTCACACTCGTCATAAGGGGGATTTGAACCGCTCTTTGTCTGGCCTGTCACCCAGGAACTGTTTTTGCCTTGGGGGACCTTACCATGGGCAATAGCCCCAGACAACATAGCTCCTAGGTTCATTCAGGCACGCAAACTCCAACACAATAAGGTGGCGGTTCAAAGAGGGGAGAATATAAACCTGATGAAATAAAACACTGCGTGAAATGCTGTTGTTACTGAAAAATCTTTAAGTACTTTGACTCAAACTTTCACTTCAGTGGGTAATGATATACTGGAAGGATGCATTGATTTTTTTAAATGCAGTATACAACTTGTGTTTGCAGTGTTTTTCCTTTTTGTTTCAGGTCATTTCCAGGTTATTTTCGTCGTGAAATGATTCGCTCCAAGAAACGCCCTGCTACTCTATCGAAAATATCTCCAGCGTTAGCCATAAAATATGTCAGGCTTCAGTTTTTGGTGCTGTCTAGTCCGACTGATCGCACACCAAAGCCATCTGAAGAAATTAAACTCCTCGAGGCGGGCTTGGGGAAAAGAACCATGACAGTGGCTGATAACTCTTTTCATGAGGAGGTAATCTAGATTTGATGTGTTTTTGTTGCGTCACAAGTGTTTAACTCTTCTATTCTAACATCAATTTGCAATTTGCTAATCACTATTTCAGTTAAATGGTTATTGCTTCATTATAACCTTTTTTAAAATTATGCTGTGGTTAATATTTGTTTAACATGGTTTTCCCACATACAGTGTTCTAAAAACCTTTGAAAAGGGTCTGGAATCTACTCTTTCTCCCTCATTTAGAAATTCTGGATCTATGAATTTTCAAATATGTAAATAGAACCACTGCTTGCATGGGAATCTTAAAAAAAAAAAAAACTAGTGACAAAACTTGTACACATTCTAATGTTCTAATGTGTTCTAATGTTGTTATTAATGCAGATCCAAGGTACATAAAAAGTTTTGTTTCAAATCATACCATGCCAAGGTGTGAGAAAAAAGGAAAACAAGTAAAGCCTGTGGTTGCTGCAACTTAAAAAAGTAGATAGAGTTATTTTAAGCAATATTTGATGTAGTGGATTAGTACTTGAAGTAGATCTGGAACAAGTAGTAGCACAAAGGATCTAAGTACTTGAGGCAGTGCTGGAAGTAGTATTAGTATAATGGGTTAAAATACTTCAAGTGAAGGAACAGATTTAATTGTTTAATTGACAGGGACAAATGCATGACACATTGCTTCATAATACAGGCAACTTAATTCAGAAATGGTTGAATGAAATCTTCATGGTGTAGTTCACTTAAACAGTGTAAAAGTAGTTGGGTAACGAAATTTAGGTGTAAGATTAATGTAGAAATAATTCTTGCTTTGATAAAGTAAGGGCACTGTATTTCACTATATACAAACCTTTTGAGTTATTCATACAACAGTTGAAGTGCAGTTGCATATTTAATATATGGGTGCACGATATTCACAAAATGTGATTTTGCGATATCGATGTTAATTTCGATATTTTTAAACCTATGTAAAATTACAAACGTTACGGAATTTGCATCAAAATAGATTAATAACAAATAAAACAAGTCATATTTGACTGGTTCTACGTGAATAAATAAATAATAATGTCTACAGAACAGAACATGTACTGGTTGTACAGTATAAAATAAATACATGTCAGAATCAAGATCCATACAAGGTAACACGGCCATTAGTTAATGTAACTACCATGAACTAACCATGAGCAGTTCATTCGTTACTGTATTTGTTCATCATTGCAAACATTAGTTAATAAAAATCCAGCTGTTCATGGTTTGTTCATGTTAGCTTACAGTGAATTAACTAATGTTAACAAGATTTAATATTGTATTAGTAAATGTTGAACTTAACATTAACAAGGATAAATAAATGCTTTATACGTGCAGTTCATTATTAATTCATATTAACTAATGTAGTTAACTCTTTAGGTCCTTTCTTTTCTTTCACTTCATTTTGTCGTGTGTGTGTGTGTGGTAGCGCGAGGGAGAAGTGAGAGAGTGACGGTTATCTATGGAGCGAGTAGGAGGGACCCAGTTTCGGAAAAAAAAAAAAATGAATAGATCCGTTAAAAAGAATGTATCGGCGCGGCTAGCTCAGTCTTAACAGCACGCCCCACGTACGAGGCTATAGCCCTCACCGCAGAGGACCAGGGTTTGACTCCGGCCCGTGGCATATTTCCTGCATGTCATTCCCCCCTCTACCTCCTGCATTTCTTGTCTCTCTTCACTGTGTGTGTCACTGTCGAAAAATAAAGGCGAGAAAAGCACGGAAAAAAATATATATGTATGTATATACAGTGAAACGGGTCACAATTTGTCATAAACAAAATATCGCATAATTATCGCGAGACGTTTGATATAATATCGGGCAACGTGATATCGCGATAACGATATTGAGTCGATATATTGTGCACCCCTAATTTAATATCATTTACTCTAACACTAAGCATCACTGCTTTTCATGTGAAACCTTTGTTGAGACTGTCTGTCAACTTGAAGAGCAGTACCCCAAGTTGTCCGGAGGCTGGCTATGTTATAAATCAACAGGTCTACCTAAAATGAATGGTGTTTCCCAATTCACAGAGCACTGATGAGCCTGAAATTGTCAGTACTGAAGGAAAGGAAAGAAGTCAATACTACAGTTGAGTATTACATTTTTTCAATATACCCAACTTCTGAATGTCTTTCGAGATGTAATTACAATGTTTTTTTTAAGTATTTAGTTTATTTTGAACATAATTATACTCAAAATTAATAATAAAAAACTGTACATTTCACTGTTTCTGTATTTAGGAAGTATGCCCGATATGTGAAAACCAATTTCCCAGAGAGGATATTGCATACCATGCCAGCTTTTGTGGAGATGGGTATTAATCAATTTGCATTCATCATTGCTTACATTTCACTAATGTGATGTTTTTACAGTTGTAATTACAATTGAGGTTCTCATGGTATATCTAAACATGTTTAGATTTCCAGCAGACACCTTGGTGTCACTACTTGAAGATGATGCCAAAGAGGGGACATCAAGCACAATTGATCTCTTGCCTCATGGTTCCAGGACTACAGAACAAAGCACCAGTCCCACTGGTGTAGTCAATGATGGCCGGACCATCAACTATTCTTGCTGATCCCACTGTCCCAGGTGCTAGTCAAGAGCATAAGCTTTTAACAGAGCTCACAAACACAAGGATATATTTAGTTTTCTGTTTTGGTTTTCACAAGTCAGTTGTTAAATGTCAGTCATGTTTAAAAGGAATTAATAACAAACCAAACAGATAACTGAGTAACTGTGAGTGGGGCCAACTCGAGAATGTAATTTCAGCTGTATTTTCCATGCATGTTGTTACAGGCTTATACCTACATCCCAAATTATTGTTATGTGTTACTAAACCCGTCAGGAAGGTCCCAGTTTTGCCAACCTGAGCTAAACGCACATATCACTAAATAAAGGTTATATTGTTATTATATAAAAAAACAGTGCTTGCAGAAGCACATGCACTAACTTTTATCAATTAATCAATCCCAATAATGAAATTGTGACTGAAAAAACTCTTTACAAGTTATGCCATGTATATTATATTGTTAAAACCTTGGTTAAAAATTTAAAGAAACCTCCCAGCACGCAGTGAAGTGGGGAGGCCCATTTAGTTCTTGGAGTCTTGTAGAATGCGATTACTGCCTTTTCTCTCTCTTCAACATCGGAATGTAGGTCCATTGAGAAGCGAAGAGGTATCTCCAGCTGTTGCTCCCTCAAGATAACTCGTCTGAACAGTGTTGTTGCTTTTGAAGAATTCATGATTCGCTTCCATTCTATGAAATATAAAATAAATACACAAAAAAAGACATTAAACAGTCAAATACCTTTCAGTGTGATATTAAAAATGTACAGATATTAAAAATGTACAGAACCTGATTACTATGTATTTGAGTGTATTAATCAGCATGATTACAAGCAATTAACATCCAACAGAAGCTCAAGATCCAGGTCCTGTAGGACAGGTTAAACCTCTCACATGCATACAGCCCCCTTTAAAGGGGGTACAGTACGCAGTCCTGTCCAGTCCTGGACAGTCCAAATGAACAGTACACAAGCTAGGAAGCATCAAACCTAACATCCTACACATCAACACAACGGGCAGAGACTCCTCTAAAAGCCAGTACCAAGCATCCACAGCTAGAACAAAACACAATTACAACCTAGGCATAATGACCAAAAACACACAAATATGCAAATCACAATTCCATGATTTCGTTATTTTCACCACTTCCAGCAATCCACACAAGCTTTACACCCTCTGAAAGGGCAGACTCTGCAGAAAACAAAGATGGCGGCCGCGTTGCCGTGCGATGAAATATCAGGGATCTACAGTCAAAAAATTTAAAAAACATCATAACCATATCATAAAGCATGTCTTACCTTTGGTTCCAGATCCTTGACAGTCAATCTTCTTCTTCTTTTCCTTTCGGCTGTTCCCTTTCAGGGGTCGCCACAGCGAATCATGCGCCTCCATCTAACCCTGTCCTCTGCATCCTCTTCACTCACACCAATTAACTTCATGTCCTCTCTCACTACATCCATAAATCTCCTCTTTGGTCTTCCTCTAGACCTCCTGCCTGGCAGCTCCAACCTCAGCATCCTTCTACCAATATATTCACAGTCTCTCCTCTGAACGTGTCCAAACCACCTCAATCTGGCCTCTCTGGCTTTATCTCCGAAACATCTAACATGAGCTGTCCCTCTGATGTACTCATTCCTGATCCTGTCCATCCTCGTCACTCCCAAAGAGAACCTCAACATCTTAAGCTCTGCCACCTCCAGCTCTGCCTCTTGTCTTTTCTTCAGTGCCACTGTCTCTAAGCTGTACAACATCGCTGGTCTCACCACCGTCTTGAACACCTTTCCTTTCATTCTTGCTGATACTCTTTTATCACACAACACACCTGACACTTTTCTCCACCCGTTCCAACCTGCTTGCACTTGCCTCTTCACCTCTTTTCCACAGTCTCCATTGCTCTGGACCGTTGACCCTAAGTACTTAAAGTCCTGCACCTTCTTCACCTCTGCTCCCTGTAACCTCACCGTTCCACCTGGGTCCCTCTCATTGACACACACATGTATTCTGTCTTACTGCGGCTAAGCTTCATTCCTCTGTTTTCCAGAGCAGACCTCCATCTCTCTAGATTCTCCTCCACCTGCTCCCTGCTCTCACTACAAATAACAATGTCATCCACAAACATCATAGTCCATGGAGATTCCTGTCTAACCTCATCCGTCAGCCTGTCCATCACCAGAGCAAACAAGAAGGGGCTCAGAGCCGATCCTTGATGCAGACCCACCTCCACCTTGAACTCCTCTGTCACCCCTACAGCACACCTCACCACGGTCTTACAGCTCTCATACATGTCCTGCACCATTCTAACATACTTCTCTGCCACTCCAGACTTCCTCATGCAATACCACAGCTCCTCTCTCGGCACCCTGTCATACGCTTTCTCTAAATCTACAAAGACACAATGCAACTCCTTATGACCTTCTCTGTACTTCTCCATCAGCATCCTCAAAGCAAATACTGCATCTGTTGTGCTCTTTCTAGGCATGAAACCATATTGCTGCTCACAAATGCTCACCTCTGCCCTTAGCCTAGCTTCCACTACTCTTTCCCACAACTTCATTGTATGGCTCATCAGCTTTATTCCTCTGTAGTTGCCACAGCTCTGCACATCTCCCTTGTTCTTGAAAATTGGCACCAGTACACTTCTCCTCCATTCCTCGGGCATCCTCACAGGTATGTCATCAGGACCAACTGCCTTTCCACTCTTCATCCTCTTCAACATCCTCCTCACTTCACTCTTGCTAATCTTTGCTACTTCCTGCTCCACACCAGTCACCTCTTCTACTCTTCGTTCCCTTTCATTTTCCTCATTCATCAACTCTTCAAAGTACTCCTTCCATCTTCCCATCACACTCCTGGCACCTGTCAATACATTTCCATCCTTATCTTTAATCATTCTAACATGCTGCACATCCTTCCCATCTCTATCTCTTTGTCTGGCCAATCTGTACAAATCCACCTCTCCCTCTTTAGTGTCCAACCTAGCATACAAGTCCTCATATGCTCTTTGTTTGGCCTTTGCCACCTCTACCTTCACCTTACGCTGCATCTCCCTGTACTCCTGTCTACTCTCTTCAGTCCTTTCAGTGTCCCACTTCTTCTTTGCTAACCTCTTTCTCTGTATACACTCCTGAACTTCCTCGTTCCACCACCTAGTCTCCTTGTCCACTTTCCAGATGACACACCGAGTACCCTCCTACCTTTCTCCCTGATCACATTAGCTGTAGTGGGCCAGTCATCTGGGAGCCCTGGGAGTGTGTCTCAGCTCCTCCCTGAAAACTACACGACATTCTTCCTTTTTCAACTCCCACCACTTCGTCCTCTGCTCTGCCTTTGTCCTCTTCATCTTCCTCACCACCAGAGTCATTTTACACACTAGCATCCTGTGTTGTCTGGCTACACTCTCCCCTACCACTACTTTACAGTCACTGGTCTCTTTCAGATTACAATGTCTACACAAGATGTAGTCCACCTGAGTGCTTCTCCCTCCGCTCTTATAGGTCACCCTATGTTCCTGCCTCTTCTGGAAGAAAGTGTTCACTACAGCCATTTCCATCCTCTTTGCAAAGTCTACCACCATCTGTCCTTCTGCGTTCCTGTCCTGAAGACCAAACCTGCCCATCACATTCTCATCACCTCTGTTCCCTTCACCTACATGCCCGTTGAAATCTGAACCAATCACCACTCTCTCACCTCTGGGGATGCTCTGCATCACTTCATCTAACTCACTCCAGAATTTCTCCTTCTCTTCTAACTCACATCCTACCTGTGGGGCATAACCAGTCACAACATTGAACATCACCCCTTCAATTTCCAGCTTCAGGCTCATCAACCTGTCTGACACTCTTTTCACCTCAAGAACATTCCTCACAAACTCCTCTTTCAGGATAACTCCTACTCCGTTTCTCTTCCTATCCGACCCATGGTAGAACAACTTGAACCCTGCTCCTAAGCTTCTAGCCTTGCTACCTTTCCACCTGGTCTCCTGGACACACAGTATGTCCACCTTCCTTCTCTGCATCATGTCAATCAACTCTCTAGCCTTCCCTGTCATAGTCCCAATGTTCAAAGTCCCTACTGTCAGTCCTACATTCTTAGCTTTCCTCTTCTCTCTCTGCCTACGAACACACCTTCCTCCTCTCCTTCTTTGTCTTCGACCAACAGTAGTCCAATTTCCACCGGTACCCTGTAGGTCAACAGCACCGGTGGCGGTCGTTGTTAACCCGGGCCCCAACCGATCCGGTATGGAAGTAATTGTCATGATTCGCATTTTTAGTTTGGCATGTGTTTTACGTCGGATGCCCTTCCTGACACAACCCTCTGCATTTATCCAGACTTGGGACTGGCACATGAAGACACTGGCTTGTGCCCCCCTGCGGTTGCATTTCCTTGACAGTCAATCACATACCCTTTTGTAGTGATTTAACAATGATCTTTTCGGTTTAGGTGATGCTGCCATCGGTGAAAGTGTAAGTCGGTACTTCATCAGCTTTGCTATGCAGACCGTGCAGTCTGGATTCCACATCAATTTTGGTAGGTCTTAGTTTTGTTTTGTGTTTCTATCTTTCAACACTGGGAAATTTTGCATGACCTAAACTTGAAAAGACCTGTACTGTGCCTTATGCTAACTCTTGTTTCATTTTTGTTTACAGGCAATGCTGATGTGACTAGGCTGTTTGAGGGACAGAAGGATCACTTCATCCCATGTGCCTCCCAGTCAATCATTGATTCCGACCTTTTTCTGATGGCAGGTAGAATGGTGGGACATTCATTTATACATGGTGGCCCGGGATTGGCAGGGATCAGTCCTGCTGTAGTCCATGTGCTCTTAGGGGGCCAAGCGACATTGACATTGGAGGATTGCTCTGATATCCATCAAAGGAACACAATCCAGTTGGTAGGAAGTGTTTTGTTGTGAAGCTTTCTTCAGTGTGTCTGTGTAGTAAAATAAGAGACTAATGTGGGGAACTCGCTCTCCCTCAGCTGGATGGCAACAGGGAGCTATCTGAAGACCAGAAAGAGGCTGTCAACAGCCTAGCCGACATGTGGGAATTGCCACGACTGACTAATCTGACCACACGTCTGTCTTGCTGTACTTGATGCGGTCTTGCGAAGGGTATGGCCAACCCATCTCCAGCATCTTTGGAGGATCTCTTCCTCAATAGGCTGCTGTCCTCTTCGCTGCCAAATAAATACCTTGTACTATACATCACCTTGTTGAACAGTCGGTCAGTCATTTTGCAGTCCAGAGTTGCTTATATCAAATTCAGGACTTTTGTGTCAACATTCGTGTTGCTTTGAGGGTGAATTTTTTTTACATGTAATGGTCCCATTACCTTCTGTCATCAGGCCATAATTTCAGTATTGCAATGGAATTATTTTTAGTGAATAATTTTACTAATGCTCTCACTCCCTATTTACTTCTCATGTGATATATTCCCAGAGATGACAGTGATTTCTAATCAGTGTTTATGAATCAAAGCAATATTTGAATACCTTACTGAGACCTAGATTAAAGAGCAAACATAGGTCATTATGTCATTCCTATCACCTGTGTTGTCTACATTTTATGACAATTATCCAAACGAGCTCAGATATAAAAAAAACAAAAAAAAACTGGCTAAATTGTCTACTTCAGCCACCAATAACAATCTTTTTTATTTAAGATTTTTGTTTGTATCTGTGTGTCTGTGTTATGATTATTGCAGATTCTGGGAAGAAACACTTCTCAGATAAAACAGATGATAAAGGGCTTAAAAGCAACAGGACTGTGGTCAATACTGTCAGAAAGAAGAGATGTGGCTGAAGCTGTCTTCCCGTGTGAAAAAGAAGTTATCTGCAGCCCCCAGGTAATACTCCTACGGGGGCCTACGATTGATTTGTTATCTTTACATTTGAATGAATTTTATGTATGATATTGGTCAAGGGTGTAATAACTTGTTATACTGTATATTGTTTTCACATTTAATTTAAAGAAATTATTGTCAAATTTGTGCATCAACAAGGTCATAATTGATCACATCATCAACAAGTGAGGTTATTGACGACGACGACGAGGAATTTCCACTTGAAACAAGAGCCAAAATTGGAATGTACCTTCGGCATTTCATTGAAACTGGTATGTCATATCCATATACTTGTCATTATGCAGTTGTCATAATTACATTTGAGTTATTGTGAAAAAAGCTTTTCTTTTTCTAGCACCAGCAGCATCTCGGCTGAATCTACTCAAGTTTTGGACTGGATGGGAAGCTCTCTCTGGGTATCTGTGTCTCGCCACATCCATTCGATTCTTCAACAGTACAAAATGTCTATCAGACATGGGTATTGGAAAAATGTAATGCAATTCTCATTTGTTTAATAAGTGCTATACCATTTATAATGAATAGATACTCTGGTCCAGAAAGCTGTGAGACAGTGCGAACCCCAAAGGATACATGAATGACAATAAGTGAAATGAAGGCGAATGGGGAGGGTTCTGTGCAGAACATAACATTTTCATTGAAGGTATGCACAAGGAAGTATACAAAGCAAAATGGGACTTCCCCAGCCATTCAACTGTATATGATCACAGACATCAGAACAAAGACAGTAGCTAATGTTGGATAACATTTTAGATTATTTTTTGAATATACTGTAAAAAACAATTGATGGGGGTGTTGATGGCACAGATGGCAAGACATTGTGTGAGAGTTTCGGGTTTGAATCCACTGTGACACACCAATGTGTCCCTGAGCAAGACACTTAACCCCTAGTTGCTCCAGAGGCGTGCGACCTCTAACATACTTAGCAATTGTAAGTCGCTTTGGATAAAAGCGACAGCTAAATGAATAAATGTAAATGTAAAGATAGTGGGACAGTTAGTTTAGGACAGCTAAAAAAGTTAAATCTCTAAAGTAATCTTCAGACAGCAGGTATATCATATTACCTTTGATTGTGTACACTTTTTCCAGAGATCAAGCTAGCTCGGCCGGTTCCACGTCTCGCAAACATGAAGTAGGCGATGTCCAAATTTTCTACTCCTTGATCTCCGCGAACCCTGTAACATAGAAATAATATGAAGTGTAATCAAGAACATCTGCAGCAGTAACTCTCAGCAGTGAATCTGACCGTTAGATGAAACAACTTAAATGACTGACAGAGTTTCCTCAACACAATTTTTGGTATTTTAGGGATAATTAATTAATTAAAATGAATAAATGCTCTGTGTTTGTATAGTGCCTTTTTAGTCTCTGCCACCATTCACACACATTCATACACTGGTGGAACAGTGTCAAAGACGCTTGGACAAGTAGCCTGTAAGAGCGGGGATTGAACCTCCGTTCTTCCCAATAACGGGCAACCCGCTCTATCTCCAGAGTCACAACAATAAGACAGGCAGATAATATATATTATTTGAAAAATAAATAAAACAATCTAATAATAATTATTACCTTGATGGAACACCGTGGAGCTGGGTTGCCTCAAAGAAAAAGGAGAATGCTGTACTGGCACGGTTGTTAGTTGCTGCATCCAAATACAGGACCTGTGTAAATAATTATTGATTATTAACTAAAAAGATTTAGTCACATAGCAATTACAATCAACAACAAGGTTTAGATCTGTTTAAAAAGGAAACAGTAATCATGAATGTAATGAAAATATTCTATTAACCAATTAGTCAGACGGTAAAAAATATATTATTTTAAACAGCATCATCGTATTAGTCATTTATCAAATAAAATCAACATTTGATGGTTACAACCTCACAAATAATAAAACATTTATTTGCTGATTTCTATCCATCCTTATGATAATATGTAACTTTTTTTAACCTGTAAGACTAAGTTTGTAATTAGGGGATGTGACTTTGTGCTCTGCAACTTGTGAAATGCATTTTTTACATAAAAAAATGTTTTCAGTAACCCAAAACACAATTAAAATAATCGTTAGGTGAAGGCATCTTGTTCTCTCACCTTAGCAAGGATAAAGTTAGCTTAAAATACATAAAAACATACCTGATAAGTTTATGGTTGGTGTCAACATGTACCAGTGCAAGGAGACCTCGAACTGAGTATGACCTTCGCACAATACAGCCAAGTTGTGCAAGTCAGGAAAGAACTCCACCTGCATCCACACGATGCATCGATGCCCTTAGCCTCTCCCACTGCACACGGCTACCCATTGCCATGAGCTGTCCCTTCACATTTCTGTACCCTGCATTGGGCATCTGGGTTTTTATAGCCATGTTATCAAGTTCTGAGTCAGTCATGGTGCTGTAGCATCCTGTCACACTCAGTCCATATTCCTCCATCATACGGAATATATTGCGTTGTGATACCCCTAACAACTGAGCTATACAGGGTACTGAGAATTGTGCTTCTAGTAAGTAATGCAACTGATCTCTCTGTATAATCAGCCTGAGTCCTCCTGAATCCCACAGCTGTGTCTAAATGTGACACAACTGGATTGTTTTCTACTGCAGCTTGGACCAGCTCCAACAAATGGTTTAACTGCTGCAAAATGTCAGTGCCAGTGTCTATCTGATTAGCAAAACACTTAATAAAATTTAATTCATTGTTGCAGACAAACTCAAGGAAGTCCAAATCGACAGGTTGTCTTGAAAGTGCTTGCTGCACTCTAGACCGCAGCCGCTCAAGTAACTCCTCCCAAAGGACATCCTGGCAATAAAAAGGGATATTAATTAGAAATTAGCACTCCAAGAAAGTCACAGTGCAACCGCAGGGGGGCACAAGCCAGTGTCTTCATGTGCCAGTCCCAAGTCTGGACAAATGCAGAGGGTTGTGTCAGGAAGGGCATCCGACATAAAACACATGCCAAACTAAAAATGCGAATCATGACAATGACTTCCATACCAGATCGGTTGGGGCCCGGGTTAACAACGACCGCCACCAGTGCTGTTGACCTATAGGGTACCGGTGGAAATTGGACTACTGTTGGTCGAAGACAGAAGGAGAGGAGGAAGGTGTGTTCGTAGACAGAGAGAGAAGAGGAAAGCTAAGAATGTAGGACTGACAGTAGGGACTATGACAGGGAAGGCTAGAGAGTTGATTGACATGATGCAGAGAAGGAAGGTGGACATACTGTGTGTCCAGGAGACCAGGTGGAAAGGTAGCAAGGCTAGAAGCTTAGGAGGAGGGTTCAAGTTGTTCTACCATGGGTCGGATAGGAAGAGAAACGGAGTAGGAGTTGTCCTGAAAGAGGAGTTTGTGAGGAATGTTCTTGAGGTGAAAAGAGTGTCAGACAGGTTGATGAGCCTGAAGCTGGAAATTGAAGGGGTGATGTTCAATGTTGTGAGTGGTTATCAAGTCAAGTCAAGTCAAGTCTGCTTTATTGTCAATTCTTCCACATGTACATTATATACATACAGAGAATCGAAATTGCGTTACTCTCAGACCCCTGGTGCATACAGATAACACTAACAGTAGAGCCTAAAATCTAGATCAAATATAAAATATAAGCTAAAACTATACAATAAGGGAATATTAAAAAAAAAGACATAATAAAAAAATAAAATAAAAATAAGCTTAAATAAGAGCAGCGCAAGGCACATGGCAGATAAAGTGCAAACCAGTGAACAAACAGTGCAGATAAAAAGATTTTAAGTGCATAAAAAAAAATAGCTTATTCAGTCTGATTAAAGTGACAAAGGGCTTATTTTATTTAAACTGACTGATGAGGTGGTAGAATGACATCAGTTCCATGGTGAATGAGGTAGTGAGCAGACCAATGCTACACAAAGTGACTGGTGCATGACATCGTATGTTAGTGGTAGGACCTGGGGATGTGGGATCTGGGGGTTCATGGGTCAGTGGTTCCTTAGGGCAGAAGAGGGACTTGGGGGCAAGTTCGGGAGCGAGTTCAGCTTCCTGACAGCCTGATGGATGAAGCTGTCCTTCAGTCTGCTGGTCCTGGCCTGGAGACTCCGCAGTCTCCTCCCTGATGGCAGCAGACTGAAGAAGCTGTGTGACGGGTGTGTGGGATCACCTGCAATGCAGAGGGCTTTGCGAGTGAGACGGGTTCCATAAATGTCCTGGAGGGAGGGGAAAGAGACACCAATAATCTTCTCAGCTGCTCTCACTATGCGTTGCAGAGTCTTCCGGCAGGACACGTTGCAGGCGCCATACCACACAGTGATGCAGCTAGTCAGAATGCTCTCGATGGTGCCTCTGTAGAAGGTGTACTCTCCTCAGTTTGCGGAGGAAGTAGAGACGCTGCTGTGATTTCTTGGCCAGTGCTGCAGTGTTGTTGGTCCAGGAGAGGTCCTCTGTGATGTGCACGCCCAGGAACTTGGTGCTGCTCACTCTCTCCAAAGTCGCACCGTTGATGGTCAGATGAACATGCTGAGTGTGCGCTCTCCTGAAGTCAACAACAATCTCCTTCATCTTCTCCACGTTCAGAGAGAGATTGTTGTCACTGCACCACCCGGCCAGGCGGCTCACCTCGCTCCTGTAGTTTGTCTCATCTGTGTTGCTAATGAGACCCACCACAGTCATGTCATCCGCAAACTTAATGAAGAGGTTGGAGTTGAGTGATGGTGTGCAGTCGTGTGTCAGCAGAGTGAAGAGGATGGGGCTCAGCACACATCCTTGGGGGGCCCCAGTGTTCAGTGTGATGATGCTGAATGTGTTGCTGCCGACACGTACTGCCTGAGGTCTTCCAGTCAGAAAGTCCAACAGCCAGTTGCACAGCGAAGTGTTGAGCCCCAGCTCGACCAGTTTGTGAAAGAGCTCTTGAGGGATGATTGTGTTGAATGCTGAACTGAAGTCTATGAACAGCATTCTGACGTATGAGTCTTTTTTCTCTAGATGTGTGAGTGCTGAGTGGAGGGTAGTTGAGATGGCATCATCGGTCGACCGGTTGGACCGATATGCAAACTGGAATGGGTCCAGGGAGGGGGGGGGAGGGCAGACTTGATGTGGTGCATGACTAGCCGTTCGAAGCACTTCATGAGGATGGGAGTAAGTGCAACAGGACGGTAGTCATTGAAGCAGGACGGAGATGGCTTCTTCGGGACTGGAATGATGGTGGTAGCTTTGAAGCATGTGGGAACAACAGCCTGACTAAGTGAGATGTTGAAAATGTCTGTGAAGACCTCAGTGAGTTCTGCTGCACAGTCTCTCAGTACACGCCCAGGAATGTTGTCAGGACCCGAAGCTTTGCGTGCATTGATCCTGCTGAAGGATCTCCTCACGCTGTCTGGGGTCAGCATCATCACCTGGTCGCTGGGAGGAGGTGGAGTCTTCTGTGCAGTGGAGCTGTTTTGTGCCTCAAAGCGAGCGAAGAAGGCGTTCAGCTCGTTCAGCAGAGAGATGTTGCTGTCACAGGTCCGCTGTGGGGGTTTGTAGTCCGTAATGGTCTGTATCCCCTGCCACAGGCTCCGAGTGTCTCTGCTGTCACTGAAACGATGCGCTATCCTCCTGGAGTACTGTCTCTTAGCCTCTCTGATGCCGCGGGATCGGTTGGCCCTGGCTGTTCTCAGGCCCCCCTCATCTCCAGCTCTGAAGGCAGCGTTCCGCGTCTCCAGGAGTCTGTAGACCTCCCCTGTCATCCACGGCTTCTGGTTGGCCCGGACAGTGATGGTTTTTGTGACTGTTACATCCTCAATACACTTGGTGATGTAGGCAGTGACAGTCTCCGAGTACTCCTGGACGTCAGTGGTGTTATTGTAAGTGGCAGCCTGCTTAAACATATTCCAGTCAGTTGTATCAAAGCAGTCTTGAAGAGCGTCACACGACCCTTCTGGCCACACTTGAATCTGTTTCCGACGAGATAGCACGTCAGCTGGTCGAGCTGAATGGCGCAGTCCGGAACGCTGTCGTTGAGCCATATTTCCGTGAATACAAAAACACAACATTCTCTTACAGTCCTTTGAGTTGAACGTAGTAATCGGATGTAGTCCAGTTTGTTGTCCAAAGAGCGTACGTTAGCCAGTACGATGGTGGGGATAGATGGCTTGTGTGGGTTAGCCGTTAGCCTAGCCCGGATACCTCCGCGCTTACCCCTCTTCTGCTTCCTCTCACGCCGCTTGTGGCGCCTCCGCTGCAGCAGTGGGGGTCGGTGATGATGTAGGCCTCCGTAGCAGTCCGGCCTACATCATCACTCACCACCCTGAGTAAGAACGTAGACCGAATTAATTATGTTCATTATAACGTCCTTAGATTTTCCAATTTAAGCCGAGATGCGGTGGGAGGATTAGCAGACCGATTAGGCCCGACCTCCCTTATAACGGTGCAAAACAGGCTGGCTCTAGACATGCTATTGGCCGAAAAAGGGGGTGTCTGTGCCATGATCGGTGATGTGTTGTACTTTCATTCCTTATAATATCGCTCCGGATGGCTCCATGACCAAAGCGTTAGAAGGGCTTCTGACCCTCTCCAAAACCATGCACGAAGACTCAGGGGTGGACAACCCCCTAGAGGAACAGATGACCTCTATGTTTGGGAAATGGAAGTCATTAATTATGTCTAGCTTACTTTCTCTGGCTACTTTCACTGCAATAATAGTAACGTGTGGATGTTGTTGTATGCCCTGTGCTAGAGCTCTGTGTGTGCATGTTATCATGTCCACAATAGAGAAACGAGAAGGGCCTCCCCAACACATGATGCCACTGTTAGGCTCCTCTGGGTCTGACCAAGAGGAAGAGGAATTTGAAATGGAAAGGAAGAGTGATCTCTTTTAGAGAGATCAAAAGGGGGAATTGTGGATTCTGGATATTGTTGACACCCTGTATTTCAGATATGTGTCTCTGTACATGTCTGACTCCTGCCACATCTCATAACAGTAGCTGTGACAGCATCATAGAATGTAACAAACTGAAGGTTAAGATAAGAGGACGAGGGAGAAGGGTTAGACCAAGGCCGAAAGGAACAGAGGCATGCTGAAGCAACAAGCTATGTAAAGTACTGAAAATGTGTGATGGGGGGGAAGGTTTAGAATATAACTAAGGGTTTTGCTGTCTTAGCTTTGGACATAACGCAGACATCACGGGGAACAGAAGCCTGAGGTGGTTGCGTTGTGCCTCCGGATTAATCTGTACGTACTATGCTGTGAAATAAACATGTTTAATGTTAAGGGTCTCTAATGAATCTCTTCTCATCAACCAACTCGGAGAGAGGTGAGGCTGGGCCTACCTCGACACCGCCCTCTCGGGAATAGAAAGTGAGTATAACTTGCCTTTAGGAGGAGATCTGCCTGTCAGTAGATCTATCGCACAGTCATAGGGACGATGAGGAGGAAGAGAAGCAGCCCGGGACTTACTGAACACCTCCTTCAGCTCAAGGTACTCCTCTGGCACGTTAGATAAATTCACTGTCTCCTCCTGCAACACAGAACTAGACACAGACGAACGAGCAGACGCAAGAGAAGAGGCATAGCACTGATTACTCCAGACTGCGACAGAATTGTGTCCCCAGTCAACCCAGGGATTATGTTTCACCAGCCAAGGGTGACCGAGGACAATGGATGCAGGAGGGGAGTCCAGAAGGAGGAACGTAATGGACGTGTGGTTGCCAGAGATCGTCAGAGTGATCGTGCCAGTGACGTGAGTGATGTTGTGAAGTCTTTGCCCGTTGAGTGCGTAAACAGTAATAGTGTTAGACAATCGTGAATCCACACAACGAGCTAATTCCATGAGTCGATTGAGGTTAGGAGGAAGATCCATGGTGTATATATCTCCTGTTGGACACGGTCAGCCAACCCATGCAGGAATCGATCCCACTGCGCCTCCTTGTTCCACCTACACTCTGTGGCCAAAGTCCGAAAGTCAATGATGTAGTCGGAGACGGATCTGCTGCCTCGACGAAGTTCGGCTCCACGGCCCACCGCTATCCGGTCAAAGACCCATCTCATCTCACCCGAGAGTGCCAGGAATGAGGAACAGCACAGCTTGTTATTCTCCCAAACCGCCGTTCCCCAAAGTGCTGTGCGCCCCGTCAGCAGATTTATAACCAGCGCCACCTTGGAAGTCTGTCAAAAATGAAACGGGTTGCAATGAAAAAAATAGTGCACACCTTGTTAAAAATGGTCTGCAAAGATTGGGCTCACCCGCATAGCGTTCTGGCGTGGGTATCCGGTGCTGGCCTTTGATGTTAACAGATTGCTGAGGAATGGTCAGTGGTGCGGGCGCAGTGGCCAGTCTCAGTTCTTGAATCTCGGACGAGAGCTCGGACACCTGCGTCACAAGTGCCTGAGCCATGGCGGTTACCTGTTGATCCTGCCGATCCATTCTCCTATTACTAGTAGTCAGGTAATCCTGCAACTCAGTCATCCTCGCTGATCGTTCTGTCAGGTGAATTGAAAGAGAGACAGGAGGATCCAATAGCAAATTCAAGAAACTCTTTATTCTTGCCCACATAAGAGAATAAACAGAAATAGTCTGTAGACTACAATAAATACGATGACCAGGGGCAGGAAGAAACATCAGTCTCGTCAGGGAGATTCCAGGTGAAGCAGACAAGCAACCACCAAAATAAATACAAACTCAGGTAAGACAGTCCAGAAAAGCTATAACACAGGGAAGCAGTAGGCAACACGGATCGGCGATCCTCCAGGAGCGGAGAAGTAACTCAGGAACCAGAGGAAACAACCACACACAGCACAGGGAAACAGCCTGAAACGATCTGACAACAGGTGCAGCTAAGAGGTATGTATGTATAAGAAGGCTGGTTAATGAGTGCAGCAGGTGGGGACGATGAACTCATAATCAGTAACCGTGCCTCCAACCCAAGTACGCACACACAGAGAGAAGGAGACAGCAAATTGATGAACCGTGACAGAGCGGAGTTTCCTCACGGGGAGACGCTCACAGTGCTCATAGTCAACCCCCTCGAGGGCTGACAGAGCATCTAACACACATATCGTGTGTGTCGCCAGTGGGCAGGGAGGCACACACTGCCAAAAACGCTTCACACTTGTCATTTTGCAGAGACCTAGAGCGCTTGCTGAAGATCAGAAGTCTGATGAAAACAGTGAAGACGGCTCCCTTTATAACTTCCGGTTCCGCCGGCGTGCGTCACGTGTTAGTATTACACCAATCAAGATTGGACTAAGTTGTACAGAGATTCAGATGCGATCACGCTGGAGGCATGATTCCCCATGGCATCAGCTAAAGCAGCGTTGAGTTCACTTGAAAGGAAACTACACTCCTCTGTGCTGGCAGTAACGTCGACTTTCACACCATGACGCCTCATTAAGAATTCCAAACGCGCCGCACCTGGAGCTGCCATACTCCCAGTATGCCGACTGGGAGTAAAAAGTCCCCCAAAACAACCACCTTTCTCTAATATTATTTAAACCTATATAATAATATAACTACAAGCACAATTACAAAAGAAGATAGAAAAGAGTATGAAAGTGTCTTAGAGGTAGAATAAGAGAGAGAAGCAGAGAGAGCGGTAGAAAGAGAGGCAGAAAGAGAGAGAGAGAGGCAGACATTGAGAGAGACAGACAATGTGAGACATAGAGAGAGAATTGAATTTTAATTTTAATTAACATTTATTACAAACACATTTCACAGTATATTTAAATTAAACTGTGGTCTGTATTTGAAGGTGATTTGGTTAATACACATTTCTTGTGAGTTTGGGTTACTTTTAAAATGTATTCATAACGCCTCATTACAACACCAAATACCTTCAAAAGTGATCAGATCATCCATATGCTTGTAATAAGCAAAATCAATCAATATTCTTGCTTTCATCATATTTGAAAAAATAACTACATTCTGCTCTAAGTCATGTTCAACTTTCTTTTTCCTAGTTATATAAATAGCCAATTTTGCTTGGCCTAAAACAAATTCAACAAATGACAGACAAATCTTCTTTTCCAAACATATTTACAACCCAAAATAAATATGACTATAGAAAATGTTTCATTAAACCTCTGATAAATATTTTCTAAAGACAGGAATAAAGGCTCTAATCTTGCACAATTTACAAATGCATGAAAAATGGTTTCCCTCTCGGTGCAAAAAGGACATTCAGCATCAATCTCAGGATTTAAAATTTAAATAAAACCATTGACGGCAACAGCGCCATGGAGGATTCTCCACTGTAAACTACCTGTTTTTTTCGTCAACGGTGGTTTATGAAGTACTCTCCACTAGTATTGTGTTATAACAACACAATACAAGAACAAGACTAAAAGTATACACACAAACAGGGTATCTGCACATTTTTTAAGTGCAAATTTAAAGACTTTTAAGACCTTTTCAAGATATCTAAATGGAGAAATTAAGACTATACCACGGCAAAAACAGATAAATACAACAACTTAAAACTGTTTTCTGTAATAGTTTTTTTTACTAACTTTAGCATTCATTTGGTGAACAACAGGGTGTATAAATGTCAACTGTTAAGACATGCAAACAGCTTAGATAAGTCAAGTCTTTTGTTTTGGGCCTACAGTTGCTGCCACTGTAGCAGCAAGGAGAAGACTGGAGCAAGCGCCTTGAAACATTTCAAAAATGAAAAATATATGGCAAATAGTACCAGCTGAACAAGAACCGCAGCTGGCATTATATGAGAAATTAACTGTATAAGATGAGCCCTAATGTAGAGGGTGATCCTGCACCTCAAATAACCTCAAAATGTACACCTCAAAGTACATTAATAACATAAAATATCCACTGCAAATGGTAACAAAATCAGTAACAAAATCAGTATAAAAAATTATAAAGATAAAAAAAATAAATAAGATTGAGGTGTTAAATTTTTGTCCTCAATTTGTCCATTTACTCCCTTCAACTCCTCCTGCTTCTCTTTTGCGCGTCTTCTCAATGTGTTAGACTTTGTAATCAGCGTTGCCTGCAGAATTTTCTGCCTGTTCTGCCATTCGGTCTACTTTCAAGTGACTTCAATATTTTTCCTCTTCTTGGACTGTTCCTCTTTTTCCTTTTTGCGTCTTTCCTCCTCTAAGTGCTGCATGTAGCAACTGCGTGCACAGTAATCGATGAGCTCCTTGGTCAGAGGCACTTCCACTACCCCCCCCCCCACCTCGCCCCCAAACTTTAACGTGGTCATAGCCTCTGGGTGATCACTGTGTCCTCTGTCATATTACATTTTTCCACCTCTTTATTGGTGGAAAAACCCCGCTCAACTTCTGCCTGTCCATGGGAAGAAAGAAGAAATAGTGCATGACAAAATGTCCAGAGGTCAGGGTAGGACTGAAGATATTGCCTCAAAAATACATCCACTCTGGAGTGCCTGAACGACACGAATTCAGAAGCTTTGACCTCATTGTAAAGGACCTTTTCAAAATGCTGTGCAATCACATCACCTGTAATAATGCACAAAAAAATATTTACAGTACATTTGAAGAAAAGTAAATGATAAACAGGTAACACTTTATAATAACGTTCAGTTGTAAGTCATTTATAAGTGGTTATTTAATGTTGAACTAATCATTTACAAAACATTCATAAATTCTATAGTGATATACTAACATTTTATGTATGTTTTGTAAATTCCGTTACAATTCATTTACAATTTATTAGTAAATGATTAACTAATCATTAACAAAACATGAACATGCGTTTCATAAAATGTTTAAGAAATTATCTAATATTTTTGTATATGAAAAATAGTTTACTCTTTAGATTAGGGGATGCAGAAAGTGTTGTAAATTGATTTATTCATTAATTTACACATCATTGTGTTGAACACTCTTACTTACCTGTTACAAATGATCTGTACGCGTATACAAGGCATTTACAACACTTTCTGTACCCTCTAATTGCTACATACATACAAAAAAATAATTTATTAAACATTTATGAAACACATATTCATGTTTTGTAAATTATTAGTTAATAGTTTACTAATCAATTGTAAATTACTTCTAACTGGTATTTCTCCAGAAAAGGTTGGAAAGCTCTTGATATGGCCATGAAATAATGGAGCTTGGCCTGCAGAAGGGGATCCAGTCACATGATGATGTCCCAGGGTTCTTCACCACTTTTGTCTTCACCTGGTCCACAAACTTCTCAATGGCGGGCCAAATCTCTATTGCTCTTTGCACAGTTGGCAAGTTCTCAAGCCACCGATGAGGGAAATGTTGAAGTGAAATCCTCTCTCCTGGCAGGGGCACTGTGAAAAAGATAAAGATTAAAGCACCTTCTGTATCTGCCACACCTCAAATCCACTCTTGAAAGCGTTATGGGGAGTATGTAGACCACAACTTCCAACAATTGAGTTGAACCCCCCCAAAATTGTACGCCATGCTCCTGCTGTAGAAGGGTTAATAAATTTCCAATTAAAAGAGGTTCCATCCATCAACAAAGAGATCATGCTCCTCCAGTTGAGATCTTTGGTACACTCCTGAAATCGCATGAAATGTGAAATGTGTTCACTGAGATACGGTTTATAACAATATATTACAATATGTTAGGACAGGAGAATTGCTTTAAGATAGATTATGGGCAAGACATATTAGCCTATGTGATATGCGTTTGTGTCAAAATGACTTGAGATTCCTAAAATAGAAGTATAATTTTCATAAACAACCCATTTTACATATTTGCAGCATAGGGTACTCCTGGCTTACTTCCAGGGTAAGTGTTATTTTCCCTTTATCCACTAGATGTCACACTTACCCACCATCACAAATTCATTGCAAAGAAAATGTTTGATTACAGTGGGAATTTTTTTTCTATACTAAGAAGCATCTGTTAGAAAAGTGGCTCTATTACCAAAGAGTAGAGCATACCAGACAATGAGCACCCCTGCCTAACAAGTCTATGTGCTTTAAAAGTCACAAAGTCTCGCTGAAGGCCCAGCGTCCAGAGGTCTGTCAGAAGAAAGACTCCGAGAAGTATGGCAAGGTCCAAACACGCCACATCAACCAGCTTTTCATCCGGGGTGAGAGCGTCATTCTGGTGAATCCGCAGCCACTCTGAGTTTTGTTTTCGGTGTGATATTTGCCCTGGATAAGAGAAAGGTGTGCTACAACCACGATCACTTACATTTAAGTATTATTTTACGCTTAACATCTGTAATGATAGGTGTGAAATACTGTCAATGAACTACCAGGTAGATATGATTTAATTAGATTCCGAAGAATCCAACAAAGACTATCGTTATATCATATTGATATGGAGGACTTTCTCTGCCCACCAGAGAGATGATCTTGATTTTGAGGAATAAAAGCTTGGGGCGGCTGTGGCTTGGTGGCAGAGCGGGTCGTCTACCAATCGGAAGGTCGGCGGTTCGATCCCGGCTTCCCCCAGCCATGCGTCGAAGCATCCTTGAGCAAGATACTGAACCCCAAATTGCTCCTGAAGCTGTGCCTTCAGTGTGTGAGTGTGTGTGTGAATGGTTAGTTTAATTTGTACTGATGGGCAGTTACCTCCTGCGAATGTGTGTGTATGGGTAAATGTGATCTGTAGTGTGAAAGCGCTTTGAGTAGTCGGACGACTAGAAAGGCGCTATACAAGTACAGTACATTTACATTTAAAAGGAGCACATAAACCACCATTCACCTTCAGAATACTCTCAACGCCACTGTGAAGAACTTTAATACAATTTATAAAATTTTGACAAAACCCAAAAGCCTCTAAAACTCTACACAAATAGCAATGTTCAATACGGTCAAATGCTTTCTCCTAATCTAATAAGATTAACCCACAATCCAAATTCAACATCTTGGAGACCTCTACAACATCTCGAACCAATGAAAATTGTCAAATATTGACCTGCTAGGAACACAGCAGGCCTGGTCAGGATGGATGACACCAACCATCACTCCTGCTAGCCTGTTAGCCAGTGTTTTCGAGAGCAGTTTATAGTCATTACAGAGTAGTGATACAGGTCGCCAGCACTTTATGTCTGTAAGGTCGCCTTTCTTGGGCAGGAGGGTTAATACAACAATAAACAAATCGCCTACACGAAGCTACATGTTTTAAAAGTGGAGATCCACTACCAATTGGTATCATTTTAATAGGTGACAAAAACTTTCCATATAGTGACAAAATTCATACTAAAGTTTCGTCACTTATGAAAGGCGGAATATTTTTTGGATGGCATGGAAAGTGGGAGAACTTGAGTGAAAAGATTATCAAAAACTATTCCTGTCTCAACTAACTAATTTGCCTTTTCAACCGAGCTAAGAAAGATGACGGTGGCACTGTTCATTCTGAAGGCCGACATGATATGTTCATGCCCAACAATCTTTCCTGCAACAGTCTTCATCGCTCAGCGTGGATGCCACTTTCACTCAAACCTTGCACACTTGGGGCCGTCATGCTGCCCGCAAAAGAAAACAGTAGCACGTGGCCCAATCAAACAAATAAACCACCACTTTTCAACAATAACTCAAACAACAATGAAAAGCTAGAAAAACAAGAAAGAATCACTCACAAGCTCCAATTCACTCACAATCGCTCCGTTCACACTCAACAATCACATGTCGCACCGGAAGTGAAAGAGAGAGAGAGAGAGACAAACAGACAAAATGAGAGAATGAGAGAAAGACACAGACAGACAGACAGAATGATTGAAAAAATAGCTCAGCATGATCCACCAATCAGAACAGAGGAGCAATCAGCTTTGATGTTTAACGAGCTAATCAACAACACCTGTGTGTAACTGTCTGTGTAGAGTTCAGACACAGAGAGAAATCTGTAAAACTTCCCTTCAAAGAAGACTCACAAAAGCCAGAAGGATTTCGTGAACATTCAGATGTAAATTTGTGTGGATAAAGTAAAAAAAATGGCCAAGAAATCACAGTTTCAAAAGTAGGCACGTTTGTGTTTTTACCTCAGACTTTGAGGTAAATTAACATAATGGTCAATGGGAGAGGGTTCTCTTGGGGCTTTGAGGTGGATACCCAAGAAACTGTTCTGAACCAGGACAAGTTTATCTACTAAATAATGAGAAATTGTTTGTGAAAAATATAAATTGTGGACAGGAGAGCAAGTTTAAGACCAGAGTTTCATAAAATTCTTCAACCACTATCCACTCTAGCGATGATGTCTCCCACTCTAACTCTGAACATTCCACCCAATACACACCCATAGTAAACTCAGAAAAGGACAGAAAAAAGCATCAAACTTAAACTGATATAATTTAAAAAACCGTAAAAGATATCAAAAAGCTGAATACAAGTTTAATAGTTGAAAGTCGTGTGAACAGTATAAAGTTCACATGGAGTCTGTAGGCGATTCCCCTCCTCCTCCTGCCACACCATGCCATGCCAAGCAAGTCATTACGGACACTCAACTCCCCACAACTTCCCCCGTCCTCACTATTCCGCAAGATTATCACTAAAACAAGTCTTGCATCCTACCAACTCTCTCTCTCCAAGTCTACAGACATGGAGAAAAAAGACGTGAGATAACATGACAGAACGATCTGGCCAGAACATGGACCCTGTGGGCTCGGAAGAAGATCCACCAACCCTTCAACAAATACTATGCAAACAAGAATAGCGGCTTGAGCAGCATGAAAGCATCCTCAGTTCCATCACTGACCAGAACCAGCTCCTCAGAAACCAGGTAGCACAATTAACCACTTTAGTTACCACACAACTTCACCTCTTGTGACTCTCAGTCTGCCCCTACAGCCTCACCCAGCCCTCCTCAGTCTTCCCTACCAGTACCAAGTCCCCCGCCTGAGCCTCGTAGCCTTGACTCTCTGGTGTCGTTATCTATAAGGTTGGACAATCGCTTAAGGGAACAACGTCAAGAGAGGATGGGACAAGCTGAATCGCCAGGGCAGACCCAGCCTACTCCAGCTTCCCCAGTGACTTTGTTCGTTCCTCACCAGGCTGCGAGCAACTTTTCCACAGCCGCCATCCATGCGGAGGAACCCGTGCAGCTTGCCTGGGCCTGTCCCTCCCTAGCAGAAAGAGCAACGAGGCTTCAGGCTGGCCAATGCTTCTACTATGGCAGTTACAGCCACCAGGTGGCCTTCTGCACTGCCCGACCAAAAGAGGAAGCTCACCCATAACAGTGGGAGTATTGGTGAGCAAGAACAAGATTTTTCCCCCAGCTATGTCTCATACCCAGTTTCATGCCTCGTAATCAAGTTACATATCCCCTCCAAGTTCTTATTGATTCTGGTGCTGACAGCAACCTTCTTGACATTGAAACGGCTAATCTGCTTGGCATCCCCTCAGTGGCCCTAGAGAAACCCTTAATTGCTAATGCTTTAGATGGCAAACTTTTGACTAAACTAACCCACTTTACTGCCCCTGTCACGCTGCTCTTGTCTGGTAATCACTCCAGTTTCACCTTCTATCTTCTCCTCAGTCACCTCTGGTATTGGGCAATCCGTGGTTAAGGCTTCATAACCCTCATATTGACTGGGCTGGGGGGAGAGCCACAGCTGGAGTCCCTTTTGTCATGCTCACTGCCTGAAGTCTGCCTTGCCCCCTGGAGGGGAGGCCAAACTGACCCAAGTAGTGGACCCACCTGAGCTGTCCAAGGTCCCTCAAGACTACCATGAGGTGAGGGAGGTGTTCAGTAAGACCCATGCCTTGTCCCTGCCACCCCACCATCCATACAACTGCACCAAAACCCTTCTCTCCAGGGTCCCCGCAAGATAGTCCATGCAGAGATACATCAGGGAGTCGTTGGATGCAGGCATCATCAGACCATCATCGTCTCCAGTCGGGGCAGGGTTTTTCTTTGTGGAAAAAAAAGACAAGACCTTGAGGCCCTGCATCGATTACAGAGGACTGAATCAAATCACTGTCAAGAACAACGATCCCCTCCCCTTATTGAACACTGCCTTTGAGGCACTTCATGGGGCCACCATCTTTTCTAAATTGGATCTCCGCAATGCTTACAACTTGGTCCTTATCAGGGAAGGGGATAAATGGAAGACTGCTTTCAACACTTCCTTGGGCCACTTTGAGTACCTGGTGATGAAATTCGGACTAACAAATGCTCCTGTGGTGTTTCAAGCCCTCATAAACGATGTTCTCAATCGGTTTGTTTTCGTCTACCTTGATGACATCCTCATCTTCTCAAAGTCCTGGTCAGAGCACGTGTCCCATGTCCGTCAAATACTCCAACGATAACTGGAGAACAAACTCTATGTGAAAGTGTGAATTCCATGTCTCTAAAGTATCGTTCCTGGGATTCATCATGGAAAGCGGGCAGATGAGAGCAGATCAGGAGAAAGTAAAGGCAGTGGCAGACTGGCCGATCCCGTCCACACGCAAACAACTGCAGCGTTTTCTGGGGTTTGCCAATTTTTATCATCAGTTTATTCGAGGGTTATAGCAGTGTGGTGGCTCCCCTCACCAAGCTCACCCCACCTGCACAAGTCTAACCCTAGTAGACCAGTTTTCCAAGGCGGTCCACTTCGTGGCCCTCCCCAAGTTGCCTTCGGCCCGGGAGACCGCTGAACTCCTGGTACATCATGTCTTCCACATTCATGGCATCCCAGCCGACATTGATAAGGGCCCCCAATTCGTGTCACAAGTATGGAAGGCTTTCTGTCATGCTCTTGGGGCCACGGTGAGCCTTTCTTCCGGTTTCCACCTTCAAACCAATTGTCAGACTGAACATGCCAATCAGGACCTTGAATCAGCTCTGAGATGCATGAGTGCCCAGAACCCTTCAGCCTGGAGCTCCCAGCTATCTTGGGTCAAGTATGCCCATAATTCTCTTACCAGTGCAGCCACAGGTCGATCTCCGTTTAAGATTTCACTGGACTATCAACCGATGCCTTCTGTTCAAGCTCAACTCAGACGATATCGGAGAGTCTGGAGAGATACACGTGCCGCCTTCCTTCGCTCGGCTGCCCAGAATAGGCTCTGGCCACCACCGGACTCCGGCTCCAGACTACAGGCCTGGGCAAAAGGTGTGGCTCTCCACTAAGGGTATTCCCCTCAAGACTGAGTCCAAAAAACCAGTCCCCCAATACATTGGACCCTATGAAAAAGACAAGATCAACAACCCTGTCACAGTCAAGTTAAAGCTCCCCAACAGTCTTCGGATCCACCCTTCATTTCATGTCTCCCTGCTCAAGCCGGTTCTGTCCAGTGAGCTTTGCCCTCCTTTTGACACCCCTCCACCCGCCTGGGTTATCAATAACTATCCCGCCTACAGAGTACGATGCCTACTGGACGTTTATGACCTTCTGTGGTTGTGGATGTTAAAAACAAAATAAACAGACATCATCAACCTGATGGGTGAGGATGTCTCCAGGTGGAGTCCAACAAGCAGGACCCGAGCCACTAGCCCCCTTCACCACAGACACAGCAGCCCTGTTCCAGCAGGTGGCAGAAGTCACAGATCCAGACTCTGCAGCTCCGGAGGTAGAAATAACTGCTGAAAGTGACAGTAATGGCACTTTTCCACTACACAGTACCAGCTCGCCTCGACTCGCCTTTGTTTGGTTTTCCACTGTGTAAAAGTTGTACCTTTACCTGCTTCCAGGTACTTTTTTTCGTATCACCTCAGGCGAGGTTCTGAGCGAACTGAGGCGATACTAAAATGTGACGTGAAAATACGGCAGATTGCTGATTGGTCAGGGAGAATTGTCATTATTCACTGCATCGTCATTGCACGCACCAGATTTCCTCCATTGTGGGTGTGTGGGTTGTGTTAGAGTGAAAAAATTTGCTTTGTTGTTAAGATAATTTGTTGTGTTGATTATTAAGATGTTTAAGTACTTTTGAGTAGTTAAACAGTTTCCTTTAAAGTAAACATTGCTAAATTGCTGATGATAGGCAAAGATATGTTTGGGTGCTGTGTGTCAAAAGACCAACAGGAAGTGCAGGAAGCTAGGTAATTTGTGTCTATGTGTTGTGTGCTCAGAGTTCAACAGGAAGTGGTGAAGAACGTCTCTAAGCTGACAGTTCAATTCAATTCAATTCAATTCAATTTTATTTATATAGCCCAGTATCACAAATCACATTTGCCTCAAACGGCTTCACAATCTGTAACGTACGACACCCTCTGTCCTTAGAGCCTCGATTCGATTAAGGAAAAACTACCCAAAAAAACCCTTTTAACAGGGGAAAAAATGATAGAAACCTCAGGAAGAGCAACCGAGGAGGGATCCCTCTCCCAGGACAGACAGACATGCAATAGATGTCGTAAGTACAGAATAGATTTATAGCATCAAAACTATAACATATACACCCATGATGGCAAAATTGTTGTATATATATATATATTATTATGTTAGAAATGTTTAGGTGGTAAAACATAAGGGAAGATGATGGGTCCAGACGGACAACTGAGCAGCTCCAGGTGGAGCCCAACGAGCAGGACCTGAGCCACTCGTCCCCTGCACCATAGACACAGCAAGACTACCCCAGCAGGTCGCCATAGTCACCGATCCAGATACATCTCCGGACACTGAAATACCTGCAGAAAGTGACACTAAGAAAGAAGAGACGGACGACAAAGCACAAAACTCCGGGAGAGGGAAGAAGTCAAGTTAGTGACATGCATTTATGGGATGAGAATGCATACGGATGGAGAGGAGGACAGAGGTGAAGAGAGAGAGGTGCATCATGGGAAGTCCCCCGACAGTCTAGGCCTATAGCAGCATAACTAAGGGATGGTTCAGGACTCTCCTGAGCCAGCCCTAACTATAAGCTTTATCAAAGAGAAAAGTCTTTAGCCTATTCTTAAATGTGGAGATGGTGTCTGCCTCCCGAACCCGAACTGGGATCTGATTCCACAGAAGAGGAGCTTGATAGCTAAAGGCTCTGGCTCCCATTCTACTTTTGGAGACTCTAGGAACCACAAGAAACCCTGCATTCTGAGAGCGCAGTGTTCTAGTGGGGTAATAAGGCACTATGAGCTCTGTAAGATACGACGGTGCCTGACCATTAAGAGCTTTGTAGGTGAGGAGAAGGATTTTAAATTCTATTCTGGATTTCACAGGGAGCCAGTGCAGAGAAGATAATATTGGAGAAATATGATCTCTTTTCCTAGTTCCTGTCAGTACACGTGCTGCAGCGTTCTGAATCAACTGGAGAATCTTAAGGGACTTTTTCGGGCTGCCTGATAATATGGAATTGCAGTAATCCAGCCTTGAAGTAACAAATGCATGGATTAATTTTTCTGCATCATTTCGAGACAGGAAGTGCCTGATTTTTGCAATGTTTCGTAGGTGAAAAAAGGCAGTCCGTGAGGTTTGCTTCATGTGGGAGTTGAAGGATAGATCCTGATCAAAGATAACTCCTAGGTTCCTCACAGAGGTGCTGGAGGCCAGGGCAGTGCCCTCTAGAGCAATTAGATCTGCCGACAGCGAGTCTCGGAGGCGTTCGGGGCCAAGTACAATAACTTCAGTTTTGTCCGAGTTTAACATCAGAAAATTTCTGGTCATCCAGGTTTTTATGTCCTTAAGGCATGATTGAAGTTCAAGTGTGGTTTCAAATGATGCCTCAAAGATAAGAAAAAACCCCTTTGAGTGAGCAAAATAGAGAAAGCCAGGATAGCTTTGTCAAGCAAAATACTCAATATCTAGGGGATGGGTCGCAATAGCGGCGAGAGCAGGGTAAATGTTTTACTGTTTAGAAGGTTGTTCTCTTCTAAACTCTTCAGCTGTGGACCAACTGTGGAAGATAAGCCAAGATCCATGGACACTCCCCACCTAATATGGACCAATTAGCTAATTGCACATTTCCAAATAAAACCTCTGTGTATTGCTAAGCTAGTCAACTCTCTTGGGGTGGGGGTTCCTGAACTGAGAGAGATCCATGTACATGCAGAATTTTTTACCTTCTAATTGTAATAAATCATTGTTAAATTGAGAATGAAGTTTCAGTTCGTTTTCTGTCTTCGCATATAAAAAACAGACTCACAGTAGCAGGTGTGTGTCGCGTAGAACATTATGTCACAGCAGTTTCCTGCAGCGTCGCTATGACGACCAGGTACTATTGTGGAGGTATTATCTGCAATGGAGTGAAAAGCGAGCAGAGCCGAGACAAGCCGAGTTGAACTGGTACTGGTAATGGAAAACCGCCACAACATAACATATTTCTCTCATAAAGGCAGGAATCTCCGTGTGTCTGTTTGTTTGCTGTTTGATTATGTTGAGAACTGTTCATCCAATCGACTTCACACGTGGATGGGGAGTGCAGTGTCACATTTGGTGCAATATTGAACACGCGACACGTTCACAATTAATAAACTTAATAAACTACAGAACAGTGCGAGCCGGAAGCGGCACAATTCACGCGGGCAGAGCTTATATACTCTGAGAACTGACACTGCTAACAAGCTACTATATTTTGCAGTAGATTAATTTAGATTTATAATAACAGGTAAAAAGACTAATACATTTTGTTTCTATTGTTCTATTTTCCACAATGTGAAAGCAACGGACCTTAACCCAAACCAAGCTCAGATGATCTGAGGGACCGGGCAGGAGAGTAACGGTAGAGTAAGTCAGACAGATATGATGGAGCAAGACCATGTAATGCCTTGAATGTTAGAAGTAATATCTTATATTAAATACGGGATGTTTGGGTGCTTTCACACCTCTAATTTGGTTCATTTGTTCCGAACCAATAAGTGTTTTAGGAAGACCAAGAAGCAGAGCATTGGAATAATCCAAACGGCATGTGATTAAGGCATGAATTAAGGCATGAATTAAGATTTCAGCATCAGCCTGAGTGAGAGAAGATCGGAGACGTGCAATATTACGAATATGTAAAAAACTGATTTTAACAACAGAGGAAATGTGAGAGGAAAAAGATAGAGATGAATCAAATAAACCACCTAGATTACGGACAGATGACGAAGGCTTAACATAAACCCAATCAACTTCAAAGGACAAGTCTATCCTTTTTATTGTGGTTGCAGAGCCAATAATCAGTATGTCAGTTTGGTAATTATTTAATTTAAGGAAATTCAAGGACATCCAATGCTTGATATCGCGAAAACCTGACTGAAAAGGTTAAAATAGGCTATTAGCATTTAGGTATGATCTCAATTGCGAGGCCACAACTTTTTCCAGAATTTTACTTAGGAATGGTAAATTTGAGATAGGCCTATAATTATTCATGTTAAGGTGGTCAAGACTCGGTTTCTTAAGGACTGGGGTCCACAGAACTAATTTTACGATAAATGAGCAATTTCTTTGCAGGTGCTATAGATGATGGGAAACTGAAGCTGAATTTTACGGGTTTGTGATCTGAAAGAGCAAAATCAGCTCCAGTAACAGAAAAATTATATAAGCCCGATTTGCATATAAAGTCCAATGTATGGCCCTTATAATCCAGTACCTGGCCTGTAGATCCGTTCACAATTTGGTTTTGGGGGAATTTCTCACTTGAACTGAGTTAGTGGGTCCCTAGACATGAAAAATCACAGAGGTTCTCCTCCGCCATAGTGCCACGAATTACGTAATGGCCAAATCCAATATGGCCGCCGATGGATGATGATAAACCAACTTCTTTGTTTCTGAATGTATATGCACATGTAATACCTCCATTTAGACCTATTATGGAATGTGGAATTAATTTCTGATATTGTTATGACCATATTGGTGTTACGTTGAGAGGTGGTTGGTAGCGAGGAGGGAGTGAAAAAGGACCCCGATGCAGACAGTTGACATCAAGGCGTACAGCGTTTATTAATAATTTCCAGGTAGGTAGGCTGACAAACTGAGAAGCCAAAAAGGCAGGCAAAATCCAAAAATCCACCAGAACTGAACCAACTCCTCAAAGACACCACGGGAAAGTGCAAAGACGATCTGACAAGGACACAGGGAGAACACAGACTAAATTCTCATAGGGAAGGGGAGACAACGGGACACAGGTGCGCAACGAGACACAGGTGAACACACTCAGGGAATCAGGGGCAGGACGTAAAATAGACTGACACAAGAGGGAACAGACACCTATCAAAATAAAACAGGAAGACCAAGAATAAACACCAAAACATAGACTAAACAGACAATTTCAAAATTAGACAAGAACCCAAACAATGAGCAAACAGAACACAGACCAACCAAAACACTCTACAACAACCCCAAAATATATCCTACAACCAAAACCATAACAATTGGGTGATTTTTTTACCTTAAAAGGTCATGGTCAAGGTCATTATCCTATTCTGAAGACCATGGCCATTATTAGGAATAAAAACCAGATGCAATAAGATGCAACATCATTTTTCAATAACGCGATTAAGAATTTTTTTTTTCTTTATGGTCACTTTATATTGTATTTTTATTGAATTTTTTTAATTATAAAAAGAAATGAGGAGGAGAAACAATTATAAACATCCCCTTTGAACTTTTATTTTAATTGGGTGTCAGTACAATGATATAAAGTAAAACAATTGGGTGCAAATAAAACTACGTAGCAGTGACGAAAAAAAATACAAATTACATCACACCAAATGTACTAAAAGTACACCATATAGTCTGCAGGCATGTTAGTGAAATGGGTTTTTACAGGAGAATTTTTCAATTTTTCCATGGCAGAATACAGTGCACGAAACTCCAGCAGCATGACAGCCACATCAGCGATTGTCACACTTGCCTGCACACATACATACTGTGAGCAGATTTGGTGGTAAGGACTTTAGAAATTTTGATGGCAGGAGTGTGCCAAAGTGCTCCTTCCATCGATGTTCCATTGGCTCTAGTCTTGCTTTGGGGTCCTTGACTGTTGCAAGCAAGTGGCATGCCGTATGAACCAAAAAAGCCCCTCGTTGGATGTGGCCTCTGATCCCACTACTTGTGAGAGGGGGAGCATCAATTCCAGCACTTCCAATGGTGTAGATTTTTATCCTGAAGTCATCGAATGTCTTAGCTGTTGTAGTTGACCTGGCCCCAGCCCAGAAACGCACCAAGTACTTCTCAGCCAACGCTGCATCTTGCTCTGTCAAGGTGTCTGCCTCTCCAAAGTTGGCTAAGTATTGGACTGGGTCAGAAGGTATAGCAGCATGTATAGTCCCCCACTTTGCTCATAAAGTTATCTCCAGTCAGGATATGTGCTTTAATCACAGTGATGCTTCAAGGCGAAAGACTGCTTGATGGAGTGGAAGCATTAGCCGCCTCTCACCAGTGCAGTACTGCTGCCAGATCTCCTTCATCCCAAGTTCTTGGAAGTATGGGCTGTAGTGGAGAAGCAATGCAAAGGTATCTGTGTCATTGAAGACTATCACAACTCTCTTGCACTGCTTCACATGAACAGCCCAGTCAACATGCACCAGCAACCTGGCATCAGCCTCCTCAATCCAGTTTAAGAGGTCTTGGATCTCTTCGCCACCAGCTGCCTTTGCTGGTAGTACCTCATCATCAATGACAATAGAGCTGACAATGAAAGTAGCATTGGCACTGGCTTGATTGCACACCATATCCCAAGCTAACAGTTGGAGATTCTGCTTGTTCTCATTAGATGCCCAGAACTTGTCAAGTTGCTGAGCGATGGGTGTGTGTCTGTTCATATCAATGATGTTGATGCATGTTGTTGGGTCTGTACACCGCATGCGCTCCCCTTCTTTCAGGGACATCTCGATGTAGGAATCTAGTACAAGATGGATGAACTCCGGCTCTTGGCAGAGGGATGATGTTGAGCTGATGATGGCATTGATGACAGTACCTAAAGTAGGGAATTGTGCTAGAGGCATCTATCGCATATTCAACATGAAGTCTACCACAGCATGAGTGGCATAAGTAGACTCAGGACTCCATTGGGTAAGATCAAGTTGAGGCTCAATCTCACTGACAAGTTTTGATTTGTTGCCATGAGCTGGAAGGTCACCATCAAACAGGGGAGATGCTGAAAGCACATCATGAGAAAGTATCTGCCTACTTATGCCTTGGTCCTTAGCAATGTCCATACTCCTATGTGCCTCAGCCATGTCTTTGGATGAGACTAACTTCTGCTTCTTCATACTGATTGTCTTCTGTGGTTGTTCGTTGAACTGAGGTAGTTTTCTCTTTGATACAGTTGTGCTAATTTTCTTAACTAACCTCTCCTGCCTGTATGAGCAGTAGACATGCTTCCCATTTTGGAGACAGTTTAACAAGCGAGGAGTGACACTCAACAATTATCTTCTTGACAGATGATGCATAACCTTTTATTAACATTGTCCTGATCTGCCATTGAAGCAACCAAATTCAAGCTTTTGGGGCCAGGTATTTTAGAATGCTCCATGTTGATCAATATGTGCGATGCTCAATAGTGAGACAAATACTTTAGAAACCCTGAAAATCTTTTAAATGTAACTACTTCTGGTGAAATAAAAGAAAAGTCAAACCGTGTCTTCTTTTTTTACAAATACACAGTATAAGGGCAGATTGTAAATTTGAGTTAGTGCTCATGTACAGGTGTAATGCTCACTGTTGATCAACTGGTGCGATGCTCAATAGTGAGATGAAAACTTAAGGAACCTTGGAAATCTTTTGATACGCCTGGTAAAATATACAAAAAGTTAAACCTTGTCTTCTTATTTTCTGTGAACTGTCTAGTGTTGTACAAAAACAAAGTATAAGGGCAGACTGTAAATTTGAGTTCGTTCACATGTACACGTCTTTTGAGATTCTTTAGAATAGGACCTTGACCATGCCCTTTCAAGGTCAAAATCACCCAGTCTATGTCAGAAATGAATTCCACATACAATAATTAGTCAAAATAGAGGTATTACATGTGTATAAACATTCAAAAACAAAGAAGTTGGATTTTCATCATCATCCACCGGCAGAACAAACACGCATGCGTTCTCACACCGGAAGAGGAGTGACATTGAATGGCAATTTAAACGATTTAACCTGTGTGTTTTACTGAGTTAGCAGCAGGGAGAGACATTTACCAACCTCAAAGGACAAGAGCAGAAATGCTGCGAGCTGTAGGTCCAGTCCAATGCTGCAGTCGAATCTGACTGAGTCGTGATCAGGGACACTTGGAGATTACCTCATTAAACACAGATGACACGTTTATGAGACTAATGTGATTTATTGCTATCCTCATGATTATTATCATTTATGTATGTATGGAAACTACTATAATGACTACGGTTGTAGCCTAGAATGCAATGTATGTTTGTATGAATATTATCCAGAAACCCATATTTGGTTAGAGCTAGGATTTTTTACCACTAAGTGAATGCACAGTCACGTCAAAAAATGGCAGGAATTCTTTAAATTGTCAGTGTAAAATGCAACATTTTAGTGTCTGCATTAAAATATGTTTTGATATAATTTCTAGCAAGAAATGTGGGTTTTAATTCAATTCAATTCAATTCAGTTTTGTTTATATAGCCCAATATCACAAATCACATTTGCCTCAAAAGGCTTTACAATCTGTACAACATACGACATTCTTTGTCCTTAGACCCTCGACTCGAACAAGGAAAAACTACCCAAAAAACCCTGTTAACAGGGAAAAAAATGAAAGAAACCTCAGGAAGAGCAACAGAGGAGGGATCCCTCTCCCAGGATGGACAGACATGCAATAGATGTTGCAAGTACAGGATAGATTCATAGCAGAAAATCATATCACATACAATTATAATGACAATGGCAAAATTGTAGTGTATATGTAATTATGATGAAAAGTGTAGGATGTAAAACATAAGGGAAGATGATGGGTCCAGACGGACAACCGAGCAGCTCCAGGTGGAGCCCAAAGAGCAGGACCGGAGCAACTCATCCCCTGCACGTGAAGTCCCCCGGCAGTCTAGGCCTATAGCAGCATAACTAAGGGATGGTTCTAAGTCTCACCTGAGCCATCCCTAACTATAAGCTTTATCAAAGAGGAAAGTCTTTAGACTACTCTTAAATGTGGATATGGTGTCTGCCTCCCGAACCCGAACTGGGATCTGATTTAAAATCCAGGTCCGTGACGTCGCCCGGTATGGCGCAACCGGGGCCCCACCCTGGAGCCAGGCCCGGGGTTGGGGCTCGTATGTGAGCACCTGGTGGCCAGGTCTTGCCCCACGGCGCCCGGCCGGGATCAGCCCGAACGAGCATCGTGGGGCCGATCTCCCGTGGGCCCACCACCTGCATGAGGAACCGTAAGGGGCCGGTGCATTTTGGATTGGGTGGCAGTCGAAGGCGGGGGCCTCGGCGACACAATCCCCGAACACGGAATCTGGCTCTAGGGACATGGAATGTCACCTCACTGGGGGGGAAGGAGCCTGAGCTGGTGCAGGAGGTTGAGAGATACTGACTAGTATCTAGTCGGGCTCACCTCCACGCACAGCTTGGGCTCTGGAAACCAACGAGAGAGAGAGAGAGAGAGGCTGGACTCTCTACTACTCTGGAGTTGCCTGCGGAGAGAGGCGGCGAGCTGGTGTGGGCTTGCTCATAGCCCCCCAGCTCAGCCGCCATGTGTTGGAGTTCACCCCGCTGAACGAGAGGGTTGTTTCCCTGCGCCTTCGGGTCAGGGATAGGTCTCTCACTGTTATTTGCGTTTACGGGCCAAATGGCAGTGTAGAGTATCCGACCTTCTTGGCGTCTCTGGGAGGGGTGCTGGAAAGTGCTCCAACCGGGGACTCCGTTGTTCTACTAGGGGACTTCAACACTCACGTGGGCAGCGACAGTGTATCCTGGGGGGGCGGGATTGGGAGGAATCCCCCCCCCCCCCCCGACCTGAACCCGAGTGGTGTTCAAGTGGTTCAGTGGTTATTGGACTTCTGTGCTAGTCACAGTTTGTCCATATCGAACACCATGTTCAAGCATAAGGGTGTCCATCAGTGCACGTGGCACCAGGACACAGAATATAAGTCATATGTGTCACAGAACAAGATCCTTAGAGTATCAAATTAAAGTTACTGTTTAATGTTTGCTTTAAATGTGTTGATTTGTATTTAATACATTTAATTTGCCACCAAAGTATAAAAATTGAAGTAGTTAAACATTTTTCGCCTTTTTCACCACCAAAAAGAAAAATATTCAGTGTTATGATGCAAAATCATTGATTTCAATTTCACATTTCACTTTGTGACGTTATTTTCATTTAAGTGGATCATCTGTCTGTATGAACTGTATTGGTACTAAAAACAACAACAACAGAAGCAGTGATGGATTTAGCACCATCACCTGCAACCAGATGTATTATACAGACACAGGTTGTTACATCCCCTCCATGAACCGCCACCTAACTGTGGTGGAGGGGTTTGAGAGCCTGTATGACCATAGGAGCTATGTTGTCCGGGGCTATTTGCCAAGGCAAATAGGTCCTAGGTGACGAGTCAGAAACAGAGCGGTTCAAATCCCCCTTATGATGAGTACTAGAACAAGGACCGTGATGTCGCCTGGTATGGCGCAACCGGAGCCCCACCCTGGAGCCAGGCCACATGGTTGGGGCTCACATGTGAGAGCCTGGTCGCCGGGTCTTACCCCACAGGCCCTGGCCGGGCTCAAAGGAGCAATGTGGGGCCGATCTGATCAATTTATTTCCAGGGACTGAGGTATCTGCATCTTGAACATATTCCCAATTGCTACAGAAGTATCCTCCAGTGCCTGGATAGGGGATATCAAAGTCTCTGACTTGATAATCCAAAAATATGATTTCATTTGGGAGCCTCAAATAATGCTGTTTTCCATACTTAGCTGGATTTTTACAGCCATTTAGGGTGTAGGGGGCAATTCTCACTTCAATTTTTCTGTTGTAATTTCAATGTTGGTAGCAGCTTCTATTTCCCTTTTGTTTCAATGTTTTGGCTCAAGCTTTCTTCATGATTGCAGATTGCTGGACAGTTAGCCTGGCTTTCCTGTGCCGGGCTGTGTATCAGTGGCAAGACTTGGCAAGTCCTCCACTACTTTGATGTCAGCTCCAATGGAGTACACCCCTTTGAATAGGACCATAACCATCTGGACTGACACCTTAACCTTCACAGTCTGATCTAGTCTTGTGGGTGTCACTGCTCTAGTAGCCAATGAACCTGGAATTTGCATTACTCCACTTCATTGCCATCCTTCTGGTGTGATGACAAACTCGCCACACTTGGCCTTTGCTCCAGCATTCCCCCACGCATCAAGACTGGTGACACAATAATACAGATTTGTGCCTCTCGCTCCCTCTTCTCTAGGGACATCAGGTAGATAGTCCAGCTTGATGTCAGGATACTTAATGATCTCATCAATCAGGTTACCCCAGGTGACAAGTTCCCATGGCCCTTCCCATCCTTGGTCCCGGCCATGTTCCTCATGTCATCTGGCAGTTTTTCCACGCCTGAGGTGTACCCTTTCTTAGCTTGATCTCAATAAACTCTCATTACTAGTGGTACCTGGGTTGTGGCAATTGGAGGTGACATTACTTACCCATATAGAGGGCTCTAGGGCCAGGCCCACTGGATAGCTTCTTCCAGTAATGACTGTTGCCTGGGTCCTGTTCCCACTCTGGGTCCCTCGGTATCCCTGTTGCTCTGGAAGGGATGCATTGGTGGAGCTGAGGGGCACCCGGTTGGTTGTTGCTCACACCTCTGAGTCCTTATCACCGCCACAGGTGCCTGGTTTTGACCCTCTCCTCCAAGTGGTGCTTTGAAGACACTCAGTGGGTCCAGATATCGTCTCACCTGCCATCCTTTGGCTTGACACACTTGCAGCAATCTTCCATTCCTGAGCGGTAGGAAACAATCACGAGAGAAGACAACGTGACTGGACGTGACGACGTGCTGACGTAAGCGTTTTGTCCCCTTTCCGGTTACAGGTGTTTGTTTGTTACCTGTAGCGTGTAGTTTGCTGCTCTAGATCAACACAGCTAATTTGTGCGACTCTTCATTACATTGACTAACTATCTGCTATAACGTTACATTTGAACGTTTATTAGTTTTGCCTAAGCACTTACGGCGCTTCAGTGTTGCTAGCTACCAGTCTCTACCTTAGCAGCTAGCAATGGCTTCTCTCCCTCTCTCTCCTTCTTCTTCTCCCGCTCTCTCTTGCTCGGTGTGTCAAATGTTTAGCTATTCCTCTGCCTCCTTTACTGATAATGGTACATGTAATAAATGTTGTTTATTTGTAGCGTTGGAGGCGAGGCTTAGTGATTTGGAAACGCGGTTCCGCAGCATGGGAGCTCAGTCGGTAGTTGCTAGCCAAGCCCCAGTAGCCGGTGCGGACCGACTAGAGCAAGCTAATGTTAGCCGTTCCCCGGCAGCTCCCGAGCAGCCAGGAATCCAGGGCGGCTGGGTGACCGTCCGAAGGAAGCATAGCCCTAGGCCAAGGTCCACGGTTCACCACCAACCCGTTCCCGTTTCCAACAGGTTCTCCCCACTCAGCGACGCACCCGCTGAGAAACCAACTCTGATTATTGGCAGCTCCATTTTGAGAAACGTGAAGTTAGCGACACCAGCGACCATAGTTAAATGTGTTCCTGGGGCCAGAGCGGGCGACAGTAAGATTGTTATTCACCTCGGCGGTAATGACACCCGATTACGCCAATCGGAGGTCACTAAAATTAATGTTGAGTCGGAGTGTACATATGCAAAGACGATGTCGGACTCCGTAGTTTTCTCTGGGCCCCTCCCAAATCTGACCAGTGATGACATGTTTAGCCGCATGTCTTCATTCCGTCGCTGGCTGTCGAGGTGGTGTCCAGCAAACGATGTGGGCTTCGTAGATAATTGGCGGACTTTCTGGGGAAGACCTGGTCTGATTAGGAGAGACGGCATTCATCCAACTTTGGATGGTGCAGCTCTCATATCTAGAAATCTGGCCGAGTTTATTTGTGGACCTAAACCATGACAACGCAGAGTTGAGACCAGGAGGCAGAGTTGCAGTCCTACATGCTTCTCTGCGCTTCCAGAGCAGTTACCCACCCATAATCCCATAATGACGGTGTCTGCCCCCCGGCCACTAAAATTTATAAAATCAAAAGCTAACAGAAGAGGAGTTGTACATAATAATTTTTAAAAAATTATCACAACAGAAATAGCACCTCAAAATAAGAGAATTAAATGTGGACTCCTAAACATCAGATCTCTGTCATCTAAAGCTGTACTAGTAAATGATCTGATATCAGATTATCACATTGATTTATTTTGTCTCACTGAAACCTGGCTGGGTCATGAAGAATATGTTAGCCTAAATGAATCCACTCCGCCCAGTCATATTAATACTCACATTCCTCGAGGCACTGGCCGAGGAGGTGGAGTTGCAGCCATCTTCGACTCAAGCCTATTAATCAACCCTAAACCTAAACTAAATTATAACTCATTCGAAAGCCTTGTTCTAAGTCTTTCACATCCAACCTGGAAAACACGACAGCCAATCCTATTTGTTATAGTGTAACGCGCTCCTGGTCCTTATTCAGAGTTTTTATCTGAATCCTCAGAATTTCTATCAGGTTTAGTCCTTAAAACAGATAAAGCAATTATTGTAGGTGATTTTAATATTCATGTGGGCGTTGAAAATGATAGCCTTAGTACTGCGTTTATCTCATTATTAGACTCGATTGGCTTCTTTCAGTGTGTACATAAACCCACTCACTGTTTTGGCCACACCCTCGACCTTGTTCTGGTATACGGCATTGAAATTGAACATCTAACAGTCTTTCCACAGAATCCTTCACTATCAGACCATTATTTAATAACTTTTGAACTCCTATTACTGGAGTACACACCAGCAGTCAAATACTACTATAGTAGATGTCTATCTGATAGTGCTGTAGCTAAATTTAAGGAAGAAATTCCATCTGAATTTAACTCAATGCTATGTCTTAACATAACAGAGGACTCTTATGCAAATTTCAGTCCGTCCCAAATTGATCATCTTGTTGATAGTGCTGCAAGTTCACTGCGAACGACACTTGATTCTGTTGCTCCTCTTAAAAAGAAGATAATAAAACAAAAAAGGGTAGCTCCATGGTATAATGCTGAAACCCGCAAATTAAAGCAAACATCAGGAAAACTTGAAAGGAAATGGCGTTCCAACTATCTAGCAAGATAGTCTTAAAATATATAAGAAGGCCCTCCGTAATGCCAGAGCAGCCTACTACTCATCACTAATAGAGGAAAATAAGAACAACCCCAGATTTCTTTTCAGCACTGTAGCCAGGCTGACAGAGAGCCACAGCTCCATTGAGCCATGTATTCCTGTACCCCTCAGCAGTAACGACTTCATGAGCTTCTTTAATGATAAAATTTTGACTATTAGAGAGAAAATGAATCACGTCCTGCCCTCAGCTGGTGCCAACCGATCTTCAAGCATAGAGGCGTTGGAGGGAGCTGTGAAACCTGATGTGTACTTGGACTGCTTCTCTCCTGTCGACCTTATTCAACTAACGTCGACAATTTCTTCATCTAAGCCTTCGACCTGTCTCTTAGACCCAATTCCAACTAGGCTGCTTAAAGATGTTCTACCATTAGTTAGTACGTCTTTTGTAGATATGATCAATTTGTCTTTACTGACAGGTTATGTACCACAGTCTTTTAAAGTAGCTGTTATTAAACCTCTCCTTAAAAAGCCCACACTCGATCCAGGGGTTTTAGCCAACTATAGACCTATATCTAACCTTCCCTTTATCTCTAAGATCCTTGAAAAAACTGTTGCTAATCAGTTATGTGACTTTCTAAATAACAATAGTATATTTGAGGATTTCTAGTCAGGTTTTAGAGTGCATCATAGCACAGAAACAGCACTGGTGAAAATTACAAATGACCTTTTAATTGCATCAGACACTGGACTTGTCTCTGTACTTGTCTTGTTAGATCTTAGTGCTGCATTCGATACCATTGACCATCTAATTCTATTACAGAGACTGGAACATTTAATTGGAATTAAAGCAACCACGTTAAGCTGGTTTAAATCCTATCTATAAGACCGATTTCTGTTTGTTTATGTTAACGATGAATCATCTGAGCACATCAAAGTTAGTCACGGAGTTCCGCAAGGTTCTGTGCTTGGACCACTTCTATTTACTTTATATATGCTTCCTTTGGGCAATATTATTAGAAAGCACTCCATAAAGTTTCATTGTTACGCAGATGATACCCAGTTATATTTATCGATTAAGCCGAATGAAACTGATCAGTTAGTTAAACTTCAATCATGCCTTAAGGACATAAAAACCTGGATGACCAGAAATTTTCTGATGTTAAACTCGGACAAAACTGAAGTTATTGTACTTTGCCCCGAACGCCTCCGAGACTCGCTGTCGGCAGATCTAATTGCTCTAGAGGGCACTGCCCTGGCCTCCAGCACCTCTGTGAGGAACCTAGGAGTTATCTTTGATCAGGATCTATCCTTCAACTCCCACATGAAGCAAACCTCACGGACTGCCTTTTTTCACCTACGTAACATTGCAAAAATCAAGCACTTCCTGTCTCGAAATGATGCAGAAAAATTAATCCATGCATTTGTTACTTCAAGGCTGGATTACTGCAATTCCATATTATCAGGCAGCCCGAAAAAGTCCCTTAAGATTCTCCAGTTGATTCAGAACGCTGCAGCACGTGTACTGACAGGAACTAGGAAAAGAGATCATATTTCTCCAATATTATCTTCTCTGCACTGGCTCCCTGTGAAATCCAGAATAGAATTTAAAATCCTTCTCCTCACCTACAAAGCTCTTAATGGTCAGGCACCGTCGTATCTTACAGAGCTCATAGTGCCTTATTACCCCACTAGAACACTGCACTCTCAGAATTCAGGGTTTCTTGTGGTTCCTAGAGTCTCCAAAAGTAGAATGGGAGCCAGAGCCTTTAGCTATCAAGCTCCTCTTCTGTGGAATCAGATCCCAGTTTGGGTTCGGAGGCAGACACCATCTCCACATTTAAGAATAAAGACTAAAGACTTTTCTCTTTGATAAAGCTTATAGTTAGGGCTGGCTCAGGAGAGTCCTGAACCATCCCTTAGTTATGCTGCTATAGGCCTAGACTGTCGGGGGACTTCCCATGATGCACCTCTCTCTCTTCACCTCTGTCCTCCTCTCCATCCGTATGCATTCTCATCCCATAAATGCATGTCACTAACTTGACTTCTTCCCTCTCCCAGAGTTTTGTGCTTTGTCGTCCGTCTCTTCTTTCTTAGTGTCACTTTCTGCAGGTATTTCAGTGTCCGGAGATGTTTCTGGATCGGTGACTATGGCGACCTGCTGGGGCAGTGTTGCTGTGTCTATGGTGCAGGGGACGAGTGGCTCGGGTCCTGCTCGTTGGGCTCCACCTGGAGCTGCTCGGTTGTCCGTCTGGACCCATCATCTTCCCTTATGTTTTACCACCTAAACATTTCTAACATAATAATATATATATATATATACAACAATTTTGCCATCATGGCTGTATATGTTATAGTTTTGATGCTATAAATCTATTCTGTACTTACGACATCTATTGCATGTCTGTCCGTCCTGGGAGAGGGATCCCTCCTCTGTTGCTCTTCCTGAGGTTTCTATCATTTTTTCCCCTGTTAAAAGGGATTTTTGGGTAGTTTTTCCTTAATAGAATCAAGGGTCTAAGGACAGAGGGTGTCGTATGTTACAGATTGTGAAGCCCTTTGAGGCAAATGTTATTTGTGACACTGGGCTATATAAATAATATTGAATTGAATTGAATTGAATAATGCTGTATGGCTTCACCATTCCACTGGCAGGAACACTCTGACAGTTTTGGTCTGGCCCCCCTTAGGTCCCATTGGGTAACAATGCTCAGTATGGGCAGTATTGTCACTCGGCAGATTCCACAAACATAGGCATCCATGACTTTGACTGGCTTGTAGAACATACCATTAAACTCTCTTTTCGCCGCGTTGGGCCAGATAGGTTTTCCGTTTCCTCATCCTTCCCATTGGACCGTCAAGGTAGATGGCTTTAAGCATACTACGCATACTACAAGTTCTTAACTTCTCTCCACTCTGTCACCTCCTTCTCCTCTGACAGGAATCCCTTTTTGGCAAAATCCAATTTCTTCAGAGCTCTGCCTGCCCAGAGTCCCGAGGTTGTTCTTCGCATGGCAACCATCCCACTGACAGTAGCCAATTTGACATAGGGTGGTAGGGGTTGTGTGCTATTGGCCATTTTCGGGTCCCTGGTTGTCTTCTAGCTTGGAATTGGTTTAAGCTGCTCCACTCCTGCTACGTCAATACATACTGTTCCCCATGGCACAGTGTTCTCAATGGTGAAGCTGCTGACCCGTTGTCCTCTTCTTCCTGCGTTGCATCTACCGCATACTTTACATTTCTTGAGGACACGGCAAATTTAGCTTTTGGTGATCCAAAGTTGCCGCTTTTCCAATCCCCTCCGCGTGGGTAAGGTGCCTGCATGGCCCAATGCCTCATGCACGGCCAGCACCACGTCCATCACGAACTCTTTTGGGACCACCTGTCCTTGGTGTTTTGTCCCACTCCTCGATCCTGACAAAAACAATTCTTCTTTGCTGCACGTAGTGATCCACTTCCTCCTTTCCTTGCCAGTGAGCTCCTTCTTTTGCATAAGGTGTAGTGCCCCATGCACTACATCAAAGACCATCTCTGCTTATGATGAGGTGTCTTCCTCCTTCATGTCTTTGTCTTTGTTGTCTCGAGTAGTCTGCCTCTCGAAGCGCTTTGAGTCAGGGGCGAGTAGCAGACTCTTTGGGCTATTCAGCGGCGTCATCTGGACCTGGTGAGTCCCTCGACGGATGCTCCTGTACCCCACCTGCGCTTGCAGTTCCTGCGGGGTTGGCGACTTCTGCTGTCCTGGGTCTGCTGCCTGACAATCCGGCTTCTCCAGGTGGTTACCTCTTTGGCGCTCGGGCAGTTTTCCCTCACTGCTGCATGCCTTTCACGGGTAGTCTTTCACTAACAGTGGCTAGCTCCCCGCTGGGGTTCTTCTTTAGGGCACTAGAGAAGCTCCACGTTGGGTGTCAGATCCCGGTTAACCCCCATGCGGGAGGTACTGGACCAGCTCACCATTTAAAGGGTCCGATCCTTAGACTCTCAGAGTATTACGTTAAAGCATTGAATAGGATGTTGCTAGGATGGGGTTTAGTGGCTCTGGTGAGCCCCAAGGAACTGTTAATTGGCTAGAGTAACCTGTAAGAACCTCTTAAAATGTTGTGCACACAACAACCTACTTTTTTTTCATCACCACCACTGATACATCCCACCACAGCAGAGTCATCAGAAAACTTCTGAAGGTGGCAGGACTCTGTGTGGTGGCTGAAGTCTGTGGTGTAGATGGTGAAGAGGAAGGGTGAGAGGACAGTCCCCTGAGGGGCCCCAGTGTTGCTGACCACAGTGTCCGACACACAGTGCTGCAGATGCACATATTGTGGTCTGCCAGTCAGGTAGTCAACAATCCAGGAGACGAGGGGAACATCCACCTGCATCGATGCCAGCTTCTCACCCAGCAGGGCTGGACGGATGGTGTTGAAGGCACTGGAGAAGTCAAAAAACATGATCCTCACCGTGCTTGCCGGCTTGTCCAGGTGGGTGTGAATGCGGTTCAGCAGAAGATGACGGTGTCCTCAACTCCCAGGTAGGCGAACTGAAGGGGGTCCAGGAGGGGTCTGACCATGGGCTGTAGCTGTTTCAGCACCAGTCTCTCCAGGGTCGTCATTATGTGGGATTTCAGTACCACCGGTCTGTAGTCCTTGGAGCCACTGTGATGTGGCGTTTTCGGGACAGGAACGAGGCAAAATGTCTTCCACTGAACAGGGACCCTTTAAAGACTCAGGCTCAGGTTGAAGACATGTTGAAGAACTCCACCTAGCTGGGGGGCACAGGCTTTTAGCACCCCGGGGCTAACTCCATCGGGGCCAGCAACCTTGTTTGAGTGGATAGCATGTTACACTAAGCTTTAGCAAGGGCAGTAGTAAAACAGCGGAATTCAAATTTCAATCTTAAAACACCTGATTCAAATATATCATACAGTAAATTTCAATAGGTTATCTGTTTCTGAAAGATGGAGAGAAAGCAGAGTCTCTCTCGCCAGACCAAGTCTCTGATGAACATTTCACAGCTCTGTCCAAAGCTCCCAAAATGTTCTAGAGACTCACATCTGTATTGACAGTGTGAGAAAAAAGGAATTTCAGTCCGAATTTGTGATTCTCTGTCACTGGAGAAAATGGTTAATCTTTTGTGTGCTCAGGTCCTCTGACAGTGACAAAACCTTAGAAGTTCCTTTTTGTAGATGTTTCTAGTCAAGAGCTCCCTCTTATAACTCTTCAGATGAAAATGCACAAGGAACTAACCCCATTTCTCTCTCTGTCTCCCTAATTTACATCATTCTATGTGACATGCTCATGTTACACACACTTTTGACATCTCATAGCACATACACTCATTTCTGTCCATTGTTGACCCTCTTTTGTTATGACTGTGTCCAGCACTCTAACTCATAACATTGTCAAGGTCTTCACAGTGCAACATTCCTCTAATTGTGCTTCAGTTTGTCAGACATTTAGCTCTCGCAGCTCTAGTAAACACATTTATCTAGTTAAAACATTCTTAAAAACATAATTAATAGTTAATGATTAATCTTGATTATTTTCATTTGTATATTGTACCAAAGCAATGTAATATTATCCTACTCTTTATTTCTCCCTTACTCCCAGTTTAATCAAAACAGGGGTACCAGGATCTCAACTCACTTGACAGAGCCCTAGCACTTAGAATGGTTTCAATAACTGCAGGCGAAAGCCCAGTGTTCCTTAGCTGGTACCCTTAGAGGGATAATTTTTGTATGAGTCTATACATTTATTTAGGACAGTCCTATTTATTCTGTCTTTTAAAGTATGAAAAGTAAAATTACTCATTGTGCAGTAACATGTTCTCTGTTTTATAGTCAATAAGATCATCATTGTGGCGTTGCTGTCCTTTGACTACCACATAGGCTATCGCTAAAAAGTCAACTTCTCATGAGCTCAGATAAACAGCACCATCTACTCCAGCACTGCCATGGCCTGTGTGAAGAGGCGCAGGACTGAAACGTTCCTGAATGGAGATGTGTAAATGTAAATGTCCGACAAAATTGCATTAATGTTCTCCCACCACTACAGGAACACCAGGTAACTGCTAAAGTAGGTTAAGGTTGTCTGAGATTGACTGCGATTAGTTATTGGTTTGATTAATGGTTTACAGTCTAATACTGTGTTTGTATTGATTACTGACAGTGGCTGATCAGGCTAATTATCTTTATTATTATACTCAGTTTTTAATGGTAGTATGCAGTAAATGTTGCCCTTTGTGTGTTAAATTATTTTACTAATGAAAAATGTGCTTGGTGGTGTTATGACTCTAGATGAAACTTGAAAGTTCAGCATTCTCGTTGCCCTTTAGCTTCCCTTTTTAATATTTAATCAACCAGAAATGCTAATGTTTCTGCTGTGTAATATGACAGCTGCAGTGTTTTTACAGATTTTGGATTTTATTAATTTAATTTCAGATACATTTTCAACATACATGAATAACCCTAATTCCAACAATATAACATCAAACACGGGTTTGAAACTACAATATGTAAAAAAACAACACTAATTTGACCCACTCAAATGAACGCCTGTGGGTCCTGGGGACTCACTAAATTGAAAAGCTATCAATTTTCTGTCACCAATATAACAAGGACAGGTCCTCACATGTGAAGACCTTCTTGGCAATAAACCTGATCAAGTTTTTCACATGTGAGGACTTTTCCTTGTTGCATGATAATAATAATAATAAACATAGTAAGAAAAAAATTTAAGCAAGTAATGCAAGTCAAGAAGCATAAATAGGAAATAGAAAATCAACATTTTTGTCACTGTGCCAGTGTTATCCAGCTGTAAAAAAATTCAACTGCAGTCCTTTGGTGAGATGTTTTGAAATCTATGATAAAATGTACAGAACGAAGACAACAGGATGCCATGGAGACAGCAACAAAACAATAACTCTCAAGAGGGCATAATATAAATCATAAATAATATTTCACACACTCTTACCAATGTAGGCAGTTATGCATTTATTTATTTAACATTACCCTGGTACAGATCCTGCGCTTGGATAATATTACACTTTTATAGAAGGGTCACTCTTGACTTTTGTTTTGATATATTTACTTTTACTTCTGGGTCACATGCCTCGCATTTTTTGATTTGTAAACATCCAAATTGGACCTGCATTTGGATCTCGTTCTTTGCGTCTTTTATACTGACAACAAAAAGCTTTTTCCGTTTTTGGTTTCTAACTAAGACACGAACTGCCATGAATGTACACGGACCCTGAAGGTTGGCGCACTATAACTAGTGGGTCATAAGTGATGATTGAGAGGGATCACTTACACAGGATTATTCAGGTGATAATATAAGACATTGCAGTTCTACAATGCCTCCCTTTGCTGCTCTGCTTTATTTTGAAAAGAACGCGTGAGTGTTTTGACGCTAAACTACACTCTCTTCACAATGTGGGGCTCACACATCGGTCGGAAGAATGGTAAACCTATAAACTCGTTAGTTAGTTATAATTTAATTAATTGAATCTTGTAAGAGAGTAGTTTACATGGTGATTCACGCTGTTATTGCATTGTTTGTACATGTCATTAAGAGTCCCAAACTGTGAAAATGTGTCGAGCTAAATAACATGCTAGAAGATGGTGGAAACACGTCAATTAGTGCCCTTGGAGAGCGGAATGAGGTATGAGGAGATTGTGTGGAGTTCCTATTGTTAACAGACAAGATTTAGTTTAAGGAAAGGGAATGCCATTACTTCATTTGTTTATGGGTTAATTGCACATATCAATATAAAAACAACATATTCTTTCTGTAAACAATTATAATGCATTGTATGTAATTTAAAAGAAGCATGTGATATTTTACTTATCATAAAGGCTTAAAAACACTTGTCATTTCATATTGGTCATTAGTTAAAATGATTTGTATTGATTGTAAACATGATTAATATATGAACATGATTCATAGGTAAATTATTGGTGAAGCTACATTGAAGTATTTGTATTTCTTCTGTTTATCCTGTAGTTTTCACGGTGTTCATGGTGCACATGCTGCATGATGCTCATTGAGAGAAGAAATAAATTAACACCCGTTTGAAAATCTCTGCGTCTTGACTAATAAATCCAAGGGGCTGCTACAGTGAAATCCACTAACGGTACCTGAAAGGTTATCCCAGTAATCTACTGGGAACTATGTGTGTAAAAAGCTACATTTACTCAACAAATGTTATTGTATGCTCTTTTATACGTCTACTTTATGCTCCACTACATCTCAGAGGCAAATATTGTACTTTTAAGCCTACTCGACCACAATTTATTTTATATACTTATTTACTAGTCACTTTACAGATTCAGATTATTAATTAATCATATTTGTTAAGACTTGTATGACAGATGAATTTCAAATAAAACATTGAAATTTAGCACCATAAATACAGTCTGGATGTGCCTGCTGGGGACTAAAAGGTTTCATCTCTGCTGCTGGGTTTCCCCTTCATTGTCAGTGCAGCTGAGACATTACATATGGTGACTGTAAATGAGTAATGACTGGGGCAAAGATCATTAAAGGCATGTTGGGTATTGTAGTGCATTGTGTCTTGGCAGTTCGTTAAATGTAAAAGTAATCCATGTACACACAGGGAGACCACCCTTGGATATATTAAGTAATGTGACAACAATAACAACTCTAACTGGTCGGCATCTTATTGAAACGTTATTTCGTGTCAGGGAGCACAGAACTGATGGCCGACGGACTACATCACCCACAATGCAACGAGGTGTCAATTGTGAAGCGCTGCCTGGTGCGTACGTGTTTGACAGTTATTCAAAAATGGGGTGCGGAAGTGGATGAGGGTGACCGCTTCTAAGTCAAATCCCGTCTGAATAATCACCCCCACAAATTCACGTTGTCATGTCACATCATGGTATGTTTCTACACATAGATCCGCGTGTGTTCACAAGCAAATAAATAAATACACAGAAAAACGAATGTATGGACACACTGCTTCAGCTGGGCAATGACCGTGGTGTTGTGCTGACCAAAGAGAGAGGTAAAAAAGAGTGGAAGCTCACTCTGCCACCATTTCGGGCTACGAGGACGTCATCAAAAAGGTCTTGGGTAAAAAACGATTAAAATACTTGTTTTTATAATTTGTTATTTTTAATTTTTAAGTTGAAGTTTAACTTATTTTATTGTTAGGTTAAAACTGTTTTTATTTTCGGTTATTGTCAAAGTAAAAAAAAACAAAAAAAAAATAGCCAGATTAAATTTTCATACATGTAATGAATTTTACTCACTTACAGACTTTTATTCATGTTCGTACATTTTATTTGCGAAATCGTCAGTCTTGTAAATGGTTCACGCTTCAACCAATCCGAAGGACTTAAATGAGAGGAAAGATGTCATCTTAGGGGTGAGTCACCCTATGCGAACAGACAATCTTTGGCGCTAGCTAAAGGGGCTAACGAGCAACACCGGAGACCGGACACTGGGCAGCGCCGTTCCTCGCTTCGGTATGATGCCAGGTGACAGCAACATGACCGCCGTCGTTCAGAGAATAGCTCGGCAGGCCCTCCTCACCTTCAGGAGCCCACCCCGGGTCGGCGAAGAGGCCGGTAAATCTTTCCTGGAGAACCAGAGCAAACTAAAGAGCCTGATGACGGAAGTGCGAGCGGCGGACCTGAAGCTCGTTCCGCGGAGAGCCGACGACGGCTCGCCCGGCGTGCCCCCTCCGGTTACCTACATGCACATCTGCGAGACGGACCATTTCAGCATGGGCGTGTTTCTCCTGAAAAGCGGCGCCTCCATCCCCCTGCACGACCACCCGGGGATGCACGGCATGCTCAAAGTCATGTACGGAAAGGTCAGGATCAGCTGCTTCGACAGGCTGGAGCGGCCGGCCGGTAGCCCGCAGGTGGCGCCTCCGCTTCCCGCGGCCCAGGTGGGCGCTCTGCGGCGCTGCGTGCTTCGCTCCGCCGGGGAGTACACGGAGGAGAGCGGCCCGTGCGTCCTCACCCCTGACCGGGACAACCTCCACCAGATCGACGCTGTGGACGGCCCTACGGCGTTCATGGACATCCTGGCACCGCCGTACGACCCGGACGACGGCAGAGACTGTCACTATTACAAGGTTCTGACAGACGCGGAGGTTAAAAACAGCGAGCAGGAGGAGAAGGAGAACGAGGTCTGGCTCATGGAGATCTCACAGCCTCCGCATTTCTGGTGCGGAGGGGAGCCGTACCCGGGCCCGGAGGTCTGCCTCTGATCCATCGGACTGGCCTACAGCCGCTAAATGTCAACTTTTCTCGGCCTGGTCTGGTTTGTGCACCTTGCACAGAGACACAAGGCCCGGGCCTTTGGACTTGGTTGGATTAACTGGGGTAAATAAAGGGGGTCACTCTAAATCATTAATCCAAGTGTCAGTAGCACGTGAAGCCATAACAGGATAGAAGCAAATTAAGAGGGTCAACTGTGGGCTTTTTTTTCTTTCTTTTTTTTTTATTTTTTTAAGACCAAAAAAGTAACTTTGCAGGAACAAGCGATCACCTGTTCCTTTAGGGAAATGATACAGCACAAATTTAGTCAACCTCGTTGTTAACCGCTGCAACTTAAAGGTGAAATATAATAACTGAAGTTTTTTTTTTTTTGGGGGGGGGGGGATTGGCGCCTCAGGCAAAACTAAACAACATCCTGTTTGTATGATCCCTTTCTTTATCTACATTAAGGACATTGCTTCGAGGAAAGCAGGTAGTTGAATCATTCTGCTTTTAATGCTGGTTTTCTGTATTGTGGGGATACCAACTGCCATATTTTAGATAGTACTCTTATCCCCAGAAAGGGAATGAAACACATTTTCCTGATGCCCTTTAATTCTCTGCTGTTGTCTATGTACAGTGTAATCTTTCTCCTGTGTTGCCATCTCTGAAATATCCTAGACTCTGTATAGGAAGACATTTCGGTCTCTGAGTTTTGAAGCATCAACATCTCAGGACATTAGTGTGGACGAATGACAGCTGTAACCAGGGGAAGACAGCACTTCTGAAGTGCCGAGGTCACATGTTGTTACTTTGACACTGAAAGCCTTGCCTGTCTCCTAAAATGTTTCCCCACTTGCACGTCTGGGTTTATCTGATGGATTTAGATTTTAATTAAAGATGGTGTCATTTTGCAACCCAGCAGAGGAGCGTGCCATCAATCAGCTGTCAGGGTTTAAACTTAAGTTTAAATACCCAAATTGGAGTCACAAATGATGTAAGCAATAGGCTAAAATAAGACCCTGACGGGTATTTTGGATGGGAAGATGCCAAGAAATGACAAAATTGATAGGGTGCTAATGCTGCGTTCAGGAAAAGTCAGGAAGTCAGAACTTTGCTGCTTGCATCTGGAAGCTTGGGGGAAGACTTCTGAACCTCGATGTTTCACAGTATGCACTGTTCAGCGACACTCTTGATAAGTTTTTTTTTTTTTTTTTTATAAATATGCTCAATTTCAGCTGTCAGTATCGCACGACCTTCAGTTTAAAGCAAGTACATGCTGGTGGTTAAAAAGCTAATGATATTTATTTACAACCGTGCAGTTATAATAACAGTTGCTGTCTGTTGCATGAGGGATGCGATGCATGCATCTTTCCACGCTGCAGCACTAAAACCCAAAACTTGGAGTTATAATCTACTCGTTGGGAATCCCAGACCTCATCTTGAATGCAGCATTAAAACCATAAGTGTCCTGAGCACGGAGTTGTCTCTGCAGAAGTCTCCCGGGACCACAGAAGGACTGTGTCCATGTGATTTGATCGTTCTCCCGCATCAGGCTCTGTGATGTCTGTTCCAGTTGGATAAGGAACTTCTTCAGGTCTCTTTTGAAGGCTGTAAATATCTAAAACTGCGTTGTGATTGGTCCTCAGGGCTGTTTTGTGATTCATATTGCTGACTGATTTTTCAGCAGATTGTTTTAAGAAGAGAGAGGTTTTCACTATGTCAAAAATGTCCGTGTGATTTCCAGAAATGGAACTGATCAGTCACGCAAGGTGAATTTAAGGGTTCTGTTTATAATGATGTTTATGGTTAAAATGGTGATGATTTCCAGCTCTGCAGCAAAGAATGAAGCTAAACAAACGAATTCTCTGCTATTTAAAATCAGCACTTACAGTAAAGTAATGTTCATGTTGGAGGTCTCGCTCAAAAATGTGTGTACGCACTGTTGAAACTGCCATTTCTGGAAACTAGTGGTGGCGTGAAATTAACGCACTTGTAGTCATATTAAAATATCTGCATGCAAAGTTTTGGAAAATTGGACCGTTTTGAAATGTGAAATTATTATTATTTTTTTATTTCAAACGACATCATAATTTGGATAAGAAACCTGTCCAGAGTGGCTACGACATTTTCATTTGGGAAAAGTGAATACGACTGATGTGCTGTCTGTTGTATCGCTGTCAACTGTACAAGTCTTCCAATTAGCTGATGCTTCAACAACAGGAAGCTCTTTAAATCAGGCCTCAGTCCAGGATCTGATTCTCCGAATCCAGTCTGTGTGAAATGAACGGCAACTGCGTCGATGTGATTTGCATGTAATGTTTTTCTTTTGTCTTTCTGTCAGCTCATATAAAATGTGCTGTTTTATTTTGCCTGCTTTGTTTGCGCTGCCACTGACAGAACCAACAAAAAGTTTAGAAAACGTTTCCTTCAGTATGAAATGTTTTGGAGAAGTCTCTCGTTCCTCTGGGCATTTCTCTGAAACATGTCGGCACCATAAAATCTACTAAATCAAGTTGCCGACCTACATTTTCTTGGACTTTCAATAAGACTTTATATTTCCCAGCTCTGTATGATTGAAGTGCCTGTATCTGTGTCTTTATTGGAGCCCAAAGTTAAATGTTTAAAGTGCATTAAATGGGGAAAATTGTATTTCACACAGCAGCTGTGGAGGTGTAAAGGAATACTGCAGAGGAATAAAGTGAATAAAGTATACTTCTGCAAAGACACATGTAAGCGTCTCTGCAGCGAGGGGCGTTATGTAGAGGTCGTCCGATTCATCGGTTTTGCCGATTAATCGGCGCCGATAGTTGATTGGTGGAACAATCGGCTATTGGCAAAAATCCAAACCGATAGTTTTTCCGGGTTGCGTGCATTGCTGGAGTGGCTGAGAAGAGTGTGCTGCCGTTAGAGTACGAGAGCGTTGAGAAGGGTTTGCTGGTGTTATACAGTCCGATAGCGGCCTCTAGAGGCAGAGTGAAAATCATCACTGATGCCTCCTTCTATTTGTTTTGACGCGTGATGCTGCACGCACGGAGAGCACACGAGGCGCTACGACTGCTGAAACATCAGATGCACATTTAAACAACAGACAGCGAAAAGGTATGTATACAAAACACTACAGTACATGTTGTCATATCGTTTGTTAGCTTTTCCTGCTCTAGCGTCCAGACCGTAGTCGGGAAGCACTGGGGAGATTCACCTCCAGGTCCGAAGTCGGTAATAGCTTCGGAGCTAACGACACGGGGAAACTTCTCTGTGACTTAAGGAGCTGTGGCATTTATTTATGCATCATCCACATATCTCACCGTACATACTCCTATAACTTATACTTCACCGTTAAGTAGGGGTGTAACGGATCGCAGATTTACTTGCAGATTAATCTAAATAGTTTAGCGATCGCAGAGTGAAATATAGTTTTTCTGCTGATATTACTTTCTAAGTAATTGCGTTATTTGAAACTCCGTTACACCACTACTGTTAAGTTTTTTTTCTGTTCCTGTCGCTAGCACTATATAGCTCATACCGGATTCTTTCTCTCTTGTTATTGTTTCTCGCGCACACGCTACTTCCGCTCTCTCTCTCCCTCTCCACTTGCCACACACACGTCACGCACTGCCCTATTCGTTAAAGGAGCCGCACAGTCTCAAAACACATTATAAAGTAATTAATTTGTTGAGTAGATGCTGCATTAATCGAGAAAGAACAGCATTATGTTTGTTTGCTGGACGAGGCGTTTATACTTGACGCGCTGGTCGTTGTGCTATTCTTTGAAACGACAGAGGGCAACTAAAAGTAATTGTTCTATAAACCATCAGGAAAAAGCATCGAGAAGAAGTGGGCTAACGTACACAGGTGATGTTATTTATTTTAGTACACGTCACCTTACACCACACTACAAAAGAATCGTGTAAAACTCAGTAAACCTTGATATTACTTGTGACATGAGAACAAAATATATGCACACATGTATACAACTAAATTAACTAATCTCTTAAATATTTCCTAATTTCACAAAACATTTTAGTTTTGTGAATTTTGTTTTGATTAAACATGAATCTTTATTTAAAAGAGCATATGTCTGCTTTTGTAGGCTCATTTTGTAAATATAAGCACCTAATTTGTATGTGCAAACTGGGTGCAGGTATGATGAGACGTCATGCTCGGCTAGATTCGCCTAGAACTCATTCATTTTCGGATGCGGAGTTGCGCGAGCTGTTACAAAAAATGCGCTGCCCACCGCCAGGCGAAATGGGGTATTCCGCACCCAACGCGTACGACTGCCCACTCCGCGTTGACGTCATTTTTGCCTCGCGCACCCTCGTGCTCGTGCAGACGCATCGAGTATAAACAAGACTTTAGTGTCTCAAGCGGTTAAAACAATGCAACAAAAATAAACGCAAGTCCGACCCAAATGTTTAACGTCATCTATCAATTAATCGGTTATCGGCAAGTATGGTCCAACCTAGTTATCGGTATCGGTAAAATCCACTATCGGTCGACCTCTAGTTATGGGTAAGGGAGGTCTCACAGGAGCCTGTGTGGCCCTCGGAGTCACCCCAGCTGACCCTTCAGGAGACAGGTTTAAAGTGAAACACCGGAGCGTAAAAGAAAGAAAGCACGGTTTGAACACCTCTCTCATGGTCTCTTCCCCCCACCTTCTGTCCTTTTTCACCCTTGCATTTGGAACAGCTTGTGAACACCTTTAATTTTAGATGTTGTTGGACAACGCGTTTTTTAGGAGAGGGAGCCTTTGGCTATCTCACAAGTTGATTTGATTTTAAACATTGAGTCTTAAATTCAATAAATAGAAATAAGGGGGCACTAGTTTCAGGCTCCAACTCCAGTGTGCCAAAACCAATCACTCATGTCCAGCACATTAAATTGCAGTGTGACACATAACTGGTCCTGATGAAGTTCATTGTCTGACAAACCAGAGAAACGCGTGAGAGTGCCTTTTTTTTCTTTTGTGACTGCGTTCATTTGGAAGCATGTTGCAGTCTCCTGCCTATATGAGAATAATGAAAGGACCAACATCGCTGGGTAAATGTGTTTTGGGGAAACAGAAGTTGTTTTGGAGTAAGATGGGGAAAAGCAAAGAAGTGCTCCCCTGTGCTGTGCCAATAAGCCAATTATTAAGTTATTAAAATCCAAAATGCAGCCATCTTGCCTTCTCTGAAGATGAATTATAAAATAACTCCGGTGTGTGCCTGCTGTACACTGTCCAGGTGCTGCACTGCTCTCTCGTGGCTGAGTTCCTCTTTTTTTGTTCCATCAACATATTGAGTACAAATATCGATTTTTGAAATATGTAAATTCAATTAATTTTTCCCCCACGCCTAACTTTGTAGCTTGTTCAAAGTATACCTTCATGCCTACATTTATTTGCACCTCTACACATTTACATATGATGGAAAACCATGTTCATATACTATATACTGTAAGTTCTCAGGGCCTCTATATATCTCAGCTGACAGTCTATTATTATATATTGGCCTTCAGCTTATATATTTGCATTACAGTTTAACAGAAGGTTCCCTAGTTTATGATCTCCTTCCTGCCCCCCGCTGTTTGCTGTTAATGCAAGCTCAACACTACATCTGTTTCACATTAAAAGAGGCCATAGACGGCATCATCCAATCCCCTCTCTTGGACAGCTCTTACTGTGAAACATCTGCAGGAAGTGTTGCATGTCGTTGGCATTAGCGTAACATCAAAATGAGACTTAATTTTAATAATGAGTAACTCAGAACATTAAAGGGGCCCAGTGGAGTTTTATGTAAACAAACAGAAGTTGTGTTTATATCCAGTGTTGCTCACCAAAACTCAGTGTATCCTTGAGGTCTAATAAAAGCAATGAATGCCTTTCCTTCCACATAAAACACTTGAAAAGCCAAGTTGTCTCATGCATTTACATTTCCTTCAGCAATTTCCTTTGTCCCTGTGTTTGCCGGCACATTACTGCCACCTGTGGGCCAGTGGGAAAATGACACCATTGGCAGGAAGGTGTATCGTATCACCTGGGACAAACAAAACAGGGACCCACTCATAGAAAAATGGTCTATAGTAAATGTAAATGGACTGTACTTGTATTGCGCCTTTCTAGTCGTCCGACTACTCAAAGCGCTTTCACACTACAGATCACATTTACCCATACACACACATTCATACACTGATGGCAGGAGCTAACTGCCCATCAGTACAAATTAAACTAACCATTCACACACACTCACACACCGAAGGCACAGCTTCAGGAGCAATTTGGGGTTCAGTATCTTGCTCAAGGATACTTCGACACATGGCTGGGGGAAGCAGCGATCGCCTTCTGATTGGTAGACAACCGCTCTGCCACCAAGCCACAGCCGCCCTAAGTGCTACTTGAGGTCAAAAATTCCACAGAAGACCTTTAAGTTCATACGCTACATGGCCAAAACTATGTGGACACCCAAACAATGCACCTGTGTTCGATAGTTGACCATCCCAAAATCATGGGCTGCTATCACAGCCGCCACTCTTCTGGTTTCAAGCTTTGTTGCAGGGACTTGCTCCCATTTAGACGCTTGAGCATTAGCGAGGTCACAACACTGATGTGGGCTGATCAGGCCTGGCTCACTGTTGCCGTCCCAGCTCATCCCAAAGGTGTTGGATGGGGTTGAGTTCAGGGCGCCGTGCAGGCCAGTCGAGACAAACACAAACCGCTGACACAAAATTGGAAGAACAGTTTTGTCAAAGTTCACTACTGACAAAAAACACAAATCTTCAACCTCATGGTCCATTTATTAGCTGTTCTGGAGTTTTTGATAACATGACAAGATCTTCCCCAGCAAATGGACTTTCAAACATGGATGCGAAGACTTGTGATATGATCGAAAGCTCCAGAAGAAACCACTAAATATAGACACTGAGGTGAGACTGTTTTGCAAACCGTTTAATACATGCCCAAATTAAAGTGCAGCAACAGCAGGCAGCCACAACAACTCGACAAGCAAACATTTATTTGCATTGACAAGAAGCATCAGTCCGGCAGAATAAAAGCTTTAGTGCTCAACTTGTTTGCATAAAAATTATAAAACACAAAAACATAACTTTTATTTGCCCAGTGAATCTTTCCCTCTGTATCTCACATTCATCAAGTAGAAATACTGGTTGGGTCTTCACGAGTATGAGCAGGTCTGTGCGTACACCGGCCGAAAATAAAATCTAACCACACAGGAGCAGATCATCAGGCTACAGACTCATACAGATCCCAACCAAGTCACATGTGCTGCATATAAGAATGAATGAACCAACGTCAGATGCATAAGTGAAACCTATTAATATATATCAGCGTTTCAACATTTCTAATATGATACAAAAACCAGGTTAAAAAAAGATTAATTTCGCTGCATCTAGCCAATAAAATGTTCACTGAGTTTATGATTTGTGATGTCACAGTATCTCTTGGGTGTTCTCTGACATCACTGACATACGACTTCCTCCTTTTATTACTCCAACAAGCTTCTTTTTTATATGGTGAATGTAATTACTGTTTGGCATCTATTTTTATGTTTTTATCAACCTTTCAAAATGTTGCAGGGTGACATAGCTTAGGTGCATATAGTTTAAAAACAGCCATTTAGATAAAAATTTAAAAAGCATCAATTGTGATATTTAGTCTTTGTCATCACAACAATACAAAATACTGACTGTGTATATCTGTCTCATGTAAACCCTGCAAAATGCCTTTTAGCTTTTAACTTTTAACTGATATTTTTTCAGCTACGGTAATGGTGTTGAACATTGATGAAGTATTTAAATTAGACTTTGCGACTGAGAATCAGTGATGGGATGAATCAAATTCTATTTTTCTCACTACAAAACCAAAATGCTGAAGAGATAATCTTGTGTCATTATTGTAGTTTTCAAGTGAAGCTATGCTGATTTTGTGAAATTGTATCTCTGTGTGTTTGGGAGTGGGTGGAGGGGAGGACTGGTGCACAAAGACTTGCAGGATTTTGGTCTTTGCAGCATGACCTGTAGTTGCATCCCTGAGAATACGAAGCATAGACAGCAGACACAATGCCTTGCCACAGAGCACTAAAGCAAACTGTAGCAGTTAGGCACATTGTTGCACACATTCGGAAACTAATTGTGTTTTAAAGAGCATTGGCACACAGACACCAACTGTTATCAGCTTTACCGCAGGCTAAATTCAGTAGTGTAAGCCAAACTCCCTTTACATTTCTTATAATTTAATGCCAAAATGTCCAGCTTTGTTTGTGTGGACACACATTTGTGTTAATAATCTGGACCACTGACTGATGAGACAGGAATTATGGTGTAGTTAATGTGATAAAAAGTGAAGGTATAACCAAACACAAACATTGGGAACCCTGGTTGTGATCCTCCCTGATTTTTTAAAGATATGGCTTCCTAAGAGATTCTTCCGTTTTTTCTTTGAGAACAATATAAACTACAAGTTCAGATTTGGGCTCTGCAGGTAGGCTGTGGCAGGAGCCGATCCAGTTCATGTTCAAATGAAGAAACTTTACATTCAGCAGCATCGGGCCGTGCGCGGGGAGGATTAGGACGCAGAGGACTTTTTCTCCTTCTGCCTGAGGTGAATCTTCATGTGCCGCCTCCTCTCGTCACTCCGGGCGAACTTTCTCCCGCACTGGTCGCAGGAGAAGGGTTTCTCCCCGGTGTGCGTGCGAATGTGGGTGGTGAGGTGGTCACTGCGGCTGAAGTTCCTCATGCAGATGCGGCACTGGAAGGGTTTGTGGCCGGTGTGGATGCGCAGGTGCCGGCTCAGCTCGTCCGACCGGGAGAACCTGCGGTCGCAGCTCTCCGCCGGGCATGGGTACGGTCTCTGGTGGACGGGCGTCTTGCTCGGACGGTTCGGGTACTTCCTGGGTCTCAAGATCGGTCTCAGAGGGAGGTTCTGGTGGTTGGGGAAAGCGGCGGCCATTGGACCATCGGCGACCGGCGAGGGCGCACCGAGCGTAAAGTTTCTGATGGTGTTGAGAGGCGTGAGAGGCGGAGGCATCCTGAGGGAGTCTAGCGGGTACGGGAGGGATTTCCTCTCCGGGAAAGACGTCTGGATATCTCTCTGGCAGCTTTGCTGGTAGAAGCCTCCGTACTCGGGCATGATGGACGGTTTGGGCACAGAGTTGTAGGATGGAGGCGGGTGGTAGGACACGGCACAGGTGGACGTCGCCAGGTACCCCCCTGCCGACTGGTCTTGGTACATATCACCGCTGCAGGAATAGGAAGAGTGAGGGTGAGGGGGCGCGTACATGTGACCGATGTCAGACTGACCGTGCGCCATGGTATCGTCCGCTGCGTCTCCTCCTCCTGCGTAAATATCGGGTGATGTTGAAGGAGATCCAGAAACCGTGGCCGGTCCCGGGGTGGCGATGTCAGCGGTGACCACGTTGATAACGTCCCCTGGTGTCCACGGTCCTCCCGCACCTCTGGAGTCCACCGAGAATTTGCCGGTAAACGCCACAGGGTGCGTGCGTAAAGTTGCCACGTACTGCGTCAGGTCGCCGTGGAGGAGCAGCCCAGGTGCGCTTTTCTCCTCGAACTGAAGGCCACCTGAAAAAGTAGAGAAGTACAGTCGGTTAGATTGAAAATAAAGAATCATAGTTACCTTGTCATCAGGCCATCAGAACATTTTGGTACAATCAGAGTCAGAATCGTGTACTTTCAGCCGAACCTCCATGTACACAAATGACACAAACTCTTACCGCTTTCATTCTCAACAGGTTTCCCTTCATGTTCTTCAGCCTCCTCTTTAAAAACAATCGACGTCTGTGAAGACAACGCCCCCCCCGCTGCGTACACATCTTTAGGAATACTATCTACAATACTGCTGAGAGACATAGAAACCTCATCAATTACTTCAGTCATTCTGTCTTTGAAGGTGGAGATTGGGCGATTTAAACTAACAGGTCACTTTCTCCAATGTTCTGCCCAACGGACTCTCAAACATTCTGAACATTTTCCCTCATTTTGTCTGTTCCGCCTCTCATCTCTTGTAAATAGCTCCTGGGTGGTGCAGTAAGGTTATAAAGGGAATCCCTGGGTGTCCCGTTACGCCATTTACCAAATATGGACTTAGGTTTGTTTTGTTTTTTTAAAGAGGGAACTCCGGAAATAGGATTGGCGGAGCTCGCAGTGACAGAACGTGGTAACAATTAAAATTACATGTTAGAGTTTCAATAAATATCCCAGACGTAAAATTTGAATGTGAATTTGACGATTTAATTTGAACATTTAAGCCCTTCACAAACATCAGCACGTGCATTATGCTGCTGGGAGACTCGCGTAAAGGGGGGTGGGGTTCCATTATTCGGAATTCCGGTCACACTTTCTCCATAAATGGATTCTCCGGTGAGGTGAGAGGATCTCGGTCTGCGTACATGGCTGGTATCCGGGCGTTACATTGTGATGTCTTTGTGCCAGCTGAGCCCACACACTGACTGCATCTCTTGTCTTGTCAGGAACAGATTATTTCTCTGACTGAGTCTTGCTATTGTTGGCCCGTTGAGATGTAAGGGGTGATTCATAACCTTTTCTTTTTTTCTAATTTCCGTGAGAAGCTGGCTGCTCTTGACGATGTCCCTTGGTGTTAAAAAACATATTTATAATTTAGTCTAGTTTTATGAAGGCATAGTGCAGGATATGTTAGTGCTGCGAACAGACAGAGAAAACGAGAAAACCTAGAGCTGCAATTATTGCAGGAGTCAAGGGGGGGCGACCCACTGTATTTTGACAGACAGCAAGTCCATTTCATATTATCCAAGAAATTTTTTTTAAAATGCAATTATTTGAAAACACAGGGTTATTTCTTGAAATATGTACTCAATAGTGTCGCCCCATCGTGAAACTTAGAGATTGCTGTTGAACTGAGATCTCCAACATCAACAATCTATTTGAGGTTAAATTAAGAATTTAAAAATTGTCTGGTTGAGTAGAGCTGACGTCACGTTTTCCACATATTAACAAGTTTTAAGTCTGTGTGGTTTTATCAAAGTTTTTGGGGGTGAAATAGATAGAAAGTTCTGATTGACTCTATTTTCTACAGACTTGACGAAAACCCTCAATTTTTCATGTTCATTTTCCTTTTCAAATTTGTGATCTTTTGTGATAAATAAAGAGCCTGATAAAGAGCAACACTACAGCCAGTCAGGTCACGGCTCCACTGCCATCACTTCAGTGGCATCTACTGTCCTTCGGTCTTTTCTAAAATGAGGAAATGACAGAAAATAAACCCAGATAAGTGTTTCCCACCAATCCAATTTCATTAAACCTGCCTATTTATTTTTGTGGTCACAGGACGTGTGGAGTGGATGTCTAAAGCAGGGAAACAAGTAATCAGTTCAGCATACAGCTAACACACACACATCCTTGTGGCTTGAATTAATCAGGAAAAAACATTTACTGATAATTTGACTCTCCACAGGTCTGCTGTCAGACAACAAAACAGGGTACTCACAAATTGGAGTGTATGGAGTGAAATGCTGCGATGCTGCAGCCTGATCTTATAGGAAATGTATAGTATACATGTCATGTTTTTCATGTAACGTACAAAAAGAAGTGGAGCGTTTGAACTCAACCAAGATGGGGTTATGTGACATGAACCAAAATAATTGACCCTAGCCTGACCGAAAAAGAAATTGGAATACAAATAATTAACTTTGGCAGGATTTTCTTATTAATTCACAGAAAATACATACTCGTAGTTCCGTTACAACAACATGGTGAGGGCGGGGCCACGGGAGCAGGACTGAAGGGAGCACAAAGGAAATATCACATCACTTCTACTAGAAACCACTGCAACAAGAAATAAACATGGATCATGAAGAGTGTTTAGTTGCAGGGCCAAACCACGATCTGTCCATTCAACTCTTCGGGTCCAGAGTAAAACTGAACCCAAAAGCCAAACTGGATTAAAACTGAATAGACTGTGGCAAAACGTTGTCGCTAATTTGCCAAAACAAACTCATACAACTTTTACAACAAAATTGGGCGATTGCTTTTCTTCATACACCCCAAAAAAATGCACTGTCACACACAGTTGGTGTGTGTTGCCCTTAAAGGTACCCTGTGGTACCACTAGTAGTGCTGTAGAGAAATGCTTTTACAGATGGGTCCCTGTTTTGTTTGAATGGCGCATGAGGGCACAAATGGACATGGCAGACGTGATATGTATTCCCGCTGCTGGTTTCATACTCTCCCAAGGTCGACAGTTAGAGTTGGTGAGTGCAGAAAAACATAGAGATGTGCCAACAAACGCAAGGAAGAAGAGAACTGATAGCTAGAAAGCACAGATGAAAACATTGAAATATTTAAAATATATTTTAAAAAATGCTTTACAAATGTTTTATGAGGAAGGAAATGCATTTAACATGTTAGACCTCACAGATACACACAATCTGTTTAGGTGAGAAACACTGAATGCAATCAATGAATGCAAAGAAAACTCTGCAGGGCCCCTTTAAAGAGTACTCGACCGCTTCAGTCACGATGGACAGTGAAGACAAAGGGCTCATAATCACTGTGCCTACATTACCCACAATGCAACTCGACCTGCTAACAGTCGTGTGTGACATTGTGTTAAGATAGAAGCGGCTAATGTAGCCTGGAGCCTGTGGCCTGGAGCTGAGATGAGCAGCAGCTGCAGAGGTCGGGTGAGCTCGCGTCTTTCTAACTCCGCACCAACACATTAGTTTCGTTTTCAACCTTGTAGTCTTCAGCTCCAACCCACGCCGACTTAAGTGACATCACTTGAGGACATTTATCTGACTTCACACACTTCCCTCTGGCTTTATGCTACCTTTAAAGCACATGCAGTCATTCTCCCCAGCACCTGGAAACATGCTGATATCTCAGTGGTTACTGTGCATATTTCCATGAAATCCTGTGCAGATGTTCATGTTCCCCAGAAGATGAATCTTAAAGATTTTGTTGACTCCTGGACTTTTCCTCTAGCAACACGTCAGAATTTCTATTTATATAAAAGACAAATGCTCAGAGCACGATTATTTTGGACATGTGCTTTCCTTTGGTATTTAACAGGAATAAACAATCTGGATGGATAGATATTAACAGAACATATTTACACTGTGATACTGCGTCTGTTTAGCTGATTAGAAAGTCGATCGAGCTAAAGCCTTCTGCTGCATCACTGAGCTGTGGAGACAAACAGAGCGAGCAGGAGGACTGCAGCTCTCCAGGCCTTTTGAACGCCCACAGTTACAAAAATGTTGGTGTGTATTGTCGTTGTGTGGCGAGCCGCCCACCCTGTGGCAGATGGGGGTTTGGTTGGTCCACGCACACACACACACACACACACACACACACACACTGCAATAAAGACATTCAGAAATCAATTGCACAAATTTCAGAAAAAACACAAACACTCCCATACGCACCCAAGCACACGCACAAAAATACACTTTAACTTGCGCTCAATGTAACTCAAACACGCACACAAATACACACTTTCACTTGGTTTTTCTCCGCAACAAATAGGCACACCAACACACACACTTTCTCAATCAGAATGTGTCGAACAAACACACACAAATCCACCCACACACACAAAATCTTTCTTTTTCCGCTCTCCCCACACACACACTCAAACTGCTCCATGGGGACGGTGCCCTGCTTCCACCCTTCGCCCACGCTCCTCTGGGCCACCGAGACTCTGGGGGGGCTTTGGTTTTGTGTTTGGTGGCTCGGGGTGTCAGCCGGGGGTCCGGCAACTCGGCAGACCCCACCACGCCGATTAATCATCTGTCATCTGCGGTTTTTGTTAATATGGATCTTTGTCTTTGTCCTCGAATGCTCGGGTCGGGCCGGCTGCCCGCCTGCTTACTGCCTGCTGCCCTCTTTTCCATTTTCGCAACCAAACGTCACCGAAAAACAACAAAAACAACTGCCGCTTTATGTGGCGTTCTTTCTCCAAGCCGAAGGCTTCATGCAGTCATCTGCTCCGCGGGCAACATTTGACCTTCGAGACCTCATATTGACACCTCACTTTGGTAACATCAAAAATAGGTTTTTCTTCCTTCCTAATGAAGACATTTGAAGATTTGATCCCCAAATTCCTGACTTTTTTCACACAATACTGCATCTTTTCCTCATTTGTCTAATGCTAACTGCTGCTAGCTGCTTCGCACTGTAATCCACTTTTTTCATGCACTTCTTGAGACTTGATAAGAACATTTTTGTAATATGAAATCTACATTGACGTGTCAGAGAGGTTAAGAATCATTTTCTCCCATCCTGGACAAACTTTGTTGATATTTACCTAATTTCCCTCACTTTATTTACCCTTTTAAAACTTTGTTTGTTTGAGGGCCAAAAATGTGTGCTCTAGATGTTTCAAACCTGATTTTATCCATATGAATTTGATCACTTAACCCAGCTTATCCACTTTGCTCAATATAGTGTCATCCTTATTTTGCCTTTAATGCATTTTCTTGTTTGACAAAAGCAAAGAGTAGATGATCTGTAGATTTGGATGTACTCTGAAAATCCATTTCGGAAAAAGAATTCCTCGTCCTCTGGAAGGTATGACCCAGTCAGGTTGAATCTCTTTCTTTTTTTTAACAAAGGTAGTTCCGACTTTAAATAAACACCATAAATCATCTGAATTTTCTGCCAACGTTTGTGCCAGAATGGTAGGTGTTTTTTAAAATGGTGAATTACTCATTTAGGAAGGCAATGCTTCTCCTGGTTTATCCTTCGGCAGAGTTAGATTACAAAATACTAACAAGTAAATGCTTGATACGGCCTTAAAATACCTAATACTCTTTTAGGAAAGTACTGTAAGACTTAAAGCCGTAGGCGTCATTTGATTTGGTGAAGGGAAACTCTCGGCCTGATTTAGCCAAACAGATGACGGAGCACCTGGATAATGAATAAAGTACCATAAATCATTCTGATGTGCTCCCATGCTCTATATGAAATTGAAAGGTGTCTCTTAGATTTCTCATTTTGGGATGAAATTCTTGATCAACCTGCAGATGAGTCAGGGTTTGGGAGGTGTAGGCAATGAACCCCCTAACCAAGCCGTCAATAGAAGCGTTTGCATATTCATGGGAAATGTATTGACTGCTGAGCGTCGGATAATAGACAGGCACATCAATGGCTGTGAGGCTGCAGTGAATGGATTCAACAGTGTCTCTGGGACCCAGAACGAGTCATTGGCTACTCTCAGAGCTTGTCCGCTGATATCAAATGAGGATAATTAGCTTCCACGAAAGGATCCAAATCACTGTGATTGTTTATGAAGCCAAAGAAGCAGAGACATAAAGAGTCCTGTTGTGTTGATCTAGATTATTAGAAGCTGACACTCCAATAAGCTACAGGGTTTGAGAACATGTTCAAACACTTTATCAATATTCATTGCCCATTTGCACAAAATGAAACACAAATAGTGAATAATCTATTGAAGAGTGTAGCTGCACTACAGTTTTCTTTTGTACTAGCTGAAAACTAACACTTGTAGCATTTTATATTATAGAGTTGTGTGCTAAGTCATCAAAAAAGGCCTGAAAACAAAGGAATTGTTGGCAAAATATAAACTATGTGAAAGCAGCAACAAAAATTAGGCTGCAGCCACAAAAACATCGCAGAACTGCTTTTTGGTATTGCTACGTTGGACAATTTAAAATAAAAGTTGCTTTTCACCCGCCAGATTTTCAACATTGCTGGTATCCGGACAATCTTGAAATACATTCAATATGAATTATGGGGTGCACGGTGGCAGAGCAGTTAGCGCTCCCGCCTCCCAACAAGGAGATCGGGGGCTCGAATCCCGGACCAGAGCACGATCCCTCTGGGTGGAGTCTGCATGTCCTCCCCGTGTTACCGTGGGTTTTCTCCGGGTTCTCCGGCTTCCTCCCACCGTCCAAAGACAATGCATGTTTAGGTTAATTGATAACTCTAAAATTGCCCCTAGTGGATGAATGTGAGTGTGAATGGTTGTCTGTTTAAGTGTCAGCCCTGCGACGAGTTGGCCACTGTCCAGGGTGTACCCCGCCTAAGGCCCAAAGCCACTGGGATAAGCTCCAGTCACCCGTGACCCCTAACGGGAACAAGCGGGAGAAAATTACTTATTTAAACTAATTCTAACAAAATCTCCAAATTAAGTCATTCATCACACAATCGAGTTAGGGCTGCAACTAGCAAATCTTGTCATTATATATTACTGTGCTGATTATTTTCTCGATTAAGCCATTCATCTTTTCTCTATATAGTTCCAGAAAGTAAAAAAAAGTCTATTTCCCAGAGCCTAAGCTTGTTTTGTCCGACCTACTGTCATTAGATAATTAGTTTAGTTTTTGTTTTTGTGTGTGTGTGTGTGTGTGTGTGTGTGTGTGTGTTTTTGGTAGTTTTTCCTTATTTGAATCGAGGTTCTAAGGACAGAGGGTGTTATATGTTGTACAGATTGTAAAGCCCTTTGATGCAAATTGTGATTTGTGATATTGGGCTATAAAAATACATCGGAATTAAAACGTTTACTACCATATAAGACAAAAAAAGAAGCAAATCTTCACGTTTAAGAAGCTGGAACCAGAGAATATTAACCAGTTTTGTTTGAAAAATTGAAAAAACATCTGTGGATTGACTAATCGATTAACCGACTAATCGTTTCAGCTCTACAGGAAACTAAATATCTATAATTTGCCATAAAAAAGTGACATCTACTCTTTCAAAATGACACAATTAACAACTAACTTTAAGCCTTCTGCTGACTCCTGGCATCTTCATACCTTAGAAATCATAGATTTGGCATCAAGCTTCAATACTTGCAAAAGAAAACATGTGGAAACAAACTCGTCTAATTCACCCAGAAAACACACTGCACAGAACTGTGGGAGTAGCATATTTTATAAAGGCACAATTTATAAGCTGACTACCACAGAAGAAAACCTTTACAAATAACACTGATCATCTACATTCATCATGTTGCATTATTTCCGTTTTAAAAAATACTGGTTAAATATTCGTGTTAGAGAAAACTAAGGCCTGAACATTGTGAACGTTGATCATATTTCACAAACACACTTTGTTATTGTTATTTGTTATTTGTTTGTTATTCACACACTTCCCAGGTATATCTGCATTTATTTGAGCGTGTTTAGATCTTTGTAATCTCTTCCTCTCCACACCTGAACGCTTGAATCCTTTCATGCTAATTGATGTAAACATAAAAAGCAATAAACAGATCCTAAAGTTGAGCATTAGGAGACACAGAATGACCAATATGACCGGAATATTTGGTCTTTCATTTGTATGTCTCTATTTTCCATCTTTCTGATTCCACTTGATATGATTTGGACTATAAATTAATTTCATAAAGCTAGTTATCAGCAGAAGTCTCCAAGTAAAACTAACTGTGAAGTATCCCTCCACCAGCTCCCTGCTCATACACAACTAAACACCCTCAGATGACAAAAGAACAAGTATCAAACTCACGTTAAAACCTGCAGTGAAGAAGAGAAATCCTCCTTGTCCACCGTCAAAGTCCCACCAGGGCGACGTCCGCTCGGCTTCCTCCTCGCTCTCCAGAGAGATGGGCGGAGAAAGAAAGAGAGAAAGAGAGGTGACACAACGGAGAAGGATCGGAGATGCTTCTTGAGGTGAGTGAAGCCCAACGTTTGTCACTCCGAACACAAAGTTACCCGTCCTGGATTTCTGGCTTGCCCCCCGGAAAGGGTCAGCATCACACCCAGGGTCCAAGTGGGCAGTCAATGACAAAAAGATAGAGAAAGAGAGAGAGAGTATGGGGGGGGGGGGGCAATACAATTGTTCCCACCTCACTTTGCTTCCACCCTCGCAGTTAAAATTGTTATGGTAATGAAGCAGATTTTTTGCGGGACAGCAGATTGTAACAGAGAGATGTTTCTTTGACTGCAAGTGGAGGCCGGAGGAGTTCGGAGCAGGGCAGCTGCTACTCTGGACATGAAGATGATGGAGGTGGTGATGACGGTGATGATGGTGACGTGTACAAGCATTTTAAATATCTGGGTAGAAATTTTGCTGAAGGAAGTGGAGAAAGTTTAATGCCCCAACGTCCAGTTTTCCTCTCAAGCTGCTTTATGGTAAAATCATCTTCTTCTGTACTGATAGTGTCAAATGCATTCCATCATTCCACATGTTTTGCGCATCATTTAATACACGTTTTTTTCCAAACGTAAGCTTGGCATCTTTGGAACCTTTTGGATCGTCACTCGAATTTAGAATAGAATTCTTTGGGATTGAACAATTTTTGGCTGCACAAACTGAGTTTGTAATGGCCAGGTTACCAATGGGACGGTCGGGTTGAAGAGGTTCGGCATACTGTAACTAATGGCAAGAAAACTGCAGTGTTTTTTTACATTAAGTTGTTTAAACCCTTATGGGAAATTATCATATGTAAAAGTGTGTAGTAATATAACATCGTACCTGCAAAACTGATGTTAAAGTGGCTAAAATAGATGATTTTTAATAGCTAATGATAATGTGTTGGGTGTCTCTGGTAGTGATGAGGGTTAGGGATAGCTCCCTTCGGCTTTACGGGAGCTTTACAGTGACTTTCAGCTCGTTGTTTATCTGTCCGGCTTAACTGTTCTGGATCACACTCGCCGCTCTCATGGTGTCGCTTCCAGAGAAAAAGCTGTGAAAACATTCACATTTAAATCTGAATCGATCTGTATGTGTAAACCCTGTGGTGTTTTCATTCTTAGGTTCTGATTCTGAAGTGAAGTACAGACGGTTTAAAACAGCAGCAAGGGGGCACTTTGGCTTTGATTTAAATGTAAATGTAAATGGACTGTACTTGTATAGCACCTTTCTAGTCGCCCGACAACTCAAAGCGCTTTCACACTACAAATCAAATTTACCCATACACACACATTCATACACTGATGGCAGGAGCTAACTGCCTATCAGTACAAATTAAACTAATCATTCACACACACTCACACACCGAAGGCACAGCTTCGGGAGCAATTTGGGGTTCAGTTGCTCAAGGATGCTCCGACACATGGCTGGGGCAGGCCGCGATCGAGCCTCCGACCTTCCGGTTGGTGGACGACCTGCTCTGCCACCTAGCCACCGCCGCCCCGGTTTAAATTAGGTCTGTTTTCTTAACACACATTGCCAGAGTGTAGCCGATGGTTCAACACCAAAATGTTACAGATGCTCGGTTTCTAAGGCTAAACATATCTTCCAAAGGAAATTTGACGTGTTTGCAAAAGCGTAGTTGTGGGTTTTATGGCCGGAAAGATGCACCTCATTAGACTTTCATGACAGCTCCACAGTCAAACCTCTCAAAATTCATGCATTCAGCATTGTTTACTGCCTCCTAATACACTGCTGCCTTTGGAGTGGGGTGTGTATGCTTGGTGTACGTCAGGACAGTTATACTAGCTTATGTATTTGTGCTTTTTAGTTTGAGGAACATTACTTTCAGGAACACGATTTGTGAGCGCCTCCAGTTCTCTAAACAAACAGTTATTAGTCGTGGCGGGTTTAGCTGTATAGTGTAGTAGTTTGAGACCAAGAGAAATATAGTTTGGATAATGGTGCACTTAGCAAGGCACTGAACTGCCTTCACTGTCAGTCATCGCGTTTCAATCGAAATTTAGCTCCAATTTTAGCAGAAAGACCAGAAAAACGAAAAATGCAAGCGAATGCTTGTTTCCATCCACTGCTGCTGTGTAAACAGGAGCTCACTGGCTGATGGGGACAAAGAGCTGGTGGAGCTAATTCTCCGGCCACTGCCACTGACCCATCGGCAGAAGAAGAAGAAGAAGAGGGTACTATGACGTCATTAAAAGAGCTCCGGTCAAAGCTTAAAACGGTGGAAAACCGTGTGGGTAACACAGTGGAAATCCGATACTTCGGTTAGTTTAATGTGTTAATGCGAGGAAACGGCCTCTGCACAGATCTGATGCGTTCAGCTCTTTGTACTTCATGTACGTCAGCATTTATTCACTCAGTGTTTTTCCATTTGCAATTTGTTGCATTTTGTTTTTATCAATACACCAACTGTTTCAGCTCAGCATAAAAACTTTGTTGTGATATTTTGAGGGTTTTCTTTTTTCTTTAATCTCTGGTGTTAAACTTTCCACTCAGGTTTTTTTTAACGCGCAAATTGAAAAACATGTCGCCTGACAGTAAATTGTCACACCTTAACCTACTCCTAAACATTTGACTTGAGTTTGACAAGAGCCTCCGTGAACGTGTGAATTAGTTAACAGGCTAACTCATTAAGCCAAACTCAAACTCAGAATACGGATGCTACTGTAACTTTAAATGGTGTACGAGTGGTCAGATATCACGTGTTAACGAGACACTGTTGGTCAGCTGAGCGAATACTATGCCAGGTAATCACTGATAAAATGCTCACTTTCCAGTTGGAAACAAACACAACTTGACGTGTCTGTTTACTGAAGCAGGCAGTTCTGGTTCTGGTTCTGGCTGAAAAAATGAGGACCTCAAACATGGCCGCCAGATCAGGCATTATTACACCATTACTGTAAGATGTGAGAAAACAACAAAAAGAGCAGATTTTTGTTGTTGTCATGTGTGTCTTTAAATCCATACTTGTGTGCGTGCGTGTGTGTGTGTGTGTGTGTGTGTGTGTGTGTGTGCACTTGGACAGCCATCTTTCTAAAGGCCAATTTGCGTTTTAGACATTGAGGACATTAGTGAGGACATTTTTGGAAAGTGAGGACATCTTGGCTGGTCCTCATTTTTCATCTCCCAGGGGCTGTTTGAGGGTAAAGATTTGGTTTAAAGGATCAGGTTAGAATTAGGTTAGGGTTAGGGTAAGGGGCTGGGGAATTCTTTATGTCAATGGGAGTCCTCATAAGTACAGAGGTACCAGGTTGTGTGTGTGTGTGTGTTGAAAGGGGTTGCCAGAGCAAAAAGGGCACCCCCCCTCGTCCTCCTCAGGGGGCTGAGTGGGCGGACGGTCCTCAGCAGATGGATCGCTGCTCGCCACTGGTCACTTCATAAACCTGAAACAGACAAAGTGTATGAAATCATTTAAATAATTTATAATATTAATATTTCTTATTTTATTTATTTATTTAATGTATTTTGTAATATTTCTTGTTTAATGTCTGTCACATCGGACAACATCATAACTAACACTGGAGCTCCTCAAGGCTGTGTCCTCTCTCCCTTTCTCTACACACTCTATACTAATGACTGTATTAGTCCTTCACCTAGTACAACATATTATAAATATTCCGATGATACTGCAATTTTGGCTCTCCTCAATGATCACACTACCATTGCTGCTTATCATGACACAATATCATATTTCACACACTGGTGCACAGACAATTTTCTCCATCTTAATGTTGAGAAAATTAATGACCCCACGCTCAGTCATATTTCCATTCATGGCAACATGATAGAACAGGTGGATAAATTTAAATATTTTGTACTTACCTTGGACAACAAGCTCACTTTTGACCATCACATAACAGACATCCATAAACGCTCAAAACAACGTCTGCATGTCCTACGACAACTCATTTCCCTTTACATTGCCCCTCATCTTTTGTTACTACTGTACACGAGCATTATCCAGCCGATTTTGTTATATTGCTCCACTAGTTTTTACATCATGCTGTCAGTCACCAATAAAAATAAACTGAATAAAATAACACACATAGCTTCAAAAATAATACATTCCCCTACACCCAACATCTCAGAACTCAATGACAGAGCCATAGCCCGACTTGCCCAAACCATAATAACAGACCCAGAGCACCCCCTCAACTTTCACTTCAGTCTCCTGCCCTCCGGGCTCAGGTACAGGACCCTGATATGGAGAAGGGCTCATTTCATCATTTCAAAAAGAGCTTTGTATCATCTGCAATTTCAATTCTTAACAGGCTACAAAGCTGAACTTTCTTTTTGTTTTTTTTTGCTTTCTCTCTGTTGTTGTTGTTGTTTGTTTTGTATATATGTTTTGCCAGTCGCGTGTACTGTATGACAGTCTGTGAAAAGAAATTTCCCGTTAAGGGACAATAAATATCTATCTATCTATCTATCTATCTATCTATCTATCTATCTATCTATCTATCTATCTATCTATCTATCTATCTATCTATCTATCTATCTATTTTTTGTGTGGATTGGATTGAAATACAGCATTTGAAAAGTGCGTTGGTTTTTTTGGTGAGAGAGAGTTGGTTTTGAAATCTCTTTTTTTATGTGTTCATCTGGACACATTTTGGGTCCTTTGTGTGTCTCTGTATATTAACGAATAACAAAACAGAAAATCAGCTCTTATTTGAATTAAAATTAATGCAATTTTTTGGTTTGTATGAATGTGGAGAGCAGGGGCGCAACCACAACATTTTTTGGTTTGTTATTTACATTAAAATAAAAGTTAAACATGTTTATATTCACTGTCATATTATAAGTGAGTGTGTGCATTTCTGTATCTGTATAATTAGATATTTTTCATAAACACAATTGTGTGTGTGTGTGTGTGTTGCGGGGAAGGGGTTTGATTATGATCATATGACTGTGCTGTGTAGGCCATACCAGCTTACCAGTGTGAATTAGTCTTAATACTTATATTGATTAGTTCAATCTCTTAACAAACTAATGTGTCTGTATTGTGGGTGTGAGTGTGTGGTGTAACTGACTAAACAGGCCAAACTTCTGCTTCATCACATCAGAAAAAAACATGAACGTCACAGAGAGTATTTTTTACTATTATAATGTATGGCCGGATAATTATTAGCTTATAATTCATGTTGTAATGAACTCCTGCTTCTCTCCTAGTAGGTAAGTGTGTAAACTTTATTTATAAAGCGCCTTTCGACAAGGTGGTGTAGGCCCACAATGCAAACCTTGAAGGAAAATACAAAATTACAAACAGGAAAGAACAAGAAATTAACAAAAAGAACAACAAAACGATAAAAACTATGCAGAATTAAGGCAAACACATATTTTCTCACAGTCTTTCTGAAAGCCAAAAATTGCTTTTCTATAAATAAATGGCTATTTGCTATTTATATAGCAAACTGATATTTCAGTCCAAGTAGTTATTTTGAAACCATTTATCAAAAGATTCAGTATAAAGGAAAAGCATTTTACATAATTTTACAATTAATAAGTTGTCTTTTTCCCCCTTTATATCACAGTCTCATCTTGTAAAAACAAAATCATCAGCTTTGACCTGACTAGATAAGATAATTGCACTCCAAATCCATAACTGATTTGACATTTTTTTTATTTATCATCATCCAAAATAACATAAAGCATCCCGTATGTTTGTAGGCTACTACTTAGAAAACACACTAATGGGTCTTTTTAATGCTTGTAGTTATATCAGCTCCAACGTTGTTACCTGTACACGGCGTCCATTACAATGTAAAGCAGTTTTCAGAACAATCTCGCCACCTATTGGAAATATTGTGGTATTTATAGCACGCCTGCCTCCCGTGATGCCCCGCGCCGAATCCGTCACGTGTCTCTCTGACCAATGGTTTTCTTTGTTTGGCCGTTACGCTCCTGTTATTGGTCCGGCAAAATTTAAAAGTACTGTTTGAAATGTTTCCTAGCGGAGGTTTTAGAGCGCCAGAGAAGCCGTCTGTAGAGCGAGAAGGGGAGAGAGAGAGAGAGACTGGGTTGTCGGCGGAGGCAGAAGACGCGGGAATATATAACTAATTTATTTTTATTAGTGGTGGAAACAATAAGCGGATATTTCGTACAGGGAGAGGAAGACAAGTGTACGTCGTTGTTCGGTAAATTGCTTTGGATTAGCTCAAATTCCTTTTTGGGTATAGCTAACTTAAATAACTAACATGCTAATTGTCGTTATTTCACGGCAGGGAGACATTTTTCTGCCACCTCTTTAAAATGTTAACTAACCGTCGTTGATGTTATTTTGTCAGTAAAGTAACGTTAGCTGTGAATCGGCAGGTTTGGTCTTTTTAGTTAACGTTAGTTGATGTCGCCTCAGGATTGTTGTTTTGTTTCTGTGCTAACTGTCGCTTTCACGCGTGTAACGGTATTTACGTCGCGTTTTTTTTCCACAGAGGAGAACATCTCTTACTAGCCATGGCTTCACAAAACCCGAGCGGAATCAAACGGGACGAAAAGGGGAGAAACATCCAGGTCGTGGTCAGATGCAGGTATGGAGAGAAACCTTCATTTGTGCTGTGCTGCTGTTGGTGGCGCACGCTTTGTGAAAAGGAAGTTGTTTCACAGCCTGACAGACGGGGTCCGTCCAATTCAGGTTTATTTACATGCTTGTGAGTTTAATTCGTCCAGTGAGCTGACTTAAAGGTAGACTAAGTGCTCTTCCCAGAGTGCCATGGCATGATGACTTCTTAAAGCTGCCTAGCTAACATGTTTTGTATCTTGTTTGCCTGAAATGGCTTCAGAAAGTGCGTATAACTCCATGTTTGGGGAATCAAAATGATGGTGCTACAGCTGAATATGCTACTGGGACACAGCTATCCCCAGCCACATCATTGTGTCTGTCTTGCTGTGGTTAATTGAAGTCACAGAGTGAAGTGATTTTCTGAATGAATAAAATGAATTCTCGGACAATCTTTCAAATACACAGCTGTTTAACAACACTTGCTCCTGTTTTTGAAGGTATTCCAAGAATCCTCAAAGACCCTTCAAACCATCTGGATCACAAGATATACAAGTAAAATAGTACACGAGTTGCCAAGTATGCGAAGTAGCATTACTATAGAGAAATATAACGGATAGTAAAACCTTAACATTTTGGTTCACATTGTACAAATCGAGCAACGGCATAATGTGACTTCTGGTTACCATCTTTGTTTGGATTAGGAGATTTAAAAAAGTCCTGTTAAAAATCTTTAAACGACCTTATGGGATTTATCTTCCAGCAAAACAACTCTGATTATAATGACACACGAGGCAACAACTGTGGCTTCATCATGCCATTCTTTTAAGGAAAGCGTTTAGGATTAGAGCTTTAATCCCAGGTGTCAGTCTACTGGTGGGTTTATATCAAAGGCTGAGACATCTGACTGCAGCTTGGGCTGTGCTCTCTGGTTTTAAAACACACACAGGAACATGGAGGTGTGCTGCTGTCAGTCACGTGTTAAAAAGCTATAAAATGGCCAAAAATTGAACAGTCAGACGGCTGTTAATAGTGTGGCGTAAGACAACATCTTGAAGCTTTTTTTCCAATTGGGACAGCAATGCTTTTTCTAGCATGTTTATAGATTTTTAGGTAGAGAGGGTATTTTGATAGGTTTCTGTGTTGCTAATTTGTCTCAGCCTTTATACATAATGTGCATATTGTTCTATGTTCTTGGCATAGCCTGTATAAAACAGGTTTTTGGGTCTGGTTGGTAAGGGATTCTATCTTCCAGCCCCTGACAACATCACTAAACAAACCCTATTCATAGTTGCGGCCATGTGTAGTTGGTGAAAATAAAGCTTGACTTGACTTCATTGACTTGCAGATGATGTTGTTCAGAGATTTCAGATCTGTCTCTCCTGCGTTGTGTTTTCAGGCCTTTTAACACAGTAGAGCGCAAATCGTCCTATGGGGTCATCGACTGCGAGCCAAACCGGAAGGAGGTGCTTGTCAGGATGGGAGGGATGAACGACAAGGCGTCACGAAAGACCTACACGTTTGACATGGTGAGTGGATAAGGGACAGATCCGCTGAGCTCTGATGCTTTTCATCCCGAGCAAAGAGAAGTGTTCCAAAGGTGATTGCCTTTTGTAAAAAGTTGTTGAGGGAAGAAGCTCCAGGCTGTAACACCACAGCACCAGAGTTTCAGTAGTTCCCCAGCAGCGTGAGACGTCTTCTCTCTAGCTGATCAAGAGGCTGTTCTCCACCGTAACCAAGTTTCATTCATAGAAGTTGATTAACTTAATGTTTTTGAACCAGTCAATATTTTACTTTGTGACTGTGGTCGGACAATAATAAAGAACTCTGATCGGGGCCAAAAAAAACTACTGGAGATTCCTGCTAGTTAATCACATAAACCAGATGGAAAGGAAGAAGTTATTTCAGAAGTCCACTGGAGGTTAATTGCCTCTGTTGTCTCTTTTTATTTTCTAAATATAGTAATTTTTCCTGCAGGTATTTGGTCCAGCTGCCAAGCAGATCGAAGTGTACCGGAGTGTCGTTTGCCCCATCCTGGATGAAGTCATTATGGGATACAACTGCACTGTGTTTGCGTACGTGCTCTGCTGCAGATAAATGAGCGACAACAACCGCCTTCATTCCTGCTCTGCACTGTACTGTGATAATGTGTTTAATTGCAATCATTTTTTATTAACCTGAAATAAAAACTTTTGTTTTCTATGCGGTCCCATTCAGCTATGGTCAGACTGGAACAGGGAAGACGTTCACCATGGAGGGAGAGCGGAGTCCAAACGAGCAGTTTACCTGGGAGGAGGTACGTTTAGGCTGTTTTTAAAACAGAACATTGATGTTATTTTCGTAAATTAGTGGTATTTCTGCTACCAGATTTTTGACATATTGCCCAATCAAATCCTCTCTCCCCCAGTAATTGAGCTGAAAGCGAACTGATTACTGGAAACACTTCCTGTGTTTTTTTGGTTTTTTTAGGACCCTCTGGCCGGCATCATCCCCAGAACGCTGCACCAGATCTTTGAGAAGCTTTCTGAGAACGGCACAGAGTTCTCAGTCAAGGTCTCCCTGCTGGAGATCTACAACGAGGAGCTGTTCGACCTGCTCAGCCCCAGCGAGGACGTCAACGAGCGGCTGCAGCTCTTCGACGACCCGCGGAACAAGGTGACGCTCTCAGACAAAATAAAGCATTTTGGGAACACTTACTTTTCTTAAAGGCTTATTCTAAATTAGCTTTCCCTCAGAATGAAAGCAATAAAAACGTATTTCCCAGAATGTGAAACTATTCCTTTTAATGGAGTGCAGTAGGGTGTGTGGGACTGCTGGGAAGGATCGAAACTTGATCAGGCTTATTACGGATCAATGAAAATATTCCCTGTCGTACAGAACAAATGGGGACGCTGCCGCTGATACATTTGTTTGTGTTGCAGCGCGGTGTGGTGGTGAAGGGTCTTGAGGAGGTGATGGTTCACAACAAAGACGAAGTTTATCAGATCTTGGAGCGAGGATCAGCCAAGAGGAGGACGGCCTCCACGCTCATGAACGCCTACTCCAGGTACTCGCCGCCACCAAACTGCGCTCTGACGGGCATGATTTCAGTCTCTGGTCTGCTGGAGTCCAAGAAGCAGAACAACCAGCTGTGACCGATGTTTCCTACCTTGGCTGATTCATTCACGACTTTTTCTTTCCCTCTTTTTATCTCCGTAGTCGCTCCCACTCTGTGTTCTCGGTCACCATTCACATGAAGGAGATCACTCTGGACGGAGAGGAGCTGGTGAAGATCGGCAAACTCAATCTGGTAATAATCCTGTCAATGTTAAATATGTTTTCTACTGGAAGACGTTAAACCAGGAGTAATTAATGTACTTGTGAGATTTGCTACAGTACTTAAGTATTAGGCTGAAATAAGGTAATTTATATTGTCTGTGAGTAATGTATTAATTGCTATATTTAAAGGTGGCTCAATTAACATACTGTACCTGAATTTGTAAGGCATCACTGACTAATTTCACTGCTGTAAAAAGTGAAATATTTACAATTTTTACCTCTGTCTCCAGGTGGATCTTGCCGGCAGTGAGAACATCGGGCGTTCAGGTGCAGTGGACAAGCGAGCTCGTGAGGCCGGAAACATCAACCAGTCTCTATTGACGCTGGGCAGAGTGATCACCGCTCTGGTGGAGAAAAGGCCTCACGTCCCGTACAGGTAGAGTCACGAGATTCATCTGTCAAATCAAATGCGTATTAAGGGAAACAAAGAGAATAAAATCTATGTACACACCTGGGATGCATTAAAGGAATAGTCAGGTGTTTTGGGAAATGGGCTTTCTGGAAGAGAGATGAGAAGACTGATACCACTCTCTTGTGTCTGTAAAGTGTGAAGTATAAAGGCTGGGGGGGGGGGGGGGGGGGGAAACCCCACCCCCCCCCTATATATTTTTTTTTTTTTT
>CM022471.1:1628317-1726263 GCA_011952105.1 Coreoperca whiteheadi
GGGGGTTAATTGTGGTTTTTGGTTTGGGAGGGGGGTGGTTTTTTGGTTACGGTGGTGGGAAGGAGGGGGGGGGGGGGGGGGGGGGGGGGGGGGGATTCACCCACCTGCACCTCTATAGTTTATTGATGTTTGATCTGATCTAAAAAATCTGTATGAAAAACAAAGTGTAAGCACCCACTTGTGGTGCCAAGAAATAGTCCCGCACGTAACATCTGTAAAAACTTGTCGTTTTCTCTGGCTTCCCTTTTTATTTAGTGTTTTTGAGTTAAAGCTGCGATTTATTTATTTTTTTGCATTGCTACTATAGTTTGGCTCTTTTTTGTCTAATTTTGGAGTGTAAAAAATCGGATAACGAGATATTGGCCAGTAGTAATATTTTAAAATATAACAATCAATATTAATACAGATCCCTTCGATTTCCTGCAGTAACGCCTCCCTTCATGAACGTTCAGATTTTGTTTCTGCAATGAGCTACTACAGGCTGATTTATGGGTCCACCTCTAATTACTAGTTTCTTCCCGCAGAGAGTCTAAGCTGACCAGAATCCTCCAGGACTCACTGGGAGGACGAACAAAAACCTCCATCATCGCCACCGTGTCGCCCTCCTCCAGCAACCTGGAAGTACGTTCCGTTGTCTCTGTGGATACACACTTATGTCGCTATATTTTTAACTTGTTTATCAAGTGTTTTAAACGTTAGAGCTTCTGCTGCTCTAGTGCTCTTTGCTCGCGGTTGTGATGTTTTTGTTTCTCTGTGCAGGAGACTCTGAGCACGCTGGAGTACGCCAGCAGAGCCAAGAACATCATGAACAAGCCTGAGGTCAACCAGAAGCTCACCAAGAGGACGCTCATCAAGGTACATGAGTTCGATTAGACACGAGCTTTAAGCGCACTCTTCATGATGGAAGAGGTTTTTCGTAGCAGTGCAACTCATTACGGATGATATCGGGCTTAATGTGAATGGCCAAACAACACATTTCAACATCTTTTTTAAGGAAAATATTGTGTTTCTGTCCGCAGGAGTACACAGAGGAGATTGAGCGTCTGAAGCGTGACCTGGCTGCCACTCGCGACAAGAACGGGGTTTACCTGTCTGCAGAGAACTACGAGTAGGCACTTTGTCTGGCATTTTAAATAATTTTCCATACATTTGTTTTTCTGTTGTGAGTTTGGCTTTTTGTCTGTTGGACTTCCAACAAGGAAGCGGAATATATGGAGGCGTGGCTATTTGGAAAAGATACTTTTTATTTTTTTATTTATTTTTTTATAAGCTCTACTCTCACCTGTAGAGATGCTTGGTGTGTGTGTGTGTGTGTGTGTCAGGACTATGATGGCTCAGATCACCTCTCATGAGGAGCATTCAGCAGAGTACACCGACAGGATCGCGGCCATGGAGGAGGAGATCAAGAAGGTACACGAGCCTGACGTTGATCCTCAGACCAGAGGAAAGAGAATGCAGAATTACGAGACCTTAAAATATCCAATAGAGCTGCAACGATTAGTAGATCGATTAATCGGTCAACAGAAAATTGAACTGCAACTATTGTTTTTTTTATATGTATATATTTTTAAAAATCGTTTCAGTCATTTTTCAAGCAAAAATTTCAAATGTTTTCTATTTCCAGCTTCTCAAAAGAGACAGTTTGTGGTCTTTCTTTGTCACATATGACAGCAAGTTGAATATTGAATATATCAGTGGAGGCAGGGCAAATTTATTTATATAGCACATTTCATCCCCAAAGACATCCCAAAGTGCTTTACAGTCAGACAAAACAAGTGCATTGAAAAAACCTCACCTTGGCCTGTGAAGGCAATTTATGCACTCTGGTTTTAAACATGTCTTGGGCTAATTGATTAATCGAGAAACAGTTTGGCAAGTTAATTGATAATGAACATTTCGTTTCTACCTGCACCAGCTGCCCTCACGCTTTGTCGCCCCCCCGGCAGGTGAATGAGCTGTTTGTGGACAGTAAAAGTAGGCTGGAGCAGTGCACTGTGGACCTGGATGAGAAGCAGCAGAGGTGAGCAGTTGTTGTTATTACACAGCGTGTTTGATATTAGACTGCAGGTGGTGGCAGATCAGAGTCTGAATTTTGAAAGGACGGGTCTTCTGTGTTACTTCCAGGCTGGAGGAGACGAGCCACGACCTGCAGAAGACGAAAGAGAAGCTAAGTCAGGAGGTTTTCGTCTGCTCGGAGCTCACCACAGTGCAGGAGACTCTCTACAGCACAGCGGGGCAGGTACAGACGAGCTTTACTGATGCTGACACATGACGCTTTAATATACATGTTCCTAAGCACTGTGTTTTTATGTTCTGAGGTTTTATTAATTAAATTTAGATGTTGGATAGTTAGGGTTTTTGTTCTTCTGCTTTTTCTGTAATTTGTTCCTTTTTTCTCTTCTGTGCTTTCTTTACTATTAATAACATCCCTTATTTGTATAATGCAATGCCCTTTTTTCTTTTTTTATTGCTGATTAACCAAAAATCCTTTTCTCAGAAAAGATTTCTTTTTTTAATCTTGTTTCCACTCGACTGTTTCAGTGTGATCTGTGTCAGTCCATCGATCTGCATGTGACACATTACCTTTTTTAATTATGTTTCCGCCCTTGTGGTTTGTGTTTCCTCCTTCAGCTGCTGAGTACAGTGGTTGCCAGCACCAGCGACGTGTCAGGTCTCCATGACAAGCTGGACAGGAAGAAAAAGGTCACTTTTCAACTTGACTTAACAATTGCTGTCAAGTGAAAACTATCCATCTCTGAATTTGTTGTATTTTTCAGATCAACTGAAAAACAGCGGGTTGAGCAAATGTTCCTGCTTCTTCAACTAAATAAAACCGCAAAGCTGAAAGCAGCTGTTTTAGCTCATGAAAATATTTGGTGATACGTGGTTTTCACAGGATGCTGGAAATGTTAGCAAACTTCACGTAGATATCGCTGAGTAAGCCTTTTACATTGTCCCATAATTCATGTGGCTGCTGTTCACAGATACAGTGTCACTTTAATCGCTTAATTAAATATCAGAGTTGCTGCAGATTATTTTCTGTAGTTTAATTAATAAACGAATCGTGTCGGCTCTAAAACTGAATCTAATCTAACATTTAGTTTAAATGAAAGTTTGAGTGACGCATTAGTATTACTCTTGTTCTTTTGTCAGATATATCAGTCAATAAATAGTGACAAGTCAGCGTATTTTTATTTTTTCCTTGTGACATCATTTTGTTAAATCTTTTGGGAACAAAAATGCACAAATACGGTCGTGGACCGCTCAGCAGTTTTATCGGGACTAACAAAGGCGCACAAAGACACACTTGATTTGAAATTGCAGGTGGAGCAGCACAACCTGCAGATCCAACAGAGTTTTTCTCAGCGGATGGAGGGAGCGTTCAGCAGCATGCAGCGCAGCGTTCAGCAGCAAGGAACCAAACACCACAACATGCTGAGCAGCTACTCACAGGCCATTGGTGAGTCCATAGTGTCTCACCTGTAGTCCTGAGGGGGGCCTAAGAGGAGCGACGACAGGGTCATTAAAATCCACAGAGATCATCCTCTGGGGAGCAGGAATGTCCAACACTAGAAGGCCGATTTCACATTCTTCCTAAGTCTCAGTTTAATGCCTGGAGACACATGCAGTGTCTCCAGGCCATTACGTGAACATTTAGAGATGTTTGCCCCCCCCCCCAAAAAAAAAACATTGGTTTGTAATCTTATTTATGTATAAATAAAAGCGTCTAACTTGTAACTCTGTCTGGCCTCTTTTTCCTGAGCAGATGGTTTGCTCGTGGTGAACGAGGCGGCGCTGAAAGGAGCTCTGACCACTGTGGAGTCCTTCGTGGGGGGAGTTGGGCAGCTGGTGGCCGAGGGCGTGGCTCGCTGTCAGGACAGAGTGCAGCAGCAGGAGGCGCTGTGTCTACAGGACAAGGAGAGCCTGCTGCAGCTGCTGGTATCTATTTATCTGGCCATTTTAATCGCAAAGAAATCACTGTTTTCTTATCCAGTGGTGGTAATGCAGTGCTATGGGGTCACAAAAACACAAAACTGCTTCGTCTTTTTTCTTTTTTTTGGGTGTGTTTGTTCTGTGTATGTAGGAAGAGCATCGACAGGACATGGAGGAGGTCCTCGTGGCTCGGACTCTGATGGGTCTGTCGGCTGTCAAGGAGCTCAACGACACTCTGAGAGCCACAGTAGAGACCCAGCGAGCTCTGGCTGACAAGGTGAGTTTATGTTTATTTGAAAGTAAAAACTCGCCCCTTTTTGTCACATGTGCTAAACCTTGTTATCATTGTCATTGCTTCCCCCCGCACTCCTCAGGTGGAGGCCATGAAGGAGACGGGCTTGTTCTTCAGCGACTTGGTCCAGGAGCTGGCCGGGCTGCGGGAGGCCGCCGTGCAGGGCCTGAGCACGCAGCAGGCTGAGCATGACCAGCTGGAGGACGAGATCAGACAGGCGCAGGAGAGACACCGGACGGTAAGAACCGGTCTGTGAGACGTGACGTAGATGGACTCTTCCAGGGTTTGAATGTACAAAGACTTGTAGAGCTTGACCAGCTTGCTGGTTGGTAAAGCCTCAGTAACAACACCTTTTAATATTTTAAGGCAGCAGTTGAGATCTAAAAGGGATATTTATTTCTGCTATCTGGCGTTTTTAATATATGCAAACTAACCCTTTGGGAGTCATAACTGATCAGATTTAGCTGATTATTATACGTTTCAATTTTCAGCTCTATGATGCATGGTGTCACACCCCAACTTATGAAAGGCCAGTTATATAGTGTCACAGGCGTTTTTCATCAGTACTGTGCTTCCTTCTGTCAGGGTATGAAGCAGACCATCCAGTGCCTGCAGGACCAGCTCAACCTACTCACCATGGAGGCCCAGAAGGACTACATGGATCTGCGCTCTGCCTCCAAAGCTCTGCAGAAACCTCTAGAGATCCTCCAGGAGAACATCAGCAGGTGAGTCTCAGACAAACAGTCACCTGCAGCTGAAAAAGTGTTGGAAGGCTTTGCTTTTACCTCAAGAGCTACAAACACAAATCCTTGTCAAAGTCAAATTTAGGATCAAACGTCGTCATTCACTGTTCCAAAAACCTAGAAATGAATCTCAAACTTTTTGTGTTGAGTATAGAATCCAACAAATCATCATGTTAAAGAATGGTCGTCCCTGACATTGTCCCTATCTTGTGCAGCGGTTGCAGCACAGTAGAGCGTAAGGCCTCGAACCAGGCAGACCTGCTCTCCTCCACCACTTCCTCTCTGGCCTCCTCTCTGCGTCTGAACACTGACGAGAGCCTGCAGACGCTGGAGGAGATGACGGGCTGCTGCTCCCACCTCCACAGCGCTGTATCCGGTATCAAACTCCTGACTTCTCCTTTTTTTTTTTTTTTTTTTACTCTCTCTTTTAATCATTTAAACCTCAAACTCACAGCTAAAGTACATTCGGTGTGTACATTATTGTTGATGCTGTCAATTAATAACTGCAGGTCTGGTCCAACGTGACCTCCAGTGGAGCTCCAGAGCCAGGGAGCATGCAGAGACTCAAGCCCAGGAACACCTATCTCTGATGGGGAGGATTTCCACTGAAGCACAGACCTTGAATCAGGTAAAAAATAAAATAAAAATAGCTGTGGCGTCGTCAGCTGTTCTACAAAACATCCTGTTTTTGAAAAACTTTCTAAACCTAATTTATGTGCGTAATACTGTACATGCCGGTCTTCAGGCTTTAATTATACTGACGTTTGAGATTTCCCTTTATCATAACAAGCTGCAGCTTCGCCTGGGAGGTAAAACTGGTCGGAACATGCCCATACCCTAATCCATCTTTTTTTCCAGAGGGTTGAGATGCGCTGCACTGAACAGCTCCGAACAGCTGAGGAGGAGCTGTCCAGTCGGCAGGAGGAGGTGAAGCGGGCTCTGGTGGCCGTGCAGAAGCAGACCTCCCTGGACCAGACTGTCCTGGACCAGCAGCAAGCTGAACTCCAGGACCACATGGAGACGACCCAACAGCGGATCCACGGCTTCCTGCAGGAAGAGTTGCAGCAGGACATCCCCACCGGTACGTCCTTTAACCTGGGTTTCTGTTTATTGTTGGGTTAAAATGTTGGTTCTCCACTTTAGTTGTTTGTTTTTCTGTGTGTCTGTTACGGTTGGTCTCCCCCACCCCCAGAAATCACATTTGAAATGTGCCATTTCGGAGAGAAAATATCAAGTCTCGTGTTTTCAAGTCCTTTACCTGTCAAGGTCACAAACCAGCTCTGCTGTTGCCTTCAGGTGTGACCCCCGAGCGTCGGGAGTTCGTGTATCCCAGACAGCTGGTGAAGTCGCGGAGCCGCTGCGAGCTGCTGGAGAGCCTGAGGAAGCAGCAGGAGGAGCTGCAGGCCGCCATGGAGATGGAGGAGGAGGAGCTGGAGGAGGAGGAGGAGGACAAACACAGCCAGGTTGACCACATACGTTCACTGTTTTATTTATTTATTTATTCATTCTGTCTCCTGGAGGCAGCAACAGACACTTTCTAAGCGGCGGCTGTGGCTCGGTGGCAGAGCGGTCGTCCACCAAATGGAAGGTCGGTGGTTCGATCCCAGTTTCCCCCGGCCATGTGTCGAAGTATCCTTGAGCAAGATACTGAACCCTGAATTGCTCCCGAAGCTGCGCCTTCGGTGTGTGAGTGTGAATGATTAGTTTAATTTGTACTGATGCCATCAGTTTATGAATGTGTGTGAATGGGGTGAATGTGATGTAGTGTAAAAGCGCTTTGAGTACATTTACATTTAGTCATTTAGCAGACGCTTTTATCCAAAGCGACTTACATATGAGAACATTCACAAACCGAAGGCGCAGCTTCGGGAGCATTTTTTTGGGGTTCAATAACTTGCTCAAGGATGCTTCGGCGCATGGCTGGGGGATCGAACCGCCAACCTTCCGATTGGGAGGCAACCGTTCTGCCACCAAGCCACGGCCGCCCCCCCACCAAGCCACGGCCGCCCCCAGTAGTCAGAAAGGCGCTATACAAGTACAGTCCATTTACCATCCATTTACTTTCTCTGCATCAGTCAGTTACTTGTGTCTGTAATATGATGACAGCCACTACTTCCTCCAGTAATTTTTAATACTTAATAGGTTGATATGTTTATTGAATCCACTATACATTCTACACTAATCATATGCATTCAGGTTTATTGTTTACACTGATTAATTATCTGGCACGTGCATTAATTTTACATTTGGCACTTTGTCACCATTTTATCAATACAGTATGGTGATTGATTTGTGTTTTTGGTTTTTTTTGGTTTTTATCCTTTGTTCCCACCATTTGTTGATCTGAAATCAACAAATGCTACCTGCTGGCTGGAATACTGCTGGCACGTAGATTTTTTTTTTGTTTGTTTTTGTTTTTTGGGGCCAAATGAACAAACTCTCGCTAATTTCTGCTCCATTTTCACCTTGTTCCCCTTTGTGTCCAGGACTCCCTGGAGGACGAGCTGAGTACCTGTAATGAAAGCTTGGCCACAGAGCCGTCCTTCATCGACGAAAACCTTGTCTTCAATGAGAGCAAACGCGTTCCCTTCTTCAAGGTGAGGGGCAAAAATAGATATATTTAAAGGTTAAAAAATGTCTGGAGGTCTTACATGGAGAGGTGTTTTAAAATTGATCTTCGGCTTAGAAAGCTGGGGTTGGAGAATATTTGTGACAATCGCTTGTTTCAAATGAATTCACTGAAATTTAAATGAAGCTTTAAGATATTCTTCACCTGCAAATGAGAGTATTGATTTAATTAGCATAGCTTGTTTGGTTCAGTTGGTAGCTCAATAGGCATGCTGGTTAGCCTAATATATTGGTGGCACCACCATGCCTAACATGATGTGGTAGGTAAGAGTGCATGTGTTGTTGCTTGCTAAGGTGAGGTAACTGGGAGGGGAATAATTTGGCTGTTGCTTGGTGGGTTGAGAAGGCAACATGCTGGCTAGCTAGACATGGTGTAAGCTGATTGTAGTTGGTAAGCATGCTGTGAGCTGGTGATATTGTAGCCAAAGGTGAAGAGAACCTGCGACTGCGGAGGGTTGTGTTGAGTGTGTGGGCGCAAGTAAAGAAGGGGGGTGGTTGTGTTGTGGGTCGAACACAATAAAACACCAGTTATTGAGAGGGTTCCCACCTGATGACCCTGCCTGCACTCTTAAGACTTGCACACAAATACTTTTGATTCCATGTTCCTTTTTTTTTATTTGGTAAAACAGATCAAGGGACATCATTCATCAAAAGAATCTCATTACAGAGGGGTTGCAAATTAGTGGCCAGCCCCTGTAGTTTAACCTGAGCAGCTACAGTGAGGCTCAAGCTGCAGTGTCTGCTCTTTGCTTTGGTGAAAGTAGGATTTAACATCATATTAAAAGGTAAATTAGGTCAGGGTTAGAGAATAGTGTTGCCTGTCAGAGGGCTCAGGGGCTTAATGACCACCGAGCCTGATACCCACTGCATGGCCTAATGATTGCTCAACATTTAACGTGAATACTGGGCTTCCATAGGAATGCTTGTCTCAAGTTTTGGCACATTTTACTTTTTATTGATAGCAATGGTTAATTTTTATTTTTTTTTTTCCCCCCAGCAAAAGAAGCGCAGTAAGAAGGAGACAAAGATCCCCACCAGGTCAAAAGCGTTAGAGAACGAAGCCACGCCAACGCCTCAGAAATCCAGACTGCCACTCCGCCCTCAGAACTAAAGCAATTTTAATGTATTCTTGTAAACTGTTATTACTTTCCAACTCTGTCATGTTTTTAATCATTTTGTCTTCTAAACATTAAGATGCTGTCTCATGTCACTTGTTTTAGTACCATAATTGTCTTGACATTTTCAAGTTGCTTGTAAAATTAAAGAGATTTATACTTGTTTTGATACTTTTAGTTAATTAAATTCCAGTAAATGATGACGTTTGAATAGAAGAAAGTGATGTGCACTTTTATTTATTCTGAAGAGCTGAACAGGAATTCATTGTTTGTCAAAAATGAGGAACAAAGATCTGGTGAAACCTCTAAATGGAAGCGACAGGATCTGTCCCAATACCCACACTTGCAACAAGTGGTCAAGTAACATATTTCCGGTCATTTCTAACTGCTAAAGTACGATCGGGCTGTGTGGAGGACCTTCAGATCTCAAAGGGACACTTAGCAAACGTCAAGCGTCAAAGATGTTGCTCTTGATTGCGACTGGAGCTTTTTTTTCCCCCTCCCTATTATCCTAAGACTATTAATGCAAATATGCTGCTCAGGGCTTTGTGCACAGTTGAATCATGTGAAGTTACATTAACGTGTTGTGTTAGTTTTTATTAGATATTAAAGAATTTATAGCCTCCGTGTGATGAACGTGTAGCTCTGAATGCTGCTGTGTGGTTGGTGAAATGTTAATTGAATTCTGTGCAGGCATTTTTTTTTTTCAGGCTGTGGGTATTTATTTTCCACTTTGCCAAGAAATAGTTCCAGTATGTACCTTTTTTATTTTTTTAAAAGAACTAAAAAATAATATTTGTAAACTTAGAAGTTCAACTGAAGCACAAATCATTCCTTTAATCTCTCAAACATGAGGACTTTTTTGACACTAAAGAGTCCAGTCAGTGATTATATAAATGCTCTAAAGGCTACATTTTGAAAACGACCTCTTGGGGATTTAAGGCAAAACTGTTGTGCAACCAGATGGTCAGACTTACTTTACACTTACCCACAAGTTTATTTGTATAGCACCTTTCAACAGCAAGGTTAATCACAGGGCTTTATGCCAAATTTCTACCCGTTGTCTCTAATCATTTAGGAATGGTTTGTTTTGATGTTGGTCCTTGTGATTGGGGGAGGGAGCGGTGACAAAAAGATTATTTTAAATTATGGTCAAGAGCACTATGGAAGGTTGTTGGTTATCCTTAAAAAAATGACATGTTCCCGGAAAAATATGAGAAGAAAGTTAAACCAAAAAGGGTGTGGTAGCAATGAATGTGAAAATAAAAAAATATTTCCGTTTTGTGGGACGAAATTTACGGCTGTATGATTAATAATATATAAATAAGTTATGGTAATGTCTGATATTAACGTTACGTTTCCTGGGTTGAATAATGCAGTGTTGTTTTCTATTTAACTCTAAACGTTTGTTTGTAGAATTTTGTGGGTTTTTTTTACACTTAAATAACTGTACCACAGCGGCGTAATGTTATGTGGGTGTAACTATCTACACCCTGTACTACGTTAGTCAAAAAATATGTGTAGTTCTGAGCACAAAGGGAAAACATCCATTTTACTTTCGGTTTCTAAATGTCTGGCTTGCTGAGGGACGTTAGGTTGATGTAACGTTAGTTGGCTAGTGCTAATGCCTTTACCGCTTAGATCGAAACGTTCGACGAGTTAGAATCGCTACAACATACACACACGCTAAGTGTGGTGGCTAGCTTTGGTAGCGAGGTAATTCTTGATTATGATCGGAGTTTGAGATGAAAATGAATGGAATTTGAATCGGGCATTGAGATGGACACCTGAGACCAACCCCTGGGGGCCTCGGCTCTCGCGGGGGGGTGAACGTGCTCGCTTCAGCCGAGACGTTGGACAGGGAAGGAAGAAGGGTGTGGACGCGTTCTCAGCGTGTGACGAAGGTCGACATTTTTGCTGATTTTAAGGTCGATATGGTTCCAGCCCTGTATTGACCTGTGGACATGAGGGGACACGCGGGGTTCTGGCTCCCGGTGGTTCTGCTGCTGTTGGCGGCGCTGAACTCTGCTCACGCCCAGGACATATACTTCGTGGTTGGCGATAAACTCGTACTGAGGCCTTCTTCCTCTGAAGCTATAACCAACATCCTGTGGAAACACAACGGTAATCTGGTGGCTGAATGGGTGAAGAATTCGGTTGAGTTGACTTACTACGGAACTTTTACAAACCGCACAACCCTGCACTTAAAAACAGGACATTTGGAAATCAAGAACACGAGTAGAGCTGACGGGGGGACATACACACTGGAAATCAACAACGTCGTCCAGAAACAGGTTTATGACGTTAAAGCCATCAAGAAGGTGCCCAAGCCTGTCGTCTTGTTACGGCCCCTGACGTGCACCCCTGAGTCGGACAGCTGTAAGCTGTCCTGCGGCGAAGGCGCCGCAGAGGCTGAACTCGTCACCTACAGCTGGAAGGAGGGAAACGGAGTGTGGAAGGAGTCGGAGAAGGACAGGGAAATCACCAAGAACGCGACGGCGCATGTTGAGACGTTCTCATGCAGAATGAAGAACCCAGTGAATGAGGAGGACAGCGAACCCTACCCTAATCCGTTCTTCCGGAAGAAAGAGCAAAGCGACTCTGTTGTAGGAGTTTTGGTAACGTTAGGTGTCCTCGTAGTGCTTGGCTTAATTGCTGGGGCGGCATTTTGGAAGAGGAAAGACATCAAGGAATGGTTCTCAAAAAGTCCGGACGGCAATGGAGTTGGACCTGCTTCTCCTCCTGCTGATGATAGACCATCTGAGAATGAAATATTACCACTCAACACAACAGACCCCGACGTGTGAAGTTGTGGGGCACCGGTCTCGTGGAGAAGGGATCAGCTCTGGACCCTGGCGCCATAGACATTAAGAAAACAAGTCAATGTGTGTTTGTTTTTTTTTTCCTTTTAAAAAAGCCAACATTCAGCTGTATGTGTATCATGGACTGTTACCTGCAGCGGAAGAATTGTCGTACTTTTTATTATGAGTTGATGGGACAACAGCGTGAAAACGCGTCTATTGTATTGCCTGCATAATAGGTTGTTACTAATGTGGGGCTGGGCGATATACGGACATGCCAATAAATATGAGGTGGGGAAGAAGGGAAGATGGATGGGTAAGAGGGTTGACCCAGCAACTGTCTTTTAGTGTCCATTTAGCAACATTTCAGCAGTCCAATCCACAGTATAACGACAATCCCATGTGGTCCAAACAACGTTGGCAAATAGAAGTTTGAAATGTTAAATTACCGCCCAGCTCTTAAAAAACAATGCTATGTAAGTTTTAATTTCTGCTATGCATTGAAGAACCGAGCAGTCTGCAAGAAATATATCCGAGGAACTGTAATAAAGCAGACTTTTAAGTGCTGATGAACTCGATGAAGCACTTGCTGATTTTATAACTTTACGAAGCATCATTGTGACTAACCTTTTGGAATGCTGCCAATGTTTGTGTCCTGCGAAGAAGAGGCTGATTAACTGGTATGCACATTGGATAAACACATTGTATCACACATGCTTCTGTGAAAACAATTTACTGATGACTTTAAGTGCATGTTCAGGATTAATGTCGCAGCATTTGGACCATCTAGGCTATATATATGTGTGTGTGTGATGGACAAAAACGAATCCGGATCAATCTGTCATAAGTTACTGGACGGTCATCTCTTTCTTGGTGCACTGGCGTCTATGATTGTGTTATTCTTTGCTTGTTATTTTTTTTTATAAACCTTGTATTATCACTGGGGTTACCTCACCTTGTGAATTTAGTCAAGCGCCGTCTTGTTTGGGCTTAATAGATAAGGTTAAAAACTTAATTGGTTAATTTATTTTAGTTCAGCATTTTAAAATTTCGATTGGCGTCTGATTCGTTGTTATAAGTGCCTTTTTATATATAAATAAATCGGTCACATCGATCCACGGGTTTGTCTTTATGTCTCGGGAGTAAAATGGACGCAGGCGTGAAAGCGAAGCCGGAAGTGAGCGCGGGTCACACTCGCGCTTCTTCTCCCCTCTGTGGTGGTGATGCTAAACTGGAGAGCCGCCTGGTCGCCCAGCCTGGGATGGATTTAGACGAAGCTTTTCAAGTTGTCGGTGAGTTTGGACCCTACCAGAAGCGGGCGGTGGCTGTCCTTGTTCTGACACAGGTTAGTACACTTGTTTTATACAAGGAGACCCAAGAACCCCCGGAAAGCGTCGCAGAAATAACGTTGCAGTCGCGGCGAAGTCACTCAACAGCGGTAGCGCTACGTGGCTTTCAGTGTCTGCCGGAGGGCTTTTTATGCGGTATGACCGTAGACCCACAAAATTCCATTCAGTGGTAACACGTGAACTTTTGACCTGTCGCCACTTGCTTACAATTTCTCTTGTCTCGCAGCAAGTTCACTTTTCGGGGCAGAGAACATTACAGCAGACTTCTTTCAAAAACCGGAGAGAATAGTGTTGCCTTGTTTGCCTTGGCAAGCTTACAGATAAGGCAGCCGACGAGTCAGTACTTTATTTTTTGCGTATGTACATGAGCTACTCTTTAATTCAGCATAAACGTAAATTAATCGTTTCGAACCTCTTATTCCCGCATGGCTAATACCCCCCCCACACACCACCGTCGCGCCGGATACCTAACGTTACATTGTCAAACATGTTTAACATGTAACGTTAAGTTATTGAAAGGAAATAACTCGTAGGCACGTCAAACGTTTGCCGAATTTATCGCAACAGCCTACGTGTACCTAAATTATTCTACGTAAATTCCCACTTCGCCTGTATTGTCACCAATTGTCTAATTTAATCGCAAATCTTCGCATCTTTTAAAGGAAGTTTTGTCGAAGCGTCCCCTCTGGCTAAGCTAACCCTCCCTCTAGCTAGCTGCAGTCGTTAAACCTAATCAAGCTAAACTAACAAAGTTGACATTCTGCTGTTATTTCACTTGCATGATGATGTTTTGATAGCTATGCTACTAACTCAGTTTGCCATATTTCCTTTCCACTAACAACGCTGTTCACGATTTGTAGTAACGTTACTTGTCATGTACAAATCGCTCACACAGTGTAAAACACCCACATCTCATTGAAGTCTATATGTCCTCCATATTTTTGTCTTGTTTCATAGTTTAAGATGTTTCACAGGCTGTACTAAGTTATTACAATTAATCTTTAAAACCTGTTAAGCCAGCTCTCCTTTGAAAGGGCTCTCACCCTGGGGTCAAGTGTCAGGATGCATACAGGTCTTACTAACAGTCAGTGAACCAAACAGTTATGTCACACACTGTCACCACTTTTTAAAAACAAAAATTAACAAGAGTTTGGTTGAGTTCTGGACAGCTTCATGATCTAGGGTCGAACATTATATAAGTCTTGTATTGGCCTTGTAATAACACTTGGGTCAAAGATCAGCCAGTTAATGATGCTGCATTAAGGAGCTGCTAACTCTCCTGAAACTGCTTCCTTGGCTGGTTTCTGTCATCTTAAGGTGGCCGTTATGGTGATTACAGGCTTTTTCACTGTAACAAGAATACCGATTTTTTTTTGTTTTGGTTTGTTTGCTTTTGGGTGATATGCTTAAATATGAGGATGCAGAGCACCTAGATCAGATTTTTGGCAGTACATAGTCAAATCCTGAAGCTGTTAGTTGCAGTGGTAGTAGTAGTGGGTATGTCATTAGTGTTACTTCTAGTAGAGCTCTTAGCAGGCTGGTGCTGTAGTCATCTGTGTGTTTTCAGGTGTACATGGCCTGTCAGTCCATGCTGATCGTTCTGATTGGATTTACGCCACAGTACCGGATTGAGCAGCAGGACGGCGTCCCACCTAGCCAGCAGGAGCTCCTCCAGCACGTCGTCTTTACCGAGGACGTCGACTCCATAGTGACTGAGGTGAGTTTCACAGGCGTTTTCACTTTCACCCAGCCGAGGCCTCTGAGTTCAGCTGGTTTGCGCCAGCGAAGCTTAAGTCCACAAATGCCTCTGTGCTCCCCAGTGGCTTCTTATCAAGCAGCAGGCCTATAAGGTTAGTTTGGCTGGATCGCTGTTCTTCGCCGGGCTTCTGGTTGGGAACGTCGTCTTTGGGCCGCTCTCTGACAGGATTGGCAGGAGACCGGTCTACTTGGCAGGTGAGTGGAAAACCACACAAACACACATTAGACCGGTTTGTCTCCGTGAAGTAGTCCTGGGGTTGTTGGTCTCGTAAACAGCGAGGCTGACTTAGAAATTTAGAACATTTTAAAGGAAGAGTTATTTATTTCTATTTGATAAATCTATTTTAGATTTGAATTGATGGCTTTAAACAGGAAGTCTCAGTAATAATAAGAGCTCTTTCTTTTTAGGATATTTGCGTAAATAAATCATAAATCCTTTTTACTATCTTATCAAAATGTCATATTCACAAAAGTAAATTCTGTAACCGAATTTTTTTTTTTATGACGGAAATGCAACAATACATACACTTCAGCACACTTCAAACCCCAAAGCCTTAAAGGCTCTTGATATATGCACATTTCTTTATTTCTTAAACTGCTGAATTATCTTTTCTGGTATCACTTTTTTGTCTTTTCTTTCTTTCTCGTAATTTATTTATCACTTAACCCTGTGTGTGTGTATTTTGTCTGTCATTGATCTACTTATGCAATAAAGAATAAAGTTCTCTTGCCAAAAACAAATAAAACATTTGACCGATCTACTTACATTAATTCAGTCTCTCGCTCTCTCTCTCTCTTTTTTGTCTTTCATCCAGGTCTGTTTTTTGAGGTCATCTTTGGTTATGTGACCGCCTTCGCGCCCAGCTACGAGGTCTTCGCCGTGTCTCGTCTCTTGGTGGGGCTGATGAACGGCGGCATCGGCCTCGTCTGCTTCGTCCTCACTCAGGAGTATGTGGGAAAGTCCTACTGGGCCATGACCGGTACACAGACACCAAAAATGTTTTTTTTTCAATTTTATTTATATAGCCCCATATCACAAATCACATTTTGCCTGAAAGTGCTTTACAATCCTATCATACGCACACATAGTGGCCACTCTAACCACTGCTGTACCTTCACTGTTAGACTGAGTTTTTATTTCTCTTTGCTTCAGGGACACTGACCAGTATGTGTTTTGCGGTGGGCATCGCCCTGTTTGGAGCTCTGGGCTACTTTATCCAGCCGTGGAGGAGCCTGGCCACCGTGGCCAACTCGTCCGGTGTCCTGTTCTTCCTGCTTTCTGTGTGAGTACGAACCTCCTACGAGAGGTGAGTCACCGCCTGCATCCAGGTAAAACCACCACAAATAAAATAAACAGGTGGTTTTTTGTTTTTTTTAGAAGCATTTGGTTTCAGGGGTGACTGCTGAAACACACAGAACAAATGGAGTGGATTAAATGTCGGATAATATTAGATCAGCACCAGTTTCAAGGCAATGCTGGAATAATAAAGAATATAAATAAAGTACAACTAAATCTGAAAACAATAATCTAACAAACTGAAAGGACCATACCAGTTGGGATTTTCTTTTAGCCTATTTTCTACAAATCACACAGTGCTTTACATCACACATTTTGCAAACCATACCAATGTGTTTTTAATTTTTTTGATGTTACAGTAAATATACTGCGTTACTGAAATCTTCTTTTCCTTTCGGCTGTTCCCTTTCAGGGGTCGCCACAGTGATGAAAAATGATGATAAATAAACAATGTAGACTGGATGTTTACTGTGATGGAGTACACAACAAAAGGCTGCTAATTAATTTTCATACAACACAGAAATGAATGGAAACCTTGAAATAAAGGGAAAAATACATAAAACAAGCAAACAAAAATCTAAAACAGTAAAACAAGTATTCAAAAATGGCCACCAAAAATATAAAGGATGCGTGTTTTGTGGTTAAGGAGCTAAAATGTGTAAACGCAGTGATATGGGCTTTTCAGTACTTTGGTCCACTGCATTTTTGTGTTCAGTAGAAGTTAAAATCTTGAGAGTAATCTAGTTGTTACTATCATGGTAATGTTATGAGTTTTACTTATTCTAAGTTATAGGTTATATTTATTATAAGTATTTGGCCAAATATAAGACAACATCCAAGTTTCTAACACGTTTTTGGAAAAAAATACATTTTAAAGATAAGCAACATTTATCAGACTAACTATTGGGGCAGTTTCCCTGAAACTAGCTAATCTAGCATTAAGGTTACAAACAACCCATAATGCAACACTCTCTTAATGTAACCAACAATTGCTTCATTCAAAGACAACACCTGCTGTTGTGAATATGTACATGTCTAGCCCTTGAGTAAAATACAAGCCCCACTTATTCCAAAGTATTTGGGCCATTTCGGTAATATCTCCTCTCGTCTCCTCTCCCCCAGCACTCTTCCAGAGTCTCCTCGTTGGCTGTATTCTCAGGGTCGGACGCAGCGAGCGGAAGAGGTGAATATATGACTACGAATGTTACATCTGGGTAGGTTTGGTGTCCACATTACTGCTGCAATTCTGAGGTTTGTCATGTATTTAATCCCAGAAACAGCATATTTAGCTGTATTTGTATCTTGTGTCAGTCAGAGAGATGTGGAAGCCAAACGCCCGGTACTAAAGGAGAATCCCAGTATATTTCAGCCTGGCGTATAAATATGGCCCTATAAATAGAGAATCCTGCTTTTTTTATCTCCACCCTCTCTAACACCAGAATGAATGTGTAAATGTCCTTTTTTCTTTCCGGTCTTGTTGTTCTTGACCTCAGTGGAAAACGCCATGAGCTCAGGAAGAGATGGGAATGAAAAATTATAGGAAGTTTGACTAAGACATGGTGACAGCATTTACACCATCTCACATCTTCATGCAGTGTCTGTCTGGAACTGCTGAATTGTGTGTCATTTTGAGATGTAACAAGCGAATTGTCGGACAGTAATGTTTCCTTTTTTGGGGGGAAGGGATGATCCTGTGTATCCCAGACTAAGAACAGATGGGAAAGGAAGCACTGACACGCCTGTCCTTAGGATTTACAGAGCAGAATTTAACCAGCTTGTGTCATGGTTAACAATTAACTTAACAGTGATAGAACTTAGTTAGGAAATGTCTCGTCTTTCATAGGTTCTGCGCTACATGGCGCTGAGGAATGGCAACGCCGCCCACAACCTGATGCTGCGGCACGTCGCGGCTGCTAAAACTGGTAACCATGACAACAGGGGGGCGGGTGTCCTGCAGCTGGTGATTCATCCAGTCCTCCGTCTGAGAACCATGGTGCTTATGTATGTCTGGTGAGTATACCACCACAGAAGAAGAAAAAAAAATGCAAGCTCTGTTTGTGCAGCTGCTGTTGCACAAAGCTGATAAAACAGACTTATGAACACAGGGTTGCAGGTTTGAATACTGCTGCTTCCACAGACTTAAATCAGAGCCATTAGTACTTCTGCTATAGTGTTACTGCTATCAGTACAGCTTCTTCTATCATTACTGCCAGAACTGCAAATATAATTGCTGCTCATACCACAATTGCCACTGCAACTGTTATTTAAGATTTTTCGCTACTTTAAATTAATTCTGAGGCGCTTCCTGCTGTTCACACATGCACAAAAGTAATCTTGTGTTCTATCCTCCACCCTGTCTGAGGTTACAAACTGCTGTAGGAATTAGCAGAATGTTTCTATGTATTTTAATAAATGCTAAAAGAAAGAGTTCAAGTGGACAATGAGGTGACTCTTTTTAAGTAGTCTGGGAATATAAAATGCTGTATAGGATATGATATCATAAATATTGCTGTCGGCTTACCTAGAGTAATATCTGACCGTGGGAAGGAACATGACCTTTCCTCTTCCTGTCCTTAGCTTTGTATACTGGGCTGGGGTTTAACAGACTAGTTTTTTGATGCACTCATGCATTTTGTTACCTTGTGTTGTTATAATGGCTTCCATTGTCTTCAGCATGATAGTCGCTTTGGATAAAAGCGTGTGCTAAATGTAAATGTACTCTTGCACGGTCCTTTCACAAAATACTGCCACACATGTCTCTAGCACTTACATGTTCACTACTAAAAACCTGTTCTCTGATACCACCCTCTGGCCCGCTATACACTTTCTTTATCACGGCTGCAAAACAATCAAAAACAGACTTTGGGCCTCAACTTTGATCTGTTCACCAGTTTGGGTTTCTGTTAGCATTACAGCCTCAGTGAGCTTTTAGACTTTTTAGACCCAAAAACGTATATTTTTTTCTTTCGAGGAGCAGCTCAGTTTAGTGTGATTGTTCTATATATATCCCCACACTGCAGAGAGTTGTAGTGTTTTCTGCTGCCAGAGGACACTTTTGAGCACAGCTCACCGTGAATGAGCTCCTCTGTGGGAAAAGTCGGCGCAGGTTGTGCTTCTTGAAACAGAAATCAAGAGAAATGTGAAAGAGCAGCAGAGTAGGCTGCAGATTGAAGTAATTAATTAATAAATACGATATAAATAAAAACCCTGCAGATGTAACCATAATAACTGGTCTGTGTACATTATCATAGCCACTTACCTTGTGTGTATGTGTTTTGCAGGTATGCATGCAGTCTGGTGTACTACGGTCTGACTCTGGGGGCCAGCGAGATGTCTGGTAGCTGTTATGTGAATGTAGCCATGTACGGCCTGGTGGAGCTGCCTGCCTATCCGCTCTGCATATACTTCATCAACAAACACTGGTGAGATACACACACAGTAATACACACTAGTTAGTCCAGTGACCCTGTGTAACACATCAATGTTTGATCTGCCTGTCTCGGGAAGTTGCTGATGTATGAAATCATTTTGTGACTGTGCCGTCGCAGGTTTCTTTGCCCACATCCGGCACAGAGTTAATGTTTTATCATGAAGCACTGCAATATCAGAACCTGTGTATTAGCTAATGAAAACATTCATTGAACCCCACTGCACTTTATGTCCCTTAATTCTAAACTTTCTGGAATTGCTTTTCTTAATCTGCTGACATGTACATGTAGATATTTAGCTGTGTTCTGTTAGACATAGACTTATTTTTTTCAACTTATTTTGTTTTGTTCGGCTTAAGAGAATGTTAACTGTTTTGAAGGCAGGTAGCGTTTTGAGATGTCCTGGTTAAAGCCTCTACCAATCAGTTGTGTGTGTGTGTTGTCGTACAGGGCTGGGAGGAGAAAAAGCATGGCCAGTTTCCTGTGTCTGGCTGGCTCTGCCTGCCTCTGCACCATATTCATCCCCGAAAACACAGGTGAGACGGGTGACGCCCATTCATACAGAGGGATTAAACGTCTGGGTGTGGGCTTTAATGTCGGAGGAAACGACACAAACCCAACGGGACGTAAAGAGTTCAAATTCGCAGTGGTTCAAACCAGACATGATGTGAAGGAAGGAAGTAGAGTGAAAGCCTGGTGGCAGAGCTCTTCTGTGAGGCTGATTTCACCACATTGTCCAACCTCTGGGTCCGCTAGCTGTCCTCACACCTGTAGTCTGATCAGTGTGAAAGAAAAACCGTGAGAATATGTCAATTCAAAAAAATGACACTTTAAAGCAACACGGCTTTGACAGGACAGTGACAGTCCACTAGAACCATCCAGGTCTTGGCGGTCTGTTTTTTAACCTGTCTTATCCAGTTCTTTTACGTTTTTACTTGTTCGTCTTGAACTAATGCTCGTTTTAAGTGACCTGGAATTAATTCAACATTAGATTAAGATTAGATTGGATTATTTTCTATATTATCAGCTTCACATCGAAACTACTGTTCAGGGGTTCCAGGCTGAAGTTTTCTGATATTGCCGTGAGCCCTAGGAATTATATTGGGGCTTTAACTAGCTTTTGTTGCCCAACATCATGTATTATTGGGATATGAATTTCCACAATAAACACAAATGCAAAGGGGGCTGCAGCATCGGAAAGACTGAAATTCTTGAAGATGGTATAGTGCTCCTCTGATGTGCCGTAAGAGCTGTAAGAAAATCAGTTTCTCCCGTGTAATGTTTCAAACTAATTCTTCAAAAAATTGTCCAAAATGTACAAATACATAGGCATCCTTATCTGACCATCCTGAATCCACTCCTGCCTGGTGATCACAGTCACGTGTAAGTTCTCAGTCACAGTATTTTTTTTTGTGAAAGTAATGACTTGTTTGTTTTATTTGTGGTTGCAGGAACCTTGCTGAGCGTTACATCGTTGGCGCTTCTGGGAAAATTGATGGTCAGTGCAGCGTTCAACATCGCCTACGTCTACACCTCTGAGCTCTACCCAACAGTTATCAGGTGAACTAACCACAGTCTGAATGTTGAATCATTCACACACCTCACACTGCCTGACACTGACCAGCGGTGTCTCTTTAGTGTTTCTTTTAACTGTTTAATGGAGTGGGAACTTTACATGTGATTTTCAATGTTCATGTCTTTTTTTTTGTAATGATTTTTGTGTGTTTCAGGAACGCTGGCCTGGGAGTTTGTTCCATGTCGTGCAGAGTTGGAGGAATCCTTGCACCATTTGTTCCATCCATGGTAAGGGTGTCAAGAGAGAATGCGTACGGTTTGTTAAGCTAGAAAGCTACACAAAGCGGAAGCCAACACCAGCAAGTACTTCATCTCACGTTCTGTAGGAGTGACTCTAAAGGGGCATTCAGTAATCTATGACCTTTAGTAGGAGCCAGAAGGTATGGAGAGTAAATGTTTTGTTCCAACAGATGCTGGAATGTGAGCTTTTAAAGGTAATTTCCTATAGCCTTTCTGTATATGTGCCAGCGTTATCCAGCTGGCTAATCTCCAGCTGCAGTCCTTTTGGCATGATGTTCTAAAAATCAATACAGTGGCACATGGAACAAAAAACATCAACAATTCAGAATTTAAAAAAAGGACCCTAAGACACCGTAGTGTTGTGTATTAGGATAACTGAACAGCATACCTGCAGGCAAAAGTCAGGGTTAAAAATGTACAAGACAGTGAGATTTAAGTTAGTGACAAAACTCAAAAGTCCCTCATAATTTGACCAGCATTTCCACATGACTGGTTTCAGGACACTAAAGCAAAAAAGGCACAATTCAGTGAATTAAAAAGAGGAAATATTACTTTGATGACTCATGTTGAAACCTGCTCATCACGCACCATCAATGTGTCAAAAAATTCAAGGTCCACTTACTTGGTGTTTCCCTAGCTTTCAGCCGCACCCAGTGGCCTTACTCAACAGATGGAGTTGAGCTCAGTTGTCATGGAGATGGCTTCGGAAACAACAAGGACGTTTTTGTCTTTTACCAAAGTTATGTTTCCATGGTTAAGAGTGAACCCAAGTTCAATAATTCATCCAGCTTTATTAATGCAGTTGTTACATCAGTAGAGGCCTTTTCACTGCATGTAAATATTAATAATTAATCATATTAATTCTTATTATTCACGTTTAGTTAATACACGTTGACCCTAACCCACTGAATTGGCCAGGAACCCTTCGTGTGCCTTTTTAAAAATGACTTGACAGATGACACTCTTTAAATAAAGTACATAATATTAATTTTGCTTCACTTTTATATCAGCGTTTACGTGTTAACAGCACAGCTGGTGAAAGATACTAATGTCCTAATGGTAGAAATCTCCCCTTAAACAGAGTTAAACTGAACTCCGTGACCCCAGTTAACCTGAGCAGCAGGCGTAACTTGAAACCTTAAGACGTAGTGACGCCTAGTGGCAGTTTAGGTGACTTCAAAAAGCTATAGCAACTGAATTAGTTTGAAGCATAGCATCTGATAACACAGCAAACAGATCTTTGTGATTTGTACAACTAATCAGAAACCGCAACGTGCTGCTAACCTAATGAGGGACCAACAGGCCCTTTTACAATGATGTCAAAGGAGAAGAGAGAAAGAAAAACTTATTAAATTTCAGTTCTTTCAGTGTTGAATTAGTGTGGGCTGCTGACTGTGGTCCACCAAAGAGTTCAGTGGATTTAGAGATTTGAATTGGAAAATCTCTCAAATTATCTTAATTAATAGTATCTATTATAAGTGTTATTAAGTTAAGCTGCACTGGAAAGTTAAACCAGTTGAACTTCATATGTCCATCATGTGTGAACAGGGCTTTGTAAGTTTACTACACATTTTTAATTAAATTAATCAATATCTACTGTAGGTAATTTCCATGTAGATTATTTCCATAAAATTGAAACTCATAGACAGTCTTTTTTTTTTTCATTTTAAATGAGTTTATAATGACATTTTAATGTATTTACAAAAGCAATCTTACAATGCCGGTCATTCAGACGTATCAGATTGTCAGTGTCCAGAACATTTGTGTTTGCTCTTCCTTCGGGAGACACTGCAGATAGACAGTTTTTCTGATGTCTTTGTCTGTGCGTGTGTGTGTTGTAGCGTGCTCTCCACACCTCCATGCCCTTCACTGTGTTCTGTCTGAGCGGTCTGTCTGCAGGCTGCCTGGGTCTCCTGCTGCCTGAAACCCTGAACGGACCCACGGCAGAAACTCTGGAGGAGCTTGGCAGCTCGACCCACTGTCGAGTGCTGGAGAGCAAGGTGACGTAGCATGGTGCTGATAGAGAGGAACACATCTGTAACACAGTGCTGCACTTTCAGGCACACTGTCCTGCCCACGGCACAGCAAGATACGAGCATAGGTATTAACACTAGTGAAACCTAGGAGGGATTTAGTTCAGCTCTTTCAACTTTACAGTGTTCCTTTGTCCAGGTGAGGGTGATGATATTTACCAAGTTGTAAGAAACCAAATAATAGACAATAAGATTGGTCTGATAATAGATAAATAGAAAACTACGCTAATACACTTAACATCCATCCATCCGCCCAGACTTCCCTCTCTCCAGACACTTTCTCATGCTTTTCCAGGGGAATACTGAGGCATTCCCTGGCCATCCAAGAGACATAGTCCCTCCAGCATGTCCTAGGTCTTCCCCCAGGGCCTCCTCCTAGTTGGACATGCCCGGAACACCTCCCCAGGGAGGCGTCAAGGAGGCATACGGGACAGATGCCCGAGCCACCTCAGCTGACTCCTCTCGATGTGGAGGAGCAGCGGCTCTACTCTGAGCTCCTCCTGAGTGATCGAGCTCCTCACCCTATCTCTAAGGGAGTGCCCAGCCACCATACGGAGGAAACTCATTTCAGCCGCCTGTATCCAGGATCTTGTCCTTTCGGTCATGACCCAAAGCTCATGACCATAGGTAAGAGCAAGGAATGTAGATCGACCGATAAATAGAGAGCTTCACCTTGCAGCTCAATCTCCCATTCCATCCTTCCCTCACTCGTGAACAAGACCCCAAGATACTTAAACTCCTCCACTTGAGGCAGGACTTCTCCAAAAACTGGAGGGGGCAAGCTACCCTTAATACATATTACACTTAATATGTATTTCTATATGTAATGTATAATAGTGCAAGTAAATAATACTGTGTGCTGAAGCAGAAATGTGCTGTGGAAGTTCAGCAGACCTAACTGATGCTCATCATATTCTGCTGTGACTTCATATGTTCGTAGCTGCAGTCAGGAACTGAAATCAGATCTGTTTTGACCAAAGCGTGGCAGGACGTCGGCCTCCGGAACACAACTGAGTAGGGTGCTAAAAAAGAAAACATGCGATGTTGCTGAGGTTGTAGCATTGTATACAACGACATTACACGCCTTCTGTCACATGTACAACAAATCTCAAGCAAAGTGAAAAGGATTCTTTACATTTGCTCATGACAAAATCCGAAAACTACTGAATGCAATGCACAGTGTATCCATATTCTTGTTCCAGGCATATCCCCAAACCTTCATAGTAGAAATCTGCATAGCCGTGTAAAAATTGGTTATGTTCTAATTAGGGCTGTCAATCGATTTAAAATAGTTAATTGCATGATGTCATGAGTTAACTCGTGATTAATCGCAACTTAATCGCACATTTTTATCAGTTCTAAATGTACCTTAAATTAATATTTTTCAAGTTTTTAATACTCTAATCAACATGGTTATGGACAAATATGCTTGCTTTAAGACTAGACATTTATCAAAGGTCGTAGATGTTTTTTCAAAGAACTTGTTCATATCTCTTAAGCCTAAGCTTAGAAATTCAGATTAAGCAGTGATTTCTCTCATTTTAAGAATATAAATAAAGGCAGTTTTTACGCTGACAGTTTAGTTAGTTTAGGGGCACAGTTCACATGAAAAATTGGTCATGTGAAAGCTGTCATGTGGACCTGGGAGCGCACCGGGGTACCGAACCCGAGACTATCTGGAGGAGGAGCTCTGAATTCTGTTGTACTCGAACTGTGCCTCGATTCACGTGAACAGCGTGAGAAACACGGACTTGGGAGCAGAAAAGTAACCTGCACATTTGTTTTAGCCGATTGTAATGTATAGTTGAATAAAACACATAAGCGGTGATGGTGCGAGCAGTGTATTCACGCATCGCGCATGCAATCTCCTCAGAGTTTCTTTACAAGCATGCAACAAAAAGCCCCCTTCATCCAATATATTGACCCGCGTTCTGTTTTCTATCATACCCTGTGAATGTTTGTGATTATGTGAGATGCACACAAATGCACCAGGGTTCAACAGAATCGAGTTGACCAGCGCTGCGGGGGAAAGGGAGAACTATCGCGCTCGGACTTGAACTGCATCAAACTTGCTCAGTGTAAAAATGCCCTTTTCTTTTATTTCGACCTGGACGCTTATGTAAGCTATATAACGTCACTTTTATCAGAATAGTAATGTTAATGTTAGCCCTTTTCTTTCCCCATTTCTGTTTGCTGCTGCATCCTTTACGTTCGTGGCTGCTCTCGATTTCTCCAACTGCGGGCTAGGCCAAGGATCAAACTGAAAATGCGCGCTGCATTAATCGAGCGTTTATAAAATTAGTGCCGTTAAAATGAATTTGCATTAACGAGTTATTAAGGCATTAATTTTGACAGCCCTAATTCAAATGAATGCTATCAAATGAATATTGTCTTATTAATGCTGACAAGACTCAATGCATTTTCTGTAGAAAGAGAGTGAATTAACAGTGTACATAGATTATGGCTGATTAATAGAATAATGCCGACCATCTGTGTGTAGTTTGTCATAGTAGTAGTACCATAGAAGTATACTTTGCTTCAAAACAACCATCTGGAAGCAGGGCTGACCAGGAGGCTAAACTCAGGGATTGTGAATACTTACACATCAAAGCTGTCTCACAACTTGGTAAAAAATGTCACGGACTAAAGGTTTTATTCAGTGATCTGCTGTTTGATCAAAGCACCTCAGACAAAAACAGAACAACTCAAAAATTCTATCACTCTGCGTGTCAGCCTTTTAATGAAAAGCAACCGCAAAATCAGTCATGATTTGCATTCTGCATTTTAGTTTCATTAATAATGGCTTCCTTTTCCCTTTTCCCAGGCTCTCTTGTATGAAGATGACAAATGGAGGTCAAACAACAAATGAAGCCAGCGGTCTCGTCTCCCAACTCATTCCTTATGGAACTGCTTCCTCAAAACGGTTCATTTTAATTAACTTGAAGGAAGGCTCACAACGTTCACTTTTATGTCTGTGAACGATGACTTTTCAAATAGGGCAGGGACATAGACGCTGACCGGCGCTCTGCCTTCAGGAAGAGGGCATTTTACTGATTGACTCGACGGCTCCTTTTGTATCTAATTTTACAGAAAAGGCAGACCATCGGTTCCCTGGCCTTTTTATTAATTTCCTGAATATCGTCATGGTGTTTGTGCCTTATTTATTAGGAGGTAGACAGCCAAGATGTGACAGGACAGATATCCGACTTACATTCCAGAGATTCTGGGAAGTTGGAAAATCAAACTTGCTGCTTGCAGAAATTGGCTGGCAGAACGGTTGGCTTCCCCAGTAGCACAAAAGGACAGTGTTTCCAAAATGCTGTTATATATGACATGACAGTGGAGCAGGATACACACCACACATGCCTCAAAATAGAATTTTATGTTAGATTTTAGCTCGATGCTCAACAATGGAGTCTTTCTCTTGTCTCTGGCCGATAGCGCTGTCCTGTACACGTGCTAAAGTGTTAGCGTGCAGCGCTGTAAGTGCCCTGAGGCAAACTGTTAGGGACTGCAAGCATGTATTGAATAGTTAATATATGATTGGGTGTAACATTGGATGTTGTGATGGGAACCCGAGCTGGAGTACCCAGAGTCTGACGCCATCATACAGGATGTACCTTTTACTACACCGCTATGGTCACATTACTCTAACTTCCTTCCTCCTTTTAATGGGATCTTTGAGGAAGATCAGTTCATTTCATGGGATCTTAAAGGCAGAGACAGCGATGTCACGGGAAGTGCTGCATGGGGTGGGTCTAAACTCATGCAGCCGTTTTGTTGCGCTCATGGAGGTCTGGACAAAGTCACTTTGTTAGAAAAGGGCACAAACAACTTCAAACCAGTACAGTTATGTTGCAGAGAACAAAGGGCAGAACCAGTGCTCACCTATCAGTTGTGCATCATTAGCATCAGCTGCTTCTAGCTGAACAGAAAACTAACTGGGGGTTTCTATACATTTTTTTAAAAATCTCGTTATCTCAGGTGCTTTTGAAGTAACTCCTCCAGGCCTACTTGAGGTCCATGAGATTGCTACTCAAGATCACATAAATTGAGGCAGATCAGCACATTGAATCACGTGAGTTTAATTTTCACAGTAAAGAATGATTCCCCAGACCAAACGTCATACTCTACATATTAGTTGGGTTTGACCCAAATTAATTTCTAATCACCAAACGGGCTTTCTTTTATTTTATATCAGAGGTTACTAATGGAAGTTAAATTCTGACAAGCCTCCGTTAGGGTAAACACAACCATCTACCACTCTTAAACTGAACCATCCAAAGCTATAGCACTAGAAACTCTGAAATAATTTACTAATTAATAAACCTGAACTAAAAAAGTGAAATATAATACCCCACAATCAGCTGTTTAATAAATAAGTCAAACCTTTAATCATTTCATCATAATTTGAGTCATGAGCATGCAGTGCTTCAGCCTGAGGGTCAGTTAGGAACTAATTCTTTATCTACCTGAGGTAAAGGTGGACATTTTAGGGGTTTCTGGGAGACCGTGGGACCAATGCAATTCTGGCATTTTGCCCCCAGCTGTGGGATGCTTGGTGTTAATTTATTTTCTCTCTCATCAAGGTCTTTGTCTGTTTTTGTGTGTCAATGAAAATGTATCTCCCAACAAATCTGTCATCAATAACAAAGGACTCAGACACGCGCTTATGAAAAATAGGATAAAGCTTTGGACACAGCGTGATCCACAAAGCGAGAGGTGCTGCTGAGTGTTTGTAGGGATCAAGGATATTTGCATGAGCGACAGGTTTTGCTCTTCGTCAGGCTCGTGAAAAGATGCAAGCCAATGCTTAAATAAGCTAACACAACAGTTGATACACTCCTTTATAATGGGACCTGTGTGTGTGTGTATGTATATATATATATATACGGCTTAACTTTAGACAAACAACATATTAATCATGGCCGCACAATTAATCGCAATATTATCAAAATTGCAAAGTGGCCGAATGCAGTATCCAAAGTGCTGCAGTTTACTGATGAAGGTCAAATTTGAGACCAAACAGCTTCATAATGAAGTGCTGTGGTGCTGCACAGACGCCCTAGCCAACACATCCTGTTGTCCAGATGTAAGAAAACATGTTTGTGTATTTGGTACCGACCCCAATAGATGTCACATCGTCATGACTTTAATAGCTTTTTCACCGATAATGTAAATTGTGACACACAAATTATCATTCCCATTTATAGTGGATCATATCGCACTTATGATAACTGCCAAAATAATTGCAGTATGATAGCAAACATGTAAACCAGCATGGGTGTAACATACCCCACCCCAAAAGGATGTAATGTAAAGACAACAGATGGAAACATGGGAACACTTGACCAACATTCTGCTGTCTGTGCCTTTCCAAATGTCAAGTGCTACAAATATTATTGAGATGTAATTCAAGATATTAGAAAACAAATGTTTCCTGACATGTTTTATATGCCGTCATTTTGTATTGTGTATGCAATCCTACTATTACGAGGTGTATATTGTAGATATGCTGTATGTACATTATCTGTGGGTCCTAGAAATGTTGAACGATCTATTTATGTTAAAGGCAGTAAACGGTTGAAGTCCAGTTATTAGACATCTGATTTTGTTCATCATGATGTCACTCAGGTGGATGCAGCACACGCTGCTGTCTTTGACTAATTACAGTTTAACCTTGTGTTCTAATATTCATTTTCCTGTTTGTAATTTTTCTTATCCTACCACCCTTCGACCTGAGATCAACCAACAGCCTGGTTTAGTGTATTTTGTTTTGGTTTTTAAATAGATCTTAAAGCCAGCCCATCATTTAATACACAGGCCTTTAAGCCTATTCAGATCTATTTTGTAACCGTTACAGTAGATGCGTTTCTGGAGTGAGCTCTTAAACCCTGCAGGGGTCACGTGAAGTGTTTTTGAGGGTGAAGCTTCTGCAGCCTTCGGGCGGCTTTCCGCCACACACCAGCTTTTGCTCCACTGCCTGGAGGAAGCTTAAAACGGCGTTCGGAGTGATGTGAAAACCCACCTGAACCAGAGCTACCTGTTCAGTGAAGAAAGTCAAACCTTTTTTGTGGAAAATTGTCTGATAAATAAGCTCGACGTAGCATAGGACTGATGCAAGTTCCTCAAGGTTGGCCAGTCATTATGGTCCTCCTCTCTGGAGTTCTCTGCCACATCAACTAAGGTCCGCTACAACAGTATCTTCTATTTAAAGCAAGCTTTAAAGTGTGTGGTTAACGTGTACATTTTATTTCAGAATAAGTATTTTTATTATTATTCCCTTTTTAATGATAATACCTACTTATTCCATTTTTACAGCCAATACCTTTTAATCTTGTAATACCTCTATCTTATGTTATCTTGTATGTTTTTGTTGTATTGCAGCCAGTAATAATTATGTGTAGGTTAGGCTGTAGTTTATTTGGTTAGTGACATCCAGGCAAAGTTTTAATGCACCTTCTCCTTAAATAAAGCTTTTTTTAGTAAGGATCTAATGGTCATTAACGGATGTTTGCGCAAAATACTTTAGTATGTGCAGACTGATGCATCATGTTAGTTGTTATAATAACAGTTTAGTCAGCTGAAAAAATGGCTTGACCCCAAAAAAATTCTAACAAAAGGTTTCTCAATAGTTTACAGTAGTATCAGATGTACTTAAAAACATAATAAAAGTTTACCAAAGTTTGACTCCAAGAAAGGCCCCATTTTCAAAATGGCGTCCATCAGGTCCTTAAAATGACTATTACTCATTTGTATTCCTCCTAGACCAGGAATACTGGTGCGTGATACATGTTTTGGCCATGTAATATTCTAATTAGCATATTTGCATGATAGATAAGTGATTACAAGTACAATTATATATTAAAGCAATTGGTTACAAGCATGTTTATGCGAAAAATAAGCACAATTTCCCTTAAGTAATTGCATATTTTTCCTTTCTCATATCGTTTTGCCTAGTGTTGTTGGAGGTTTCTGTGGTTCAGAAACGTTATTTTGTTTCCAATAAAATAAATAAATTCATTAGAATTGTGTGGTACTGTAAAATTACTCAAAACAGGGCTGCCACGTGAAGGCTCAGTACCGCTAACCCCTTTTATTTTTTTTTGTGGTTTTTTTAGATATATATTTTTATATTTTGTATAATGCGTTTTGGTTTTTTTCCCTATTGTTTTTTATATTTTTTTTATACTTTTCTTATTTATACATATCTTTTTCAGTTTTCTTCAGTTGTTTCCTCCTATTCTGGTTTATTTTTTATACTTTTTCGCACTGTGACCTTCACTAGATTTATCGTTAGTCATCACACTCTTCCTCCCATAGAGTTTGAACATAGTGATTCTCACAATTCTCAACTTGACATGGTCCACAAGCAGGCATAAGCAACTGAATCTGCTGCATTCTTTTCAAAACGCAAAACTTCCCTGTATGATGAAGCAAATCCCATTCCATAAATGGTATCCACCAGGAATTGTGACCGATATATATGATGTGGCTGCAATTCAAGGCCAAGTTGTAATGGAGCTACCACAGCACGTGGTCGTGCTGCCTGGATAATTGCCTGTCCAATTCTTGCAACCTTTCGGCTTGTCTTCTCAGGAACAAACGAAAGGGCAGAGTCAAGCTCAAGTGCCTTTGTGTTCGGATACTGATCCGTAACGGACGCGACATTGGACTTGATATCACTTGATCAATCGCGCAGCTGTTTGAATTCCTCATCCTTTTCTTGTTCGCTGAAATAAGATCATAGTATTTGTGATGTCTTCTCTCTCATTGTCACTACGTCATGGAGGCCTTCCCCTTCAGTGAAATCTACATTGTCCTGGTACTGTTCTCTCATTTTTCTCTTGAGGTATTGATTTCCATATAGCTCAGAATCTGGGTTTGTCAGATATTCCTTCATTTTTTTCTTGAAGATGTGTAACTGTCAACTGTTCCTCATCATTACTCTCAAGGTAAGAGCAAACTTTAATGAATGCCTGCTCCTGATCTTCATTTTTGGACCAGCCAGACTTTCTGCGCTTTGCCTCTGGGTCTTTCTGGAACTTATTGATTCCATTAGCTCCCTTCTGATGAACCTCAACCACATCAGAGCCATCTCGTAAGTTCTTACAGCAAATGGGGCAGGTTTCTTGGTTTACAACAACGTGACTCATGGTCACAATTGCATTAGGAGTGTTCTGTAAGTAGTTAAGGATGAATTTTGTTTGAAAAAAATGGTATACACTGTGCTGCCAACAACATTTCAATTAGGCACGCAATATCAAATGTCGGTATTCTCTTCTGCCATCTTCTGAATTGCTGAAAATTGTGACTTTAGTTTTGTTGGGTTTAGTATAATGCCACCTTTATACTCAAAAGCATCTATAGAGGATGCATTACATATGTATTACCTTGTTCAAATTGAAATGAGTGACCATTTTAGAGGATTCACACACAGGCCTCTGTTTGGGCTAATTTAGAGTTGTTTATGATCAGTTAGTTAGTTATACACCTCCAATTTAAGTTACTTTTGAGTGCAATAACTTTTACATTGAATGTCAAGTCTGTGTTTTAGCAAAAAAAGGGTATGTGTCCAAAAACACATTCTGAGTAGGAGTTACATGACAGGCTAAATCGTTTACATCTCTGGTTCACCCCAAACAAAGATAAAACCTTACAGTAATCTCATAAAAGCATGTATTCCATAAGTATGTAATCATGTCAGTGCAATTTAGACATGTCCAATGGATGCATAGACCCAGAAAACATGGGGTTAGACACCAAGATTACATGGCTAGGTCGAATAATGAAGGAGTTAAGATATTTTAAGGGCTTCCTACCCATCTTGGATGCCATCTTGAAAATTCCACCTTTCTAGTGGTCAAACTTTGGTAAACTTTTAGTATGTTATTAAGGACACCTAATACTACAAAAAACAGCTGAGAAACCTTTTGTTAGAATTTTTTAGGGTTATGTGTTTTTTTTCATATATGCAGCTGCCTGTTGAATATTATGTAGATTTCACAGGATCACTGTATGCTAAAGCCATATGGGATTTTTTTTTGTCTGCGTGGATCTTGCCCTCTTGGCAAAGCTAATTCCACAACTTAAAAACAATCTTGGCCAGGGGCGTAAAGTGTGGGGCCTACGGCCCCTCGCTGCTTCCTACCCCCTTATTTCTGGTGCCCTCACTCAGACCACACCCATCTTTGAACTCTGCCTTCATTTGAATCTTCAAAGTTTTGTGACACTATAAGCGTTAACAAAGTCTGTCCACAGACATAGAAACACCTGCCAGAGTACTCAGGGCCGGCGGTCCTTCTGCTGTTGGCGGCGCTGAGGTCCGTGCACGCCGAGGACGGATACTTCGTGGATGGCGGTAAACTCGTCCTGAGGCCTTTTGTCTCTGTGCCTATCACCAACGTCCTGTGGAAACACAACGGTAATCTGGTGGCTGAATGGGTGGAGGATGTTGTTCCGTTGACCTACTACGGTGCGTTTACTTTTAATAAACGCGCAACCCTGGACATAACCACAGGACGTTTGGAAATCAAGAACATGAGTAGAGCTAACGCGGGGACATATACACTGAATATCAACAACGTCCTCCGGAAACGGCGTTTTGATGTTAAAGCCATCAAGGAGGTGCCCCAGCCTGTCGTCTTGCTCCGACATCCGGCCCACAGTTGTACGATGGTCTGTAGTGGAAACACTGCATGGGGCTGGACCTGTCACCTACGGCTGGATGGGGGAGACGGAGTGTGGAAGGAGCTGGGGAGGGACAGGGACAGCCCCAAGAATAAGACGGCGCATGTTCAGACGTTCTCCTGCCGGATGAAGAACCCAGTCAGTCAGAAAGAAAGCAAACCCTACAAGAATCCGTTCTTCCAAAGAACACCTCCAGACTCCGGACGAACCAGCACTAGAGTTTTAAAGGCTGTGTGTAAAGCCGTGGCATTCCTGGCACTCTCTGGGCCCGCTGTGTACCTCGTGCGTCCGTACCGAGAGAGGCTCAGGACACTGATTTGTCCACACCAAAGCGAAGGAAGGGCCGATGATAATTCAGCTTGACGTGGGCCGATCACCTTCATTTCACAAACTACAGCCACGGGAAGGGGAATGCGCTGCGCCCGGCAGTGAAATATATAAGAAAATATGAATATATTCGCAAGCGAGTGTGTGTTGCGAATAAGTTCTGTTCAGTGCTGACTTCCAGCTGAATCACGGCATTTTCACCATCTATCGGCCGAAGTTCAGTCTTCAAACAATAACATCTGGATCAGTGTGCTTGTGGAGCTTTGACTGCGCTGTCATTCCTGTCATTTATCCGTTCATCGTGTTGCTGCATCTTCTTTTGACTTTTGTTCCTACTTAACACTGATAACGTTACAGTTTAGCTGTAGAGTTTTAAAGAGACAGTAAAATACTATTCTGGAGATGTTATTACAGATATTAGATATATATGTAAAACAAGTTAAATGTTGCCTGAGATATTTAATGTGCCATCGTTCTGTATTGTGTGTAACACTCCCTATACTGTACATTATTGCTGAATAATGTTCAGTTTACTGCGGACTAGTAGTAATAATTCAACTTTAATAAGTGCAGCAGTTCTCCAAAGAAGACGACTGAAAGGCTTTTTAAAAAGTAGCTCAACACAGCAATGCACAAAAGTCTGCACAAACAATATATTAAAAAATAATTGATTAAAAATAGAAATTAAAGTTGGATTTTTAACTTTTTATGAATCAAGAAATACATGGTGGTGGTAACTCAATACATACTGAAGTACTGTACTACTTACCGCGCATTTCTGGTAAACTTTGCTTTCATTTAAATGCAAAACTGAACTGTATTTTTATACTATATTTTAAAATCAAATATAGTTACTTTGCAGATTGTTTTTATATTAAAAGCATATATAATTAGCCCCCAGAATATGATGATTTGTAAACTAACTCTATATTCCATATCTTATTAGATTGTCTGTTGTCTGTAAAGCACTTGCACTAACCTGTATGAAAGGTGCTATACAAATAAAGTGCAACCTGTATGAAGGGTGGTATACAAATAAAGTGTAACCTGGGTGGTAAACAAATAAAGTGTGATTTATTTATTGATATCCAGCAGTATATAAAGTATTACAACGTTGCTCCACCCCAACCCCCACCTCCATCTACAACAGGGAAATGCTACTCACACTACTACTACTACTCATAATGTATCAGTTTGATCAATCCAATAATATGATATACGCTATTAAAGCAATTACAGGGGCCATTTTCTCTGCATGAGTCCTACCTTACTTTTGATGATTTGAGTACATTTTGCCCACAATACCTTTTTTAAATTTTTACTTCTAATGGAGTATTTTTACTTTGTAGTGTAGCAACTTTCACTTCAGTAAAGAATCTGAGGTCTTCTGTTAACCGCTGCTTTTGTGTATTTACGGGGTAAGCGATCCCTGATGCAGTTACACTGAGTGACCAGTAGGCATCGCTGTTAACCTCTCGGCGACTCCGGGGGGGTGGGGGGCATGACGTCATTCTTGGGGTATTTTCAAGATGGCGCTGGACTGGGGACAGAATGCCGCTACTGCAGCCAAACGCTGAGGGATTTAATTAATCCTCTGCCCGGCGGAGACGTTAACTTCGCGAGGTGAGGAAAATAGTTATTTTAGACACCAGAAATAAACATGTTACATCCAGTGAGTGTCAGGTAACGTTGAAGTATCCCTGGCTAAAATGGTAGCCCGTTCCTACAAGAACAACAAAGCCTGCTGCTGCTGCGGAGCTCGGCCAACGGGGCAGGAGGACTCGTTGCAGGATTTCACGCCCGGGGCCGAGGCTTGCTTGGCGGACTGAGTGGTCATGGAAACGGCGAAGGAAAACGGAGGGTCGTTTGCCGTCGGCTTGAAAGAGAAGGAAGGAGGAGGAGCGGGGATAGCGGGTCACAGATCTTACGTCTCACTCAAAGACCACAGCGCAGCGCTGCCAGCCGGTGACAGCGGGGGTCAGGGAGCTGGGAAGGGTCATATTTATGTAACCGGCAACGGGAGGAATGTAAACAGAGACGCCTCAGTGCAGCCGCCCCCACACAAGAGGGAGATGTTGGATTTGGTGGCGGCGGAGGAGTACCTCCCTGGCCGGTTTACCGACAGCTGTGGGATGTCGGAGGTTTGCGTCGGCCTGAACGGATTTACTGAGTCATTCATTCAGGAGGAGCCGACAATGGTCGGGATGGAAGGAGGAGGAGGGGAAGGAGGAGGACTCGGCCTCGGCCTCGCAGGGAGCACAGCCGCTTCCTGTCCAGCTGTGCTTGTGGGTCGGGTTTCGGCGAAGACGGGTCGACAGACGCGGCAGCACCCTGCGGGTGAGCGCGAAGGGGAGACCCCGGATTCTGACGCCTTTACCTTGGGAGCAGAGGCGACTGACGGCGGCGCCGGACGTATCGGGACTTCTTCCCCCCTCGATCGGCCGCCGTGCACGGGGAAGCACCAGCGGAACTGCACTTGTGCCGCGGCTGCCCTCCCGTGTCCCAAAGTCGACATGCCCAACGGGGATGTTGACAGCCCGGGGTACGGCGGTCCTGGAGCGAATATCGCTTACTGCAAACATACGGGGATGTTTTCCAGCCCGTTGCCGGTCCAGAGACCCGGTTTACGCAACGCGGACTGTGGGGAAGTAAAAGTAGCCAACGGCGGTGTACACATCGTGAACACCGCAAGAGCAACATGTGACTGGCCCGACTCAGACTTTTCCCCCGACATTCATTTCGACCCGGGAGCAAGGCAGGAAAACGGGACCGGGTCGGGATTTTCCCTGCGGAGCCAAAGCGACTGCAGCGGGACGTTGGTTTCTCAGTGCCCGGGGGAGGATGCGCCAGCTGCGGCAGAGCTCCCTCCCTTCCCCGACCTGAGATCAAGTGCCAAACTCCCCTCACCCTGCCCGCCAACCGTGTCCAACGTGAACGGCGACAGCCCGTGCTCTGAACCTAAGACCAGGGAGGATGAGGAGGATGTCAGTGACCGCGGTTCAGCCGTCAGACCACAGAGTTTGAGGACTAACCTCAACCTCGCGGTTTCCCTCAGCTGTGATGCCACCCCGTTGTCCCCCGAGGAGGATGGGGGTTTTTATTTTGGAGACGAGGGGTATGAGGAGGACTTTCGGAACACGGGTCGCAGGCAGAGCGCTCCAGACAAGATGCCGGACCAGACAGGACAGACAGACAGCTCGGACCACAAGCTGATGCCAAAGAGGTTCGGCATCGCTGATTTCTTCACCAGGTAAAGTCTGAGTGTCTCTCTCTCTCTCGCTCCTGTGTGAACACAGTCCAGTGATGTGGTAAATATTAAAAAAACCCCAAAGCTATGACAGCCAGCATAAGAAACAACCACCAACTAGACCCCAGACCTGCAATCAGTACCTGACTTTGTTTTCTCTACAATGTCCTGTTCTCATGGACTTCAGACTGCTCCTGCATCTTATGAATTTACTGTATAAAAATACACAGTGTTCACTCCTCAACTAAGTATTTGTAAAGACGTCACTGTTTTGCATCATGTTGAAAAAAGACAATATCGACACTTTTCCTATTTTCCTTTAGGAAAGCAACAACAGAAACACAACTGGAAGGTAGAATCAGTGGTTTCCACTCCCCGCCCCTTCACTTTACATACTAGGACTGCAAGTCACCATTCTTTTCTTCATTATTCAAACAGTAAAATGACCAAACGAAAGACGTCAGTCCCTGAGGCGTGAACCCAAAGAGCTCACTTATTTAATTCCATCTGTTAAAAATCACTGTTATCAGAACAGTCTAATGAGCAGCCCAAAATACACAAATCATATTTTCATACTCAAATTTTATAATGAGAGAGAAAAAAATGCATCTTTCAGCAAAGATGCAGCCACAGTAGATTTTGAGATGTTTTTTTGGCAGGGTGGTTGTTTGCAGCTGAAAAGAAGTTTGGGTTTGAGGAGAAACTAAACACCGTTTGTTGGTAGTTACTGACTCCCTGTCCTCACGCTCCATGCTGCCACGCAGCATTCCTCACACTCTGCCACTGGTAGATAAGGATGTAAAGAAACAAACGCTTTCTGAAGGTCAAGTTAGTCCCACCCTCTGTAAAACTGGCTGGACTTTGGAGTCTCACTATTTCACAGGTGAACTGTGACCACAGGTTTTCGTATGCGCCTGTGGGCTGGGCTTCAGTGGATGTGAATGAGAGATGGCGCAAAGGTTTGCAGGAAAGCACGCACGTTGCCTCGAGCCCAAACTTGTTTGTGCGCGGTCTGTTCTTTGCTCTACAACATCCCCTCACCATCAGTTGGTCGACAGTGTCGAGGGAAGGCTTGACTTTGTCCCATGTATTTCCAGCTCCCGCCGCGTGTCCTCCCACCTCAGCTCGTAGCCTCCTCCATCTGCTCTGGACGTCCTGCAAATGAACGGGATCTCAAGTCGTAATGAGGACTCTGGCGTTCGTTCAGCAACTGGACAGATTAGCGAACGTGACAAATCAATTTCATTTGGAGACATTCGTGGTTTAACTCTTTTACGCTCTCGAATGAGCTCCTTGTTAGGTCAGTGTTGAGTTCTGCCCAATGAGAAAGAGATCGTGGCGACTGCATAAGGAATAAACGACAATATGTGAACTTACTCCACATATCCCTGGTGGAAAAATCCCAAATGTTTGTTTCGAGGGGTCAAAGGTCAGTTGTGAACAAGAGTGGCCACATCTGGAGCAAGTCAGAGGTTTTTCATGAGTATTCTGACACAGTGGGTTTGGTACAGTTTAGGGTCCATGGTGGTGAGATCTGCATACTAACACATTACAACAAATGCAGGGGGGGAAAGGAGAGTAAAACAGAAACATGTTACAGCATGTTACATTACAGCCACTACTTACTTTAATCTTTTTTGCACATTTGTTGATTTCAGAAGCTTTAATCAATAGTTAGACTCTTTGCAAGCGCAGATATGTCCAACTGTTTCTATGCTGTCTGTTGTTTAGCAACTAATCTGATTCCTCCTGCAGAAATCTACCACTGTTAATTTTGTTGCCTCTAATCCCTCACAGTGGAAATTGGGAATAATCAGAACACTCGACGCACTGAATGTAGCACTTTTTGTTGTCACAAGCGTGCGTCCTTTTGTCCATATGTGTCTTTTCCTCCCGCTAGAGAGGGACAGAGATACTGTGGGTTAATTCTATATTTAATATCAGTTTCTGCCATTATAGAGGGATTAAAAGAGGATGTTAGCCGGGTGAGTTGACCATTTGACATATATCTGCGTCTTTTCATAGAATGTCAGAGATGCAGTCTGGGGCCTATAGCTGTGTAATAGCTTGCATGTTAATCATGCCCCAGTTACATATATGTGCAGCAAGTGATACAGCAGGGCTCAGTGAGCCTGTTTCCTCAGGGCTTAGCCCACATTCACTGCTGCCTCTACTCTTCTGCTTTCTATTTTTGAAGCCGATTCAACCACCAGGCAGATTCACATATAATAATAATAATAATAATAAACTTTATTTATATATCACTTTTCTTAACAATGTTACAAAGTGCTTTACAAAAGAATGAAATAACATACAAGGTGGAGAATATTGCCAAAGAACACGAGCAAAGAGAAAATAAAAACAATAAAAGAAATAAGATCAAATAAAAGCGAATGAAAACCCTAAAAACTATTTAAAATCATACCATTTAACCTCCACACAGCTGCCTTGATGCAGCAGAGATGCTGTGACTGCGTGAAAAAGATAAAAAAAAAATTTCAGTTCCTGAAAAGTTTGATATTTCAGGCAGGTCACGATCACATGATAAGTTTCAGATCGGGTTTGAACAACCACACGCACAGGTGCTTGGACAAAATTATTATTATTACATCTGAGAAACAGTTTGACCTCTTAGCTGTTTGTCTTTGTCACTCATGACGCAGCATTTACAGTATTTGATGCAACACTGTTCAACAGAGAGAGGCGTACAGTAAAGTATTTATCTTTTTAACACATTATTCTCATGTTTCCTTTTTATAATGGGTTATCCTAAAACTAATGAGAAAGTAAATAATTTAGGAAAGGTTGTTGTACTCAGATATAGTCATTAACTCATAATGTAACAAGGTACAAAATCTGAACAGAACAAACTACAAAAAAACTGTTGAGTGGAACATAGAAACCAGCATAAAACTGAAACTACTGTTGATGCCTACAGAGTTATTTTAATGCCATTAGTTGCACTGTTATTTATAATGCTTTAACCTCCTTGTCATTGCATGATGCCCCAGCCTAAATACTTAACAGCACTGTTATCGAAATCGACAGATAGTGTCGTCAAACTTCTGGATCATAGCGGACCAGAAACAAGGTGTAGGTGTGGTGGAATCAAGTCCCTGGGGCTCAGACTGACACCATGACGCCTTTTCAGAAATCAGAGGAGCTCAAAGCGGCAGGCTGGAGGAAGACAAGTCGACCGATAGCTGAAGGGCTGTTTGTTAGAACCTTAGACTCAGCAGGAGGGGAGGGCTCAGGCTGCTTTACAGCCACAGCAGCACTCATCTTGGCCACATCCTGACCAAAAGCACAACACTGTCTACCAAGCACAATGTCAAGAAGCCCAGAAATAAAGAACATTTACATTTGACATGCTAGTCTTTGGCTCAAACAAGTTTAAAAGTACCTGGCTTAGATGTTGTGGCCAGTTCACTATTGGCCTACAGCGAAGGGGATGTGGATCTGGGAAGTCCAGCATTAAACCGTTTTTGTGTTAGTCTGCTGTAACCACAATGCTGTTTTCCAGTGCTGCTGGTTGGGATGTCCAGATCAGGCTAATCAGGTCCTGATTCTGACCCGAGTCATTTTGATAAGGAGTCTGATCCAGTTCTTATTTTAATAATCTATTTGTGTTTTCTACCACAGTGCTATATTGTTTCCAGACTGCTGAACTGCTGCCCACATCTCCACTTTCGTCAGTGATTCAAATAGGTCTGGTTGTTGTGCTCATTGACGACTATTGTTGACTTTTGGGGGGGTTAAGAACGGGGATGTCGTCTTCCTTTGCCAGAGCCAGAAAATGGCATCGAGTGTGGATGAGGTGGACGCAGCTGTGAAGGCTGTCGTAAGTCGACTTACAGAAATAACCCCTCTTAAATCGGCACGTCTCTTCCCAGCGACATGACAGAACTTGAAGTTAACTGCTCGTCGCAGCTGCTGCCACCGCGTTTGTGTTGATTTGAAAAACTAGCGTAGACAAGCCGGATATGATTAGCAAAATATCCCAAACTGCCTTCCGAACATTGTCAGGCTACGACAATACAGCTTAAAACAAAGACATAAAACATAGGCCGACAATTCAGATACTGCACGTTTGACAGGTGATAGACAGAAAATGTAGTCGGCATCAGAACCGACCTTTAGTGACTTCCTATGATATCTTGTGTTGTCTTGCACCAGGGGAGGCTTCAGTTTCTCACTAAATAACCAGCACCACTAGATGCCCTTTCCAGTTGAGGTGTTCATCCAGTGTGACCTAGACTGAGTTCAAGTGTAGGAAAACAATGTAAATATTTGATCGCCAACATTACAACTACTCAATAGCAAAGTGAGTGGAACTGCACCCTGTCAACATTCCTCTGAAAGACGTAAGAGGAAGTGAAACCGGCTGAGTGGAGGTGGAACGCTGCTGTCCTGAAAATGTTGAAGAATTCAAAGAGACGTCAGAGCAGTTCTGAGCCAGAGGGGTAATCTTTTTGTATTTGATTACTGAAGCAGTAAAGTCTTGTGTAACTGGCAGGTGTAGGGAGACTTCTGTTTGTTAAGTCGCCGTCTGTGCCAGGCCTGGTTGTGGTTTGGACGCTGGCCTCTGCAGCTGGCTTGAATGTCACGGCGTCTCAGAGGAAATCCAGACAGACGGAGAGGAACGCCGAGGAGGAAAAACTGCCCTGCTGGGAAAACCTCCACGCTGGCTGTTTGGTTCACAGACAGGATGAAATCCACTCTTAACAAATACAAGCAGGAAGCTACTTGATATAATCGACAGCTATCAGCCTAAAGCAGTTTTACAGAACAAAACGTTGTTGTGTTCGCATTTTGTGATTTTCTTTCTCAGAGTTTATGACTGCCTCACTGGTAAATTCATCATGGAAATTTTAGAGCTCCCATGCTATCAACCAACTCCCATCCTATTTCTAATCAGCCCAAGTTGAGAACAACTGTTAATAGCAACGAGAATAACACTGAAAGGGTCTTTTGTTTTAAGAAATGCTTAATTATATTAATTATAACAGTTTCAACTTCATCTGTACTTAGAGTCTTCCAAAATTCATACTGGTATCAGGTGTTACGTGTCAAGGTAGTTGCTCTAAAAATGAATTGGTACATTTAATTCATGTTATTGGTACCGATTTCTTTGCATGACTCAACAGCATCACATTGCCTAGCATTACATAGCTAAATAAATGTGAAACTGCTATGATATCATGGCAATCAGGTAAACTATTGCCACAACAGTTTGTCCAAAAATACAATTAAAGTTAAGATTTATCCATCAAGAAAGCTTCAGTGCAGTTTGGAGCTGTTGGCTGTCACTTGGTGGTGTTTAAATACACTTGTGAAACCCATCAGCAACGCATCTTTCCACAGGGCTTTACAGGGTCCAACATAAACAGCAGCCCGTTCTGCTTTGCCCCCCCTTTTCTTCATTTCCATTACAGTTTTTCTTGATTGCTTTGATGCAGCTGTCAACTCAAACGCCACATTTTCACAACATTTGTAACACAGGCACTCATGGTCAAAATGACATTTTGTTTGCAAAAGGCTCTAACCACGCCGAAACATTTAAAATATGAATCAAAAGCAAATTTTGCCTTCAAACAACACAAGTTGCAAACAAGTGTATGAGCTTTTTCAGTCAATCATTACACAATGGACAACAAAATACAGAAGTCAGTGTGGATCAGTGCACCATTGTTTGTCATTGTAGCCTGTTGCCAGTGCCATTTGTTGTCTTTCTATATAGGCTGTTCCAAATTTGCCTTTTTGCAAATTATTGGATCCAGAATAAGAAATGCTTTGATGCATTTTTTATTGATTCCATGACATTCATTTTTTTTCAAACTGTCTGAGTATAAGACATTGATACCACTATTGATACTCACTCTCATCTGCCTTAGACCTCCTCCATCCATGCTGGCAAAGAACAACACAGACGGGGCTGCAGACTGATTGCTAATTGAAGATTTGTGTAAAGGAGTGTCAAACAGATGCTTCAGTGAGTTTATACTGATCTAGGTAGTTTCTAACAGTTAGACATAAATGGTTTATGTTTGTTTACCATAGCTAAAACAATGGAGTTTGGACTACTTGAATGTTAACTGTTTTGCAAAAGGGTGGGGAAAATGTGTCAGTCCAATGAGAAAGGGTTAAGACGTGTCTTCTGCTCATCATCAATGCTCTTCTCATAGTGATGATGAAAACTGAGTGGGTCCTAGTTTCTTTAACCAGGTAAAAGCAATCAAGAAAAACTGTAACATGCACACACTTAATTAAATTAGCCCTGATCACCTCCACGGTTCATTATTTACACACCCGCTTCCTTCCCACTGCACTGTGGGTTTTAGGTTAGATCCTGCCACACATGCCCCCCAACCCCAAACAAACGCACCCACGCATGCTCATACTCTTATCTGCCGCGTTGCGTTTATGGCTTCTTTCTTGCTCTGCTGAACAAAACAAGAGCCATGGATGTAATGCCTTTTTAAAGATGCAGCTGCAGGTGTGCTGTTCAGGTTTCTGACAGCAACCGGGAGATTAAGGCTATTTCTGATCTGAGGAACAGCTTGATGTAACCGACACAAAGGGAAACACTGTGCTTTTTTTTCTCATGCTGGAGTATGAATAGTGACAACCCAACCTGTTGGATCTGACCTAGCAATGCTGCTAGCAGCTCATTTTCTTCTTTTCAAAAAGCAGACAGATCTGTTTACTGTATTTGAGCATTTCAGCTATATCTATATCCACATTTGTCTGGAGCGATCAGGGATTTTAGAAGCTGAAGCTCAGGGGCTGATACTGTCGCAGATTCAGTGCTTGATCCTCAGTATTTTTCACATTTTTGTCTGGGGTCTTCAGGCTACCAAACTTTACACCAAAAGCTCTAATGGATTTAAAGAGCAGCTCCCTCCAGTTGGTAAAACCAGACAAAATGAGCACAAAGTCTAGAAAGTCACTTCCTCTTTTCTATTTCTGGTGTGCTGTTTCACTTGTTGCTCTACAACTGCAAGAACTGAGAAAGAAGATAACCGTGTTGTTGACGTTTTTCAACCAATGTCTGTCACATCAGTTTATCTGCGGTTTTATAATTTAAACCAGTACAATGTCTCTCAATGTAACCTATTTTGTTATCATATTCGCCAATTCGACAGCCCCCTTTAGCGGGGGCTGTCAGTCCTGGACAGTATAAATGAACAGTACACTGGCTAGGAAGCACCAATCCTAACATGCAACACACCAACACAAAGGGGAGAAACTCCGCTAAAAGCCTGTATCAAGCATCCACAGCCGGAACGAAACACAATTACAACCTAGGCAATTATATTCATTATGATAAAAAATGTGAAAATATGCAAATCACACTTTGAAATGTCTTAGCTTTCTTTTGAGACCAAGATTATGCATATAGCCTTTGTTGTTGTTAAGATATACTCCATTTATTTGGGTATGTAATTTCGGACAAGAGTTAAGAAAAAATGGGCACAGTAATGGAGAGGTTTTAAGGCTTCTGTATATGAGATTCTGAATATTTAAAACAACAGCAGACAAATGATTTGCCACGTAAAGCTATAGTGGAGTTATGGCGTCCTGAGCAGCGAATTACGTCACACTCCCTTTGTGTGTGTTGTCATCCGAGCTTCTCTGTTCTTTGTTTTGGTAGCTGGTCCGGCCGCTCGTGTGTGTTATCGGATGTGCGTCCCTCCCTGTGAAACAATTTGTCTGTGAGGAGTGCGATGTAACCACTGTTTCTTCTCTCATCTAACGCGGTAATTCAAGGGTTTATTTCAAGCCGGCAATTGCTGGAACAGTGGAATGGTTTTGATGAGTTTTGTTTAGTTTCTGTCCAGTTTGAAAGAAGTGTGTTTTTAAGATGATCAGTAAAGTTATGGTTTTTCTCAATGGAGTCTGGTGGGCTTTAGCGCCCATTTGTTTTGATCTGAGATGCTGGTGGTCTAGTGTGAGATTTAGTGGCAGTGAAAGTTGCATGCAGCTCCTTTAAAGACAAGTATTATTGATGATGTCATGGTGGGTGGTATCACCTGTGACGTTTGTGCTTAGATTTTATATCAGTGTGATTTTGCCACTCAAGGGGTGTAACTGCACATTTTTTTTATTGATCAATCTGCCTATTTTCTCAATGAATCTTTTGGTTTTGTTAAATGTCAGGAAATGGTAAAGATGTAATCACAATTTCCCCAAACTCAAGGTGACATCATCAAATAGTTTTGTCCAACAAACAGTCCGAAACCCAAATTCAGTTTACTGTCATGGAAGAAGACCAGCAAATGTTCGTAATATGTGAGAAGCCAAGAGAGTGCTGCCATTTTGGCTTAAAAATAACTTAAAATGATTAATCGATTATCAAAATGATGATTAATTCACTGTCGATTGATTAATCCACAAAACGTTTCAGTTCTGCACTACTGCTGAAACAATTAGTCAATTCACAGATTAGTCGACAGAAAATTAATCAACACCAATTTTCATGCGCCTTAAAGTTCATTCTTGATCTTGGAAATAGTAGTTTGACAAAACATTAAAGGTCCCCTTACTTGCTTTTTGTAGAGCTTTTATTTCTATCTCAGTGTTCAGATGAAGTTAGTAGTGAACCTTGAATTTTAAAAAGCGATTAAATAATTTAAGTAATTTTTTGGTTCCAGCTTGTGACATATTAAGGAATTTCTGACATTTGAGTATCAATAGACTCAATATCTTTGTATTTTGAACTGTTGGTCAGACAAAGCAAGCAATTTAATGTTACCTTGGAAACTGATGGACATTTTTCTAAACATTTTATAGATTAAACAATCAATTGACAGATTAATAAGTGTTGAAAATTATTGTTAATTGCAGCCTTACTCCACACCATCATTGGACTTATTTTTTCAAAACCCATTCAGGGAGCTTCACCGCAGTCATGCAATACATAATAAGCTATTAAAGGACACCTCTAATGCAGAGTACATTGTCGTAATTCAGCGATATTCAGCTGTCAGTGATAGTCGAGACATTTAGGAAACAAAAGGACGAAGGAAACTGACAGCAGGTTTACTATCACAGCCAATAATGAGCGAAGGGAACAACAGAATCACAAAGTACTACGTGGACAAGGTGGATCATGGTGGTCATTAACACGGTTGAAAAGGAGTACACCCAAAACTTAGTCCATACACTGGAATCTCACTATGAGCTTCAAGGGAGAAAACATTTTTCTGAAAATCCTCTCGTTCATATAGTACTGTAAAAATGCACGCACAATTTATTTTCATTTAAACAAAATCATGGAGACAGAGGGCAGGAAAAACATAGCCATAAAATTAAAAGATACAGCACACTCATATATGAAAATACTTTCCTACTTATTGTGACATCAGGATGTCTGAGTGTTGGTTGCTGAAAGCAAGCGCTGGATTCTCTCTTACTCACACACACACACAAACACATATACACACGTACACACACACACGCGCACACACACCAAAACTTCAGCCTGCAGAGAGGAAAGGAATAATATTTGCTTGGCTGTCTACTGGAGCAACAGCGTTGTGTGTGTGTGTGTGTATGTGTGTTTTCTCTTTTGCAACTCCACTTCCTTTTCATAATTCCTCCACTTCCTCTCCTTTCTTCCCTCTTTCTCTCCCCACCAGCTGACCGGCAAACTCCTCCACTGAAATGAATGTAAAAACAGTTTTTTCTGTTTTGTCCAGCGTCACTTCAAAAACTGCTGCAACTGCACGCCTGTGGTCAGAATGATGACTAGGATCAATTTGCCGCATTATGTCTTCATTCTTCATAACTGTATTTCTTCCGTCATTTGTTTTGAGGAACTGAATTATTTTTCTGCAGCTCCTTCGAGTCTGACACAAGAGACTTTTTCCATTTCAGAGGCCAGTGGAAGAACAAACGAATAACTCTCATAATGACGATATTCTCAATCCCTGAAAATTAATAACAGAAAGGGAAATTGCAATAATGTCTGACTGAGCAATAAAGAAAATTTACAGAAGTTAATTACAACATATTGAAACATATTATCAGTCATATTTTTAAGGTCTTGTTTCCTGGAAAGAACTCTGTCTATATTTCACTATAATTAATTCCAACTGACATTGTTCTGAGATGGTGCACATAGTAAAAACCGGCTCCTTTTATTGAGCTTTTGAAAAAGAATGTAGAAATGATAAGGCACTTACAGTATGTAGGTGGGTCGACTTTATAAGTAGCTGTTGATTGCAGAGGAGCTTCCTTGAAAGAATGATATAGAAATGTTCATTTATTCATTGGAAACCTTGTTCCTGACCTTGGAACAGTAGTTTGACAACTGGAGGTCCACCTACTAGGATTTTCTGTGGCTCTGCTCAGTTGTCTTGGAGATTGCTCAGTTTTTATCACACCTAAACTTCAAGTATGCCAATAGAACACGGCGTCCATTTACCCTGTAACTAATACCAAATACATAGTGCTCCCTAAAAAAATTAAAGTTGCGCATCGATTCCTTTCTAGGACATTTAATAGCAGACTATGGAGCCCATAAAATAATGTGTTACCAGCAGGCTTTCAATGCATCAACATAAACATTAGGTTGATCTAGAAGAAGAACAGGAACACTGCTGAATGTTACATTATGTGCTGTAAGTATAGAAAACTGGATAAGATTAAGTTACACATAAATAATATAGTCAGTCAGTCAGTCTCTCAATGATAAAAGCCTTGAAACAATGCAGTGCTCATTGCTATGCTGACCAATGGTGGGAAAGTGCAGCAGAGTGAGGTGAGGCTGGACAGATGTCAGGTTTTGACTTATCAGTGGAAAGTTTTCCAGATTTGAAGCTTTCCACTCGTTGCTCTGAAAGAGACACGTTTGGATATTTGCTTTTCATCTTTAAATTTGTAGCTTCCTGTATGGAGACGGTTTCCTGCAGTGATCATATCACTGACACCAGAATTAGATTTGGACAAACAGAGGAGAACGCACAGCACCTCAGTATGGATGTGGCCCTACGGCACACGTGCTTTGTGATTTGAGGCTGATTAGATGGTCAGGTTTTTTACACTAACGTGCTCCAGTGAATGAAATATGAATAAATGTTTTCCAGGAACATAAAAAGGAAAGATATGATAAGATGCTGCGGAGGTTTATACACCCACTGCATTGCTTACAGCTCTCTTTAAGAGTTTAGTATTTTTTAACTTCAGTGAGCAGATAATCAGTATATAAAACCCATTCTTGCTGTCTCTCTTTCAGGAGCCTGTTTTCTAGGAAACCCAAAGAGCCCAAGGCCCTGCCCCATAATGCAACTGGGTGGCAACTGTTTGGCAAGACAGCAGCCAGAGAGGGCAATCCAACTAAAGAACCCGCCTCCACGTCGTCCACAGAGCAGGTTTGCTCCTTAAACACACACACTGACATCATCAGTGCCTTGTTCAGTCTGTTAGCTATAGTTGAAGTTAAAGTCTGGAGCAGTGAAGTTGGAGGAGTTAGTTCTGGTTCATTTTCTGCCTAGACAGTGTTTCTTTACTCACGCTTGGAGCTCTTCAAGTCTTGTATGGATTTGAAACTCTACTGGTTGAATCACCAGTGCAAAAGACGAACAACTGCGTAAAAAAACATCAGGTTCTTTGATAATGAGACTGTGGACATCAAACATGAAGGGTAGGAGTTAATTACAGCTCCCAAGGTGCATTTAAGTAAGAAGCTAACAGTTTAGATCAAATCTTATTCATATTCTGGGGGTTAGTTTTGGTTGAATTCGGAAACTGTGGCCCCTTGTTTCATTCCCAACTGCAATGACAAAGCATTCTGGGTTTCCTACAGTTCTGATTCACACCTCTGATTGGCTCGTTCTCCTTAACAGTGGTGGCTGAGGTTCATTGGCATCATAGTATTAGGCCATACAGCAGCCATATCAAACTGACGGAAACCTGTGATGTCTCAGAAACAAAAATATACAATTCGATGATCATATTTTAAACCTGTAGTATTATTAGGTTATCCAGCAGACTTAATATGTTGAGGAGCATTGAGGAGATCATTGAAAGAAAACCTTTAAATAGAAATACACTGCAGGGAACAATACATTCAGAGCCAATGGCTCCTCTCCTGTGAGAGCCTGGAACAGAGGATAGCAACATGATAATGCTACAGATCAGATAAGAATCAGACAGGTTTTACAGTAACCATGTTATTGCACAGTGTTCTCCTGTTCCCTGTATTAGTCTGGTTTCCTGTGTACATGTAAACATGGTGTGTAAATAAGTACTGAATCAAATTATTTTGATAACTGATTAATCGTTTAAGACCTCTATCAAGCAAATATGTCAAACATTATCTGGTTCCAGCTTCTCTAATGTAAGGATTTGCCGCTTGTCTCTAGTTTTGGAGCGGAATAACTTTGTGTTTTGGACTGTTGGTCAGACAAAACAAGACATTTTGAAGACATCCGCTTCCTATTTTCTGATGTTTTATTGACTCAACAGTTCATCAATTGAATTGAAGGAATAATTAAGAGTTCAGACGATCATGTAAATGATCGTTTGTTGCAGCCCTAGAATAGATCATATCAAAGGATATGCTGAGTATGCGTTGCATTTACGTACGCGTAGGGTTTTTCAGAATATAAAGTCCAGATGCTGCATTGTTTCTGTGAACTCATCGCTGTTTAGTGAAACCAAAGAAGTTAAAGTCTACAAACACAGTGAAGTGCAGCATGTCATCAACCCTGTGAGTTGTTTAAGTGGTTGGCCTGATGACGTGTGTTTGCTAGCCTGAGGCTCCAGAGGCTAATACTGTTAACATGCGTCTGTTTCACATACAACATGGTGGCTGCAGTCAGACTATGGAAATGGGTTTTCTGTGTGTGTGTGCATTTGGTCGCCAGGCAACTTCCACACACAGCCTGCAGCTGAGGAAGCAGATTATTAGGCCCTGCCAGCAATGCCACACACACACACTCACTCACACACTCTCAGTGGTTCGTCTCCTGCCGTCTAGAGCAGGTGGACCTCTGAACTCACTGTGGAGACTGAAGGCGGAGGACAGAGACTGAGAGCTAACATTGCTAACATCAAACCCGCCTGACAGCCGCCGGTCTTTGCGCTCGCTCAGCTCACATGATGGCTGCCGGAGTCGGATGACTCGTCAGGAAAGGAGCCGGCCACATGTGGTTTGGCTTCAGCTGGTTGACACGTCAGACACAAAACTGTGGCGGAGTAGAAGGAGAAGGAAGATGATGAGGAGGGCTGACTTTGTTTAAAACGGTTTCCTTTGAATTTAGTTTGTGCAGCAACGCAGCAATTAGCTCATCTGCTCAGAGGGACAACCAGGGATAACTGCCAAAATGATGATCCTGTTCATGTGTGGAGATCCTCATTGTCAGCAGCCATGATTTGAGGAGTATCATTCCTGCAGTTTGCACACGTTTTTGTGTCTTAATATGACTCCTCTGCTAACATCTACCACAGATCCTGTCCTAAATGTAATGCACTCTATAGATTGTACTTTTGGTCAGGGGTAGGGGTGACCTATTTGACCAGGTTTTAAAATCTGCGGCAAAGTCTGAAACCAGAAGAATGGAGGCTGTTACAGCAGCGCATTAATGCCTGTAGTTTTTGAATGCATACTTTTGGCCATGTAATGTAAATAGTTAAAATGTTGCAGATTTAATTGTAAAAACCATTTACTCCCATGTAGATTGTGTTCAGTAGATCATCAACCGTTCAGTTTTGTTACGATGAAGAGCGATAATTTGAATGATCTTACTTAATCAGTTAATGGCCACATAAATATTAGAAGTGATTTTTTTTTTTTTTTCCCCTTTTGCCTTCCACCATCTGCCGTCATGAACTAGTAAATCTTTACAGGACGTTTACAATAGTTTTACTGACGCCCTGTAAAAAACATACAGAGCAGCTTTGTTTAGTGGGACATCACCAGCTTCAGAGTCCGAAGGGAGAACTCCGTGTCCCTCTGCTGGTGATGCTCAGAAATCAGTTTATAAAAGGCTTGTTGTCTTGTTGACCCACAGCTGCCCTGAATTAAAGTGTTTATTGTGCAGGCTCTCCAAACACACACACACACACACACACACACACACTTCATTGCTTTGACTGTTAGACCTCAAATTTGCAAGTACACACTCACAATATTAAGCAGCCTAGATAGGAAACAAATTTCACACCATATACATGATTGGTTTCTTTGATGGTGCATGTGCAGTGTGATTGCATACATGCACACGCACACAAACACACACATATTCAGCCACAGACGGAGATTTTTCTAGACTCAGTGATTCTTTCTACAGAGCCTTTCCTCCAACAAACCAACATATTCTCTCTAGGCTGAAGCTGATGAACAATTGCTCTGTTTTTGTGTGTGTGTGTGTGTGTGTGTGTGTGTGTGTGTGTGTGTAGGCCTGTTGTATAGCTGTTTGGTATGACATCTCCACCATAGCATTTCTGCCATAACAAACATTTTGTGACAAAGATATGTCTGAGTAAACATATTTTATAGTAACACTTTATTAACAAAGATGACAAACTATAAAAGATACAAAATTATATAAAAGTTCCTTCTTGACCTTTAAACAGCACTTAATCTTATCACATTAGTGGCTTCGCATCACACGATCTTCCTCAGCAGATGGGAGTCCATGTTAGCTTAAACGTTGAGACTGAAAGTTCATTCTTGACCTTGGAAACAGCATTTAGCAAAAAAAAGCTCTATTTAGTGGCGGTTCTGCTGGGGAAGATCATGTGACAAATAATGGACCTTTTGGTAAGTTGTTTTTATCAAATATATAAAACCTGAATTGTGAAAAAAGTCAAATCAATTCTGACTCTGAAATTCTGCAGTCTTCTGCTTTTTGCCAGCATACATGCTGATATTGACTTCTATGATATTCAGATGTTGGCCACTAACATTCATCGTTATGATGTTATTGGTTCATTCAGATATTTAAGATGGACTTTCTGGGATGGAGGAGACATTTTGCTTGTAATCAAGATAAAATGGTTGCTTTGTAAACAGCTAGTTCAGGCTTTGTCAGGCTGCCAATGCTTAAGAAGGGCTCAGAGGCATGGAGCTGTTAGCGTTTAAATGTTATTTTCTTTTTACTTTAATAAATGAGGTGTTCACATTTTCTGGTCCATTACAGCATTACTAATGCTAATTTATCTTTGAATATAGACAGAGAACTTCAGGGGAAGTTTGAGCTTTTCAGAACGTCAGGTGAAAGAAAGCCACTAAGAAAAAGTTACAGAAGCTAGTGGAACAAAATCTGGCTACGAGATGGGCGGGACTTCATCTCTCTGTTACAGCCTCTATCTTTGTTCAGTGTTCACAGGAGGAGCAGGAGCAGGACTCGGGTGTGTCCACGTGTCCTCAGCTTCCCCTGGCTGCTGCGAGGAGGAAGAACCTGGAGTTTGAGCCTCTTTCCACCACAGCTCTCATCCTGGAGGACCGGCCACCGTGAGTACCTGTCAGACAGGCGTAGAGCTAAAGTATCATCTTTCACTGGTTAGAGAAAATGAGTCATATAGTGGTTTCATATTGATTTGTCATTGCATTGATACTTTAAAACTAACTGCCGCAGGAACCTGAACTGATAATATATTTTAACTGGGATGCAAACAAATATAAACCAATATGTACCTTGCAATTATTATCATCAGTTATAGTTATTATTATTGTTAATGTAATTATCAGTATTATGCTGGGTTTTCATGCAGCGTTTCAGTGTCCCATGGTGTCTACAAGACGTGTCATATCCTTTTACTGCCTGACTTACCAGCCATTTTCAGGATGAAGAGAAATCACTGTGACACACAGGCTGTGTTCGAAATATCATTCTAATGTACTGCCTACTACATACTCGATCAGTATGTACTGCGTGCTGCCTGAACGATTAAGTATGCCATTATCAGCAGATTGTTCACACTGAAGTATACTCAAGTGAGACCGTTATGTGACTGCATCACATGATCGCCATTGCACAGTCTGAAGTGATGCAATGCATTTTGGGGTGGTTGAGTATGTCCAGTAAGCTCAGGGCGCATAATCAGAAATTCTTGCTAATCTAGTACACATCCAGGCATTTATCGGATACAAAAATATCCACACACTATGTAGCTGGAGCGCACCGCATACTCACTTTGACATCACTTTTACTTAGTATGAATAGTACGTTAGTATGTAATGCTGAACACAGCCATAGTCACTGTGTGTGTCTGTCTTTCTGTCCTTCAGGAACCTACCTGCCAAATCTATGGAGGAAACTCAGAGGCACAAAATGGAGTACGAGGAGATGGTGGCAGGAGCCAAGAGGAGAGGTAGAGACAGACAAACACACACACACACACATCCTTGTACTTCTATCTTTAAACACTTCTATCGTCATTGACATAATGCCTTCCCTAGCTCCTTACCCTAACCTAACCCTTAAAACCACGTCTTAACCCTCAAACAGCACTTTGAAGTTGTGAGGACCGGCCAAAATATACTCACTTTCCAAAAATGTCCTCACTCTGTTGGTAAAAAAACTTGTTTCAGTACACACACACACACACACACACACACACACACACAGCAAATCTCAAAAGCTAATTGTAACCAGTGTCTAAAATTACCTCTTTACCTCACTTGCCCCAAAAACACAACAAATAGTTTGTTGGCAAGAGCCATTTATTTTGTTGTAAATATTTTTCACATGTTGTTTGATGCAGAACCATTACGCTGCTTTGATTTGATTGGCTCAGACAGATATACGGTGGCCTGCAGGGACCAAGTTAGTCAACAGGAAGACAAACAACTAAATTAACCTCTATCTGTCTCTCTCACAGAGATGAAGGAAGCCCAGAGGAAGAAGCGTCAGATGAAGGAGAGACACAGACAGGAGGACAGCATCTCCAACGCCATGGTCATCTGGAACAACGAGATCCTGCCGCACTGGGACACCACGTACGTCTCCACCACTCTGTGTGTGTGTGTGTGTCATCTACACCGGGTGGGTCGGCGGGAGCTTGTGTGTGCAGCTTCTTTATTTAGCTCATTGTGTGTTTGCGTGCAGGAAGGGAACGAGGCGGGTCAGGGAGCTCTGGTGGCAGGGCCTTCCTCCCAGCGTCAGAGGGAGAGTGTGGAGCCTCGCCATCGGCAACGAGCTCAACATCACCCCAGGTACAAACTAATACACACACACACACATTACATTTGTTTTGCATTTTTCTAACTGTCACCAAATCCCATATGCAGACACTGAATGTATCTACTATCTAGTGTTGTGTGTTGTATCACAGCACCTGATATATCTTCTTTCTCTGAGCCACAGAGCTCTATTGTCATCTAAAAACTATTAAAAACAGATCACTGAGCCGCAGTGTTGTCCCCAATGAACACACACACACACACTGTAGTTTTTTTGACTCAGTCTCATACACACCATCCTGCCGCCCCAAACACTCACTAGAGCACCATATGTGGATTAATCCGCTGGTGAAAATAGTCCTAAACTCCTCCTGTTTTGTTTGATTAAAAACTGCAGTGAGCAGCTGTTGAAAATTAGTCTTTTAAAAAAAACAAAAAAACATTTAACTGTATATTTATGAGCTGCTTTTAACGATGTATGACTTCAGTAGGAAAAAATGGGCTCGGAGCGGAGAGCACAGACAGGAAGTCAGAAAGTTTTCAGAGACTGACTAACACAGTGTTGGTCTTTTCATGCGATTGACAAAAGAAAATATAGAACCAGACTTCTCCATTAAAATGCTTGAATTGAAATGTTATTTACTGTTGCCATTACTGTGAATCCCTCTCCATCTGTCTTGGAGCTGAATGACAGCCAGGCCAATTACTGTATTTTCTGATCTTTTCTGTGTCACTTGTCTAAGTTTTAAAACCTGATTTTTATATATATCTTCTTTTCACTTAACACTTACAATCTCGATGTGTTTGTTTTATCTTTTTTTGTGCAGAGCTGTATGAGATCTTTCTGTCCAGAGCCAAAGAGAAGTGGCGGAGTTACAGTGAAACCAGTTCGGTCAACGACAGTGAGAGCGGTACGACATGACACAAGTCTGAACTCTAAAAAAACACACTGAAATCAAAATGTTTTTGACATTAATTTTCAGGGCTGAAATGAGCCTCTACGGTCTTGACAACAAACTGCAAATGTACCATGAAATAAAAGTTAAAAACGTAATCAGCCATCTAAACTGAACTAACATGTCCAAACGTACCTCTTATGTGTTTTTCTGATAGAAGGGGCGTCTCTGGCTGACAGAGAGTCCAGTCTGGACCTCATCAAACTGGACATTTCCAGAACTTTCCCCTCTCTCTTCATCTTTCAGAAGGTAACCAATCTGTAACTGTGTGTGTGTGTGTGTGTGTGTGTGTGTGTGTGTGTGTGTGTGTGTGTGGGTGCGCGCTCTTATATTTCTATCATTGTGAGGACCAGTTAGTTTTAGAACTTCAGAGGGAGTGAACATTATGTGTGGTCGTCACTGTACCAAACCAGTGGACAGGCAAAATTTGCCCAGCTTACAACTTGCATTACCATTTCCCAAATTCTTGAAAGCGGTGCCATCCTTCTTAAATGGGTTTTAGCATCCCATTAGTTTCAAAATCAGCTCGCAAAGACTTGAAACTTTGTCAACATAGCTAATGCGTCATAATGAAACACACATCTGTGCTGGTTTTTGTCAAGCATACTTAATTTTAGTTAATAGGGTTAAAATTGCGGCATGATCTTTGAATCTTTCCTGGTGGTGCGTTGACCTGCTGAAGTGAAGCTTCATTCAGCTGCAGCATAGCATTGCATCATTGATCTGTGATGTTTGAAAACTCAACAGGGAGTTCTCATCGACACGAATGTCGTAAAGACTGTCATAAATGTCGCAGTTGGTGTTATTGGACTGGAAGAGAGCTTTAGCTACACGATCACCACACAAATGCTCCGTAAGACCAGAGGGGAAACTGCTGCTATGTTATCGGATCTACCAGCCTCTAGACCCAACGCTCAGAAGCTGGTGACGTAGCTGTAACGCATGCAAAATATTTTTGCTGCCATGAATGGGACATTTCAGAAGTGCTGTTGGAGGATTTAGAGTGAAGGCAGCGATGCAGTGGATGAACCTATATGTGGGACAAGCCATCTGGATGTCAGGGCTCTCTCGCAGGTTGTTGTTTATCCCTCCTACTTACAACGTTTTGGTTTAAAATGTGGGTCTGTGGAAATCTGTGGTGAAGGGCTATGAATTGTGAGTCTCTAGCAGTACAGCAGTTAATCATCGGTAATCATTTCTTTCCCTATGTTCTGTTTCCATGTATTGATGGGTCCCATCTTCATCTGCCTTCACTCTGTATGAATCTGCCCTCCATTCATCCCTATCTTCCTCCTCCCCCTCCACCTGTCTGTCAATTAATCTCAGCACTATCTTTTCTGCAGGGTGGACCCTACCACGACCTCCTCCACAGTGTCCTGGGGGCTTACACCTGTTACAGACCCGACATTGGCTACGTGAGTATGCTTTTTATTCCACCCTCAACACGATACTAGTTGATATTTACAGTAGTTTTTTCCAGACAGCATTGAACGTCCTGACCAGTTTCAGCATCAGATTTTATCCTGCTGGGTTTGAAGTGGTTTCTTCATGGGTTCTCACATTGTGACATTTGGTGTGTAATATTTGGGGCCAGGTATCGTTTCAATAGTAAATTGGTTTCAGTTTATTTTGGCCATCACACATCCACACTGGTTTGTGGAAACAAAATGTATTTAGTCAAGTTTTTTTTTTCATTCAACAAAAGAAGCCAAAACCCTCAAACGTTAAATGTTGTCTGAACACAGGCGTACAAGAGAAACATTGTGATTTAAATCAGCAACGTTGTACAGATTCATAATCTTGTTACTTATTATTTGATAACAGACATTTGATGCTGACTTTCAAAGAAGTATTGAGGTTTGCTACTTAGTCCAAATTATGGTTATGCCATCATTAATATACACAGTATTCAAAAACTCATCGCTGCTACAAAAACACACATTAATCCACACACACGGTCCTTCTCTAACGCTGATCTGGCGCCTGTGTTTGTGGTGTTTCAGGTCCAGGGCATGTCCTTTATCGCTGCCGTTCTGATCCTCAATCTGGAGGAGGCCGAAGCCTTCATCACCTTCGCCAACCTGCTCAATAAACCCTGTCAGATGGCCTTCTTCAGAGTTGACCACGAACTGGTACACACACAAAGACACTGTTATTCATGTATCTCAGTTTGTTTGCGTTTGACCCCCTCCTTCATCCTCTCTTTACTCCCTCTCTCTGTTTTTGTGTCAGATGTTGAAGTATTTTGCAGCCTTTGAGGTTTTCTTTGAGGAGAATCTGCCTCGTCTCTTCAGCCACTTCCAAACCAACAACCTGACCCCTGACCTGTATCTGATCGACTGGTGAGTTATTAAAGACTCTATTGTCTTTCCACTCCACTGCTGATGTTTAGATGGGCAATCAACAACCCTTAAATTAAGTATTGTTTTGGATTAATATCGGCACAATGACGTTTTTAGACAAGCAAACTTCAACTTTTACAAGCATTAAAAGATTGTTTGTGAACTACAATGCCCATAACTCCATAGCATACAGTAAATGAAGCAGAACATCTTTGATCTTAAAGAATTTGTTCACGGCTTAGAAACCCTAAACACCGTTAATAACAGAGACCTGATACCAAGGTAACATTGCTATGGTTCCCGTTTTAAAAGGAAAGTACTGGAGGAACTGAAAAGGTATGTTGAATTACAAAGTGAAAGGAAAGCACGTGATTTGAGGCAAGATTCAGTTGTGGCAGTGTAAAAAATGCACCTGTTTGTGTTCTCTTCACTTTTTACACATTTTACCTTTAATGAAACACCTGAGCTTGTGAAATCTTTACTTTTTTTTGTAAAATCACAATGAGATTACACAAGGGGTGCCCGATGACAGAGTGGTCAGCGCCCCTGCCTCCCAATAAGGAAATCGTGGGTTCGAATCCCGGACCACCCCCTGGGTGGTGTCTGCCTGTCCTCCCTGTGTTACTGTGGATTCTCTCTGGGTTCTCCGGCTTCCTTCCACCGTCCAAACACATGCATGTTTAGGTTAATTGATGACACCAAATTGACCCTAGTGTATGAATGTGAGTGTGAATGGTTGTCTGTCTCTGTGTCAGCCCTGCGACGAGTTGGCCACTGTCCAGGGTGTACCCAAAGCCACTGGGATAGGTTCCAGTTACCCGCGACCCCCAACGGGAACAAGCGGTAGAAAATGACTGACAATGAGATTACACACTCAAAATAAACTTACCTACCTTAAACGAGAGTTTTGTTTTCTAACATTTGCATGTTATAAGGAAAAGTGTGCTTTTGTCTGTCTCCGTCCAGGATCTTCACCCTGTACAGTAAGTCCCTTCCTCTGGACGTGGCGTGCCGGGTGTGGGACGTCTTCTGTCGGGACGGGGAGGAGAGTTTGTTTCGGACGGGGCTGGGCGTCCTGCGTCTGTTTGAGGACGTTCTGCTCCAGATGGACTTCATCCACATCGCTCAGTTCCTAACACGCCTGCCGGAGGACCTGCAGTCGCACACGCTCTTCACCGCCATGGCCAACACACACATGGTCAGCAGAAACCGCCGCTGGGCTCAGGTCAGCGTCACACGCAGAGTTCAGGGCAAAGTTAGTGAGCGTGTCTCTGGCTTGTCTGATATTCTGAATCACAAAACGATGTTTAAAATGAAAAGTTATGATGGTTTAACAATTCATTTTCTCTGTTTTCTCTCAGGTTTTTTCTGCTTTGATGAAGGATGGAAATAAAGAGATGGACAAAAACACGAGCCCAGCTTTGAGAAGCTAACACTAGCTAATGTTGACGCTAATACCAACTTTCTTCAAACAAATGTCAATTGCGAGCTGTGAAGGTTGAAGCTAGCCAGCCGTGAACTTCAGAGGTAAATGCTAGCTCGCCATGTCAGCGCTTCAGCTAACATCAGAGGCTAGCTGTGAAGCTTGAAGCTACGTAGCCTGAAGCTAAACTCTCACTCCCAAGGCTTGGCTACGAAGCTTGAAGTGACACACGAGCCAGCCATGAAGGTGGAAGCTGACGTTGGAGAGCCTCAAACAGCTGCTGCAGGAGAAGGAAGAAGCGGCTGCAGCCTTTCCTGACATATGTGATGGAATCAGAGCGGTTGGTTAATTCTGAACTTCAACAGCCATTGTCAGTATTTCACCAGAAAAAGATTGTAACGTTGGAGAGGCGACTGGTTGTTTTGGCAGCAGTGTCACTATTTTACCAGCCCGCTGAAGCTGGAAAACTAAAACTGACTTTCAGATAATATTACTATGTGTTAGTTCCCCTGCCGGCTGGGAGGGAAAACTCAAGGTAATTCTGCCTCCATGTTGGGACACAAACGCCACTAACCGCGAGCATTACGTCCTGTGTAATTCTCAAAGACACAAATTCAAATTTTCGGTGCTAATGATTTTCTAAAGGCTTCAAAATGACCTCTGTGGTTTGATTATTGATCCATTCCTTAAGGTTTTAACTTCACACTATTATCAATTTACTGCATTTTTAGCTTGAACCAGGCCTCTGGATCTAAAAACAATGGGAATCTGCAGTAGCATGGCTGATGCTAAGCTGACAAATTAGCCTCCCACTTTAACCTCCTAGCTTTTTAAAATGTTCATAACAACCCGAACATGGGGAGTTTGGAAACAAAACACGAGAAAAAAGCTTGGGGAAAATGGAGTCATTTCGTACAATGTAGTCTTTCTAATCATTACGTAGGAACCAAATAATACATATCTCATCAGAGATCCTATATTAAGTACAAGCATAAGACTAAATATTGTGATGTTTTTACAGGAAGTGAATTATTCCATGGTCCATAGGGCTCAAGTCAAAAGTCTTTTCCACTTGTTTCATAATTTAAAACGTCATTATGAATATATAAATCTAACTGTTTAGGGAAAATTAGTGATGGTGGATATAGAAATTCACAGTCACTGTTGGTGTTTAACCAGACAGATCTGTATATGTTTCATTGAAAACATCTGGTAGAGATCATGGTCTGTATCCTGTTTTATCAAACTTAGCACTGCTGGTACGTCGTCAACATGAATACATGAAATGTGGATTCATGTCCAGAGGCGCTGCAAAGACAGAAGTGTCAGCTTTTTGATAATGTTGTTTGCGGTCAAAATGAAATATAAATCTTGTGAGGGCAAGTGTGAGGGGCCATCACAGTTTTCATCAGTGTTTCACAGACCAGAAGAGAGCAATTTATAAATGCAGCACTGAAGCTACATCATGACCACTGGCTTTCAGAGGTGGGAAATACTCTTGTGAAAATACAGAGACCGTTTGAAGTCAACTAAATTAGCGGGGCATTAAGTGCCTCATTGTCTCCTCTGTCAGTGGTTAGGGGGAATTACACTAGAGGAGCAGGACTGCCAATTAGAGCAGATTACGTAGAAACATGTAGGCAAAACATAATGCACATACTTGAGCAACAGTACTGGCTCGGCTTTTAGCTTTTACTAGTGTTGGCTTGAGAATGAAGCTTGTTATTCTTTGCAGCAGAACTTTTCTCGCTTGTTCCATCGTCTGTGAAATTGCAACAGTAGATGTCAGCAGCAGACTGGACGTTTATGAGCAGCTCTTAAAATAAGAATTCCTGCACAAGTTATAGCATTTTTATAGAGGAAGTGAAAATATTGATTAGTATTTTTACTGAATTATCACCGGAGAGTGCTTATATACTTTATCCCCTTTAGAACTTCAGGTTTGTAAAACCTGAAACTTTGGCTCAGAGTCTGCTGCTGAACTTACTTCACATCCAATGTACTGGCCACACTGTTTATTGGCTTAACTGCAAATTGCAGACACATAACTCAAGCTCACACGATCAGCCAATTAATCAATTAGCTGACAAACAGCAATATTGGACATTGATTACTCGGGACTCAAACATTCTCCGAGTCCAGCTTCTTAAATATGACGTTTTTCTGCTTTTCTTTATATTATTTGAATTTGAATTTTGGACTGTTGGTCGGACAAGACACGACCTACCCAGTCATCACCCTCTGCTCTGGGTTCTGACATTTTATAGATAAAACAATTAAGACTGCAACTAACGATAATTGGCATTATCGATTATTTTCTCAATTAATTGTTTGCTCTAAAATATCTCAGAGCAGTGAAAAATGTCCGTTTCAGGAGCACAAAGTGATGTCTTGAAATTGCTTGTTTTGTTAGACCAACAGTCCACAACCCAGCGATGTTCAGTTTACTATCATAGAAACAGTACATTTCTGACTGTCAGAATAGTTGCTGATAATTTTTTATTTTCCAGAGCTGAAACAATAACTTGACTGACATAAAATGAATCCATTAATTGAGACAATAATCGGCAGATTAATAGATAACGAAAACATTTAGTCTATAGTTGCGTTAACTTCCAAGGACGCACTCAACCAGCTGGATTTCTTTAATCTGGATTGTAATCTCGGAGACCGTATGTTGCCCCGTCAGGTCTCGCGGCCTGTCCAAGTGCTTTACATCACCTCCGTCTCCGCTCTGCCACTTTGTGTTTAACACTCCTTTGATTTACCATGCACACTATAAATGTGACGTTCACCTCCATTTCATCCCTACCTCTTGATAACTATTCGCACACACTCACACACAACTGATGATGCATACTTTCCACTCATCCACCAGCAAATGAGCAGGCCTTAAAAATGTGGACCAAGCAGCCACTTTGTATTGTTCTTACAGCGTCAGCTACGGTGTTGACTGCAGCTTTTATTTGTTATTTTTCCCCGTTGTTAAAGCAGAAAACTCGCTGGAGACAACGAGCAACCTTGGAGGAAGGGAAAGGAAGAGGAGGTGGTAGAAAGAAACAAGACACAAGAGGTTAGGTTAGGCACTTAAGGAATTGAAAGAGATTTTATTTATATTATATTTAAGTTCTACCCCCCCTTTTTTTTGGTGTAACAAGTTGTTGCTATTTTTCTTTTCTTTTAATGATAACTACCCTGTTCCTCTTCATTATTGGATTTCAAACTAATCTGCGACAAAGCAAACACTGTCACTGTTGTTGTGTGGGGCGATAAAATGGGAATTAATTGACAGCAGATTAACACGTATTAATACTTTGATAGGTTTCGAGGGTCACAATGGTGGATAGCGAGGAGGAGAAGGAGTTGAACACCATCTCTCAGCCATGCTTTTCCCTCCAGGTTGCTGCTTCTCTTGAGTTTGTGTGCATCACGTCAAATGACTCCAGAAATAAGTGGTTTGTCGTTATACATCAACCAACCAGAAGCCAGTATGCACGTGTCCAACTCAACAAACCAGCTGGGGTCAGTGTTGTTTTTTTTTGGGGGGAGGGGGCTCACCATCCAACTGTATTGTATGGACTGATGTTTGTACAGCTGCCAACCGCTGTGTTCAATGACTCCCTAAAACTAATACGACAAATGCTTTACGTTCCTTCGAGCAGTGTGAAAACCACAGAACAGCCTAAAAATGACCTCTTACTTTACACTAAGACACAGCCTCAATCTTTCTCAGCTGTTTGGGAAGTAAACTGAAGAAGTGTTGTTTGTTTTCAAAAGGAAATCTGACCAAAGTGTTAAATACAGCACTTGACAATGAGAGATAAAGACTGGGAATTAAGTCAGATTTTAAATGGATTTTTCACGCCAGTCAGTAATACAGGTGTTTTGAAGCAGCATGATTTCTAACAGTTACTGTCCCATTAACTGTGGAGTCACATATTAAGCACATGCATCATCCAAATGCAAGCAACCAGCAACAACCTTTCACTCTGCAAATACGAAAACTCTCAAAGACACCTCCAACGATCTACACACTAATCATACCGAGTGATGCTCAGGAAGGAACTTGCAGTAATGCAGAGAAACAGGCTTATTGGCTGTTAAGGAAATAGTTTCCCATTAATGAACAGGCTTGAATCTCTTCTTTTTTTTTAAGTCAATAACAAAACTCTGGTATCCAGACGGACTGATGTGACTATGTGGTTTGCTTCTGTGTGAACACACTTTTTTAATCCTTATTTTCGACACATCTGCGTGTTCGGGGCGACGCAAGTTTAACGCATTACTTCTCGCCGCAGTGGCAAGCGTGTCTTTTATCTTTGTGGGCAGGTGAAAACCTTTTATCTCCCAACTGTCAGCAGCCTGGTTTATTAGAGCTTGATGGGCCGTTAGCAATTTTCAGTTTGTCTCATAGATGTTGAGAAGGTTTATTAAATCCTACAAAATATTCTCAACGTTGAACTTGAAAATGGCCAAAATTGGAGTTGCATGGTTCTTGGACAACAATGACATCCGTCTAGTCAAAAGCCGTCAGTCTGCATGTCGAAAACACTCCTTTCAAAACGCTGCAAACAATAATGATCATGCAAGCTTAAAATCAAGCGTCTGTTTTACCAAAGTGTAATAATAAAAAGGTTGTAGATTACACAGAAAATGTCCTCGTGTATCAATAGCAACATGTTGAATTTAAGGTAGTTTGTTTTGTTATTTTTTTAAAGAACGATCCAGATATCTTTAGATCGATCCAGTGGATTGTTAAGGATTTGTTCCAGTGTTAATGTACGCGAGACACTATGTAAAATGTGTGTCGTCATGTCAAATCAATTCCAAATGTTCAGTTTCTTTGAGAGAGTGGAAAGGTTTCTAAAAACACTTTAACGCCACAATGGTTGGAAATATGCGAGTAAAAAAGGACTGTTTGTCAGTAATAATCTTCACTCATTCGGCCTGGACAGAATGAAATAAAACATCAGCTGTTGTCGATGCATATCTAGTGTCGAGAAGTAAAACGATGTGTAATCCTGAACTGGACACGCAGACGTCTTGAAGATGAAGGATGTCTTCTGTGTGTTGGTACTCGCGTTCACTCTTTTTAGACTCCTCAGTTTGGAAGATGCAAGTGCACTATGGTCTCGGTGTGTGCGTCCCCTCGTCTCACCTCACTCCGGATTGTTGCTGAAATATTCAGACAGCTGCAGAGGGAGGATGATTGATGTGATATCCCCCCCCCATATATGTTCCATGTATTCATTGTATTTAAGTTTCATCATTGCTTTAAGTTGTGTTTTATACTTTCATGTAAATTCATTTAGCTTTTGTTGTTTTTTGTTTTTTATGCGTTTGATTGTTTTCTTGTCAAATTTCAGTGTACAGTTTTGTTTTGTTTTTCCCATAATGCCTTACAGGTGATGTAAATAAACTGTAAAAATGTTCTTTCTTTTCATATAATGGCCACTAGTTAAATGTGTAAATAAATATCTCCGCAAACTGAGTTCTGTCCTTCTTTTCAGACCTTTTAAATTTAATTTAGCGACGACGTGTACAACAAGTTGCACATTTAAAATGTCTTTTCAGGAAGCGCAGAAGTTCATCCCTGACCTTGGACAGAGTAGTTAACTCAAGGGCCATTTACCAGCTTTTTCCGGGGATTTCAATGGAGTTTCCTCACAGAGTTGTTGAAAGATGCTGTCGAAAGCTCTGGAGAAAGTGGACCTTGAGTAAAGCTTATTTTGTATGAAAATTTTAAGATGCAATTCAAGTAATCTTTTTCCTAGTAAATCTCATCACTCACTGCAGGGAGGACATTTTATTTCATTTTATTCAAGTTTCTGTTTTTCTGCTTCTGTTTTTGGACAGATTCAAACTTATTATGCAGCCATGAAAATATCTGTGCACTCTACTGCAAAGACACATTGACCTCGGTGCTCTCTGTAGCAGCCAGTAATCACCAGGGTCAAAGGTCACCAACCAGGAGTTAGTGGACGGCCAGAGTAAGATCGAGGAGGATATTCACATCTTCCCTCCGAACCGAACCGGGGGGCTGGAAAATTGGGCCATATGATTCCTGGAACTTTGCAGATATTTTCTTGTTATTAACTTGATTGTATTTTCTGTTTATTTGTTTTTAAGTACAAACATATGTTTTCTCTACAGATAAAAGAAGAAATTAAGATTGAGAAACAACCTGATCTGAAGAGGAGATAATGAGGTTATGTGTTTGTATTTAGGATCATGTATAGCAGTGGTGGAAGACAGAAAAACACTATAAAAATACCCCATTACAAGTAAAATTCCTGCATTCAATATTTTACTTAATAGTACATTATTATAAGCAACAAAATGCAGGCCACTGAAGTATAAAAGTTAAAGTACTCATTATGCAGAATGGACCCTGTCTGTGTAATATTATATATTTGGATCATTATTATTGATTTGATATGGTTTGGTTAACAGTGCATCATATTATAAGCTGATCACATGTTTTGTATGTAAACCCGGCATCTAATAACTGAAAAATTTACATAATAATGCAGTACATTGTATAAAGTAGCATTAAAGGGGAGGAAGTTGTGCTGTGTGCAGTTCATACCACTAGATGGAGTCTGATGATCAGCTTTAACCTGACGGTGGTCGGCAGCCTTGGGCTGATCATCAGGTTACTGTGAAGTTTTTTCAGTTTTTATTTGAACAGTGCTGCCATTTCAAATAGGATAATGTTATCTTCTTGATGAACAATTCACTGCATGTTACTATTATTATTTTGTAAATAATAAGCAACAACATATCCTATGAGTCTCAGCCCATGGCACACTTATGAGAGTTGTAGTTTAATGATAATTATTGTTTTATCTTGTATTATAAAAAGGAGATGAGGTGATTCTATTATACTGTCCAGTGCAGTAGTAGATGCTTGTTTTAGAATACCGAAACCCCAGTATCATGTTTCAGCTTTTGGTAAAAGGAGCTACCGGAACAAAGAGCTTTACAATACTGTCTGTCATTCATACACCGATGGCGGCAGAGCTGCCATGGAAGGCGCTGGCCTGACCATCAGGATCAACTCGAGAGTTCAGTGTCTTGCTCAAGGACATTTCAACACATGGACAGGAGGAGCCAGGGATCGAACCACCAACTCTGGGATAAATAGACGATGCGCTCTACCACCTGAGACACAGCCGCCTTTTCAGAAAGACTGATGAAAAAATAAAGCCATCCACCCGTGCGCTGTTTTATTACAGTTACACTCTCCTAATGTGCCTTTTCAACATCACTGTTAGTTCAGTGGTTTCGGGTTTAGGTTGCATCCTAGAAGAGATAAAATTATCCGAGTGAGAGGGAGAATCTGTGGGGGTCATTTGGCGGCAGTCTGAGGGCTTTCCTGCGGAGGTGGGGCTGGATGGGAAGAAGGCGCCCATCGCCCCGGGGGCCTCTGGGATACCACAGCAGGAGGCGGGGAGGCCGAGGTCAGGGCAAAGGAGTCTGCATGGAGAAGTGTTTAAAGAGCAGAAAAACACACCAGCGTATACAGTGTAAATCTGTAGCTGCCGCGTTGATGGACAGTGCTGAGACCTTCTTCAGAGCTTTAAAGGAAAATGTTTAGACCTATATTTATACTGTTGCAGAATTTAATGATTTAAGAATGGGGCCGACTCACTATTCTGTATAGATTATCGTAATTCAGTGGTTTATTTACTTGACATGCGGTTGCCTAGGAAAACTATAACACGTTGTGTTCCCTTTTCCTTTATGCTCTGAAGGCAGCACACTGCTGCCGAAACGTTAGCTGTGGAATAAGTACACGTCACAACCGTCATTCTAAAGTGCCCCTGTTTTCTAATCTTTTTTTTTTTAAACCTGGAAGTAAGTATTACATCTTTGGGGAAACATTTTTGCTTTTGTTTGTGACATTTCCAAATGTTTTTCTCGAAAAGATTTGACACACACACACACACACACACACACACACATAGTATGAATATTATAATATTATAATGCACAGGGTATATTTTAAAGAGTTTATATATAGTGTGGCAGTCTTTTTAAAAACTGCAAACTGGCCATATGTGATGCATCTCCTGCAGTTAATCTGAAACTTAAAAATTAAAATGTTTTTGAAAATGCAAAATTGTAAATAACATGATTCAAAGAGAAATTAATTTAAAGAGCAGCAAAAAAAAAAAAAATGATGTTGTTATTGCTGACCTCCAGTGATGTAGAAGTGTACTCCCGTGTTTGCCAGTGAAATGTGACATCACTGCTGGGTGTGGTCACAGGTGCAAGGTTTGGTTAAAGTGGAATATGGGACCTTTAAAAAAAAACCGGGACAGTTTATCCAAAAAATAAAATCCCAACAACCTCAAATTGGCTGTCTGAAGGTCTCATTTTATTGCATCCCAGTTTAACAGAGCTCCATGATGTTTTCAATCCTAAAATTGCCAAACAATAAAAAATTATAAGAAAACATAAAAATTATTATTATAATTTTTGATTATAAACACCCTTAAAAGCACCTGTCTTAAGGGACTTGTAAACTGAAGCGATACCACCTGATAATTTACAGACTTTGATGTGTGCAGATTCACAGTAATTTGTATCCGATAATGCCTAAAAATGCAAATGTAAACACATTTGGTTAATTATCAGACATATGATGATTTTGATTTTTATTACTAGGCGACTGTCCCTTTAACAATTATCTCCTGACACAAAGTCAACCCAGGGTGTAGAATAGTGGCACCTTTTCTGTGGCAGTCTGGGTTATCTGAACATTCATGTCATTGATAAGTATGGAAATGGGAATGAAGTACAGCTAGAGGAGGAAAAGAAAAGGCGGAGGTGAAAAGGAAAAAAAAAACAGGTCAACACAGTGTTTCCTGTCCTCTGGGATGTCCGGTAGCTCTGGATGACTGAATCACTCATCTCTCCCTCCTCCTCCTCCTCCATTCATCACTCCGTCACCACAGGCTGTTTGGTTTCAGTCCACATTAACCTCTACAGAGAGCTGTCCTGTCACCGTTACCATGGCCACCACACTATTCGATTGACAGGTACAAACTTGTAAACTTCAGTGCTTCTAAAGCCCATGGGATCATACAGGCTCCTAAAACGAGAATAATTTTGGCTTCACGGTGTCTTCATCAGGGTGCAATTAATCAAAGATTAACACCTTGTTACATTTATAGACAGAACACCGGAAGTAAACTTTCTGCTGAAATTAAGCCTAGAATTGGAACTGAATTACTTGACCATCATGTAAAAGTAAATATTGCCTTCTGTTGGAGTGTTTGTATATTATATATTTTCTTGAGCTGTGTTATATAAATTTATTGAAACACACCTCATCTGTTTCCAGCCTAACCCTACGCTGTTACTCAATTTCACTCTGTTTACAGGTTTATGGCATTTCACGTGACTTATTTTTAGAATAGGTTAGGCTACTCAGAAATGCCATCATTTGTCGTGTAAGTGATGCTATAGCGTGCTGCAGCAATGAGTCCTAAAACCCGGAAATGAGTTAGCATTTTTACACTTCCAGTTCCCTCGTTTCGAAGTCAGTGGGTTTTTTGAATAGGTTTATGGTTAGATGCCTAAAATAAGGTCTGTGGTTAACACAAGGTTAAGAGATTTTCACATTTTGTGCTACGTCATAATAAAATATGTCAGTAAATACCTCATTCTTGCATTTTGAAGCTTTTACGTTTCTTAAAAAAGCTGGTTGCTAACAAGTGGTTAAATGAGACTACAGAGGTCGTCCGGGACATTAAATGTCATCACGCCGAACAGCGCAAAATCAAATTACAAGTTAGAAGCTTAGTGGTGGTGACGCTGAAGTTTAAAACCTAATGTTAGCTTATTAATTCTGGCAATTGCATTTACGCTTCAAAAATCCTAAAAAGTTGTCTTCATTTTTGAACATTATCTTGGTGAACAAAATGCGTAAGTATCATAAACATTTGTTTGCAACAGAGCTCATTTACTGTAATAATCTAAAATCCAATGCAAAAGCAATTTGTTGTGTTTAGTTGTGAGCTGCACCCTGCACCCTGTTTTTAGTCTGATAATATTACAATTTCATAAAACATTATAATTTGGTGGATCTGCTCCATGAATTATCATTAGCTATACTATACTATACTAACACTGGATGTAGAGACAACAACCACAAACATCCAAACATGAATATTATGAGGCAAGATGACAGTATAAGGAGGCTTTTGTGTGCTTTTTTAAAAACACGTTTATTCTCAACAGACATTAGAGAAACAGCAGTCACTGGAAAGGGTTGGGCTGATTTCAGCAGTATGTTGAGAGTTTAAAAAGAAGGGGTGCAACTTTTGATGCATAATGCATCAACTGGCTGCTAGCTATTTATTTATTTATTGATTTTTAAGTGAGCATGATATGAAAGAGTTCACAGGAGGACACATTTCCTAAAGACTTTGAAGTTGCTCCATAGTGGTGCCAGCTGTGGCTGTTGGAAAATGACAAGACGACAGAAACCTAGACATCAGATTTGAATTTTCAAAAAACCTGATGAATTTCCAGCTTTATTTTAACAGAGTTTCAACTGATCTATTATTTAATAACACAAATAAGCAATCTGATAGTCATCTTCCTGTTCAATTATTCCACTAAATATCTTTCCATATGCCCTCCTGTTCTCTTCACAAAACAGGACACGAACAATCCTCCATACACGCAGCACTTTACTGTGGCTTTTATCATGAAAAGAAGGGTTTTACATGAGTAGTACACTTTGATTGGTGTCTCCTCCATGTGTATGTCACCATCCTCCAGCACAATCCCGGTGCTTTGTGATTGACATATAGGCATCGAGGGAAACACTAAGCAGGAAACAATATAAAAAGTTAATTTTTACATTTACGTTCAGGGTACTTAGCTGATGGTTTTATTATGACCCTTCTTTTTATCCATTTGTTAATATAAAGCTATAGAGGGACGAATCCTGTAATTTAAAATATGCGGCTGGCAATATTCAATAGTTTCTTACTGTCAACAAAAAACAACCAAAAAAAAGTTTGTCTCTCAGTACTCATTTTCTAAAACTGGACAATATAGTTTTTAGCAAATGTTAATGAAACAGAAGGAGAATTTGTTTATATTATATTAATATTTATGATGTCATGTGTTTTTCATAGTTTTTGGACAACAATGGAGCTCTATGGAACAGAGGAACAAGACATAGAAACAGATAATACTTGTGCTGGGTTTAGTGAGTCTAGGACAGTTGTTGACAATAAGAAAAATATAGGATCAGACGTCATCCTTTACCTGCATTTAAAAAAAAATAAAATAAAGAATCCTGCACACATTTTGGTTCTTAAAAACCCTGGACCATAATTCCTTTATTTGTTCCCAGTCAAATGCCAGTCAGTCCACTACTTTGGTCAAGAGTGAAATATTTCAACAGCAGTTTGAGGGATTGCCATGAAATTGTAGACATTTATGGCACCCAGAATGTGAATCCCACTGATTGACTGGTGATCCCTGGACTTTTCCTCTAGCGCCACTAACAGATATAAAAATTTATAAATTTGTCTATCATTTGAGATGATGAATGGTAAACATTATACCTGTATGATATTTAGCTCAATGCAGCACTTTGCCTAAATACAGCCTCACGGAGCTGCCATCTTGGCGCCACCCCGACTTTTTTTAGATTCAATTTTTGTGTTTTTCGAGACTTTAAAACCATGCTTGGATTATTATTATCCCTGAAGAGCTTGTTTGAGACCCCCAAATTAATTGGTCTTAAGAGTGTTTACGTAAGTAAAAAAAAAAAGAGAAAGTGTTATTAAAAAGGTAGTGTTACCTAAACTTATAAGGGTTTAAAAACTATGGGTAAGCTGGGGCGTCCCACCTGTGGAAAGGTTCAGGCCTCCAACAGCGGCAGAAACTTAGGTCCGATTTCCCATTCGGTCAGTGGTCGCCCCGAGAGGCCAATTCTCTTTAGCTCCCCTTTCACTCCTCACACACCAAATACTGCCGGGTTGGACAGAGGGAAAGCCGCTAGGCGCCGAATTGCAATTAGATGCTCCATTATATAAAGGGCATATTCAGATAACAGGGGCACCAATGAGGTCAGTATGTGCCTTTTGTTGTGGGATTAATGAGATTTTTAATAAAACAAAAAAAATGCCCCCTTCGTTATTGTAATGACCTAATGAGTGTGCCGGTGGCGCCGGGCCATATTGGTGGGAAAGTCCCAAGGTTTAACCAGTCTCTCAGTGACCCCCCTCCACTTCATCCCTACATCCCTTCGTCCTTTCCCTGCACCTGCATCCCCCCAAGTACTGCCCCATGCTTTCCGGACGACCCCCCCCCCCAGTGTTTGTATTCAAAGCTAGGAACCAAAGGAGTGTTTAATTACCATAAAATGCTATCGGCATTTAGCCCTCTAACACAATGAATGGCAACATAGAGCTTATTGAGGTTATCAACAAGGGGACCACTGGTCAATTGGGTCATTGATTTGGATTGTTTGACAGACCCGGAGCCAAGGCCGCAGGAGCAAGCAAAGTTCAAAAATCCCCCTCAGTTGAATCGAGAAGTTTGTCACAGAATCTGTTGGAAGGGGCTGTCAGGAGCGATTAGGGGGCATGAAAGGGCTCAGCGATCAAACAGGGACTGTCCCAACGCTGCACATTTAATTAGAATTTGCATGTCTTTGTTCCTGACCCTTCAGCAGGCATGATCTGATTACAAGGGTGAACAGTTACCACCAGGCGAAAGGGGAACTCGCAATCTGCAACCACGCTTATTTGTGATCAGTTTTATAAAGTGAAAACAAATCCTCAGCCTCACTGGGTTGCCACAGAAAGCTGGAGGATCAACAAAGTTCAAACATAACAGTTGGAGGGACGCTCAGGTTAAGGTGCTGCTGAAAAGATTTTTTTTTCCTCTTCTGCTTAATTTCTGTTTCCCACTGAATTGTGGGAGTTTGGGGAGTGGAGAGGGGGACTGAGGCGCTTGCTGGCTCATTAACTGGGAAGCACAGCGCCCTTCGACCCCAATGATGCAGGGTGACAGGGCAAACGAGGAAAGGCGATTGGCTAGCAGCTTCAGCGGTTGAACGTGCCACCAGTGGTGTTCAAGAGTGGAAAAGGGCAGCGTGGAACAAAACATTGCTCTGCCACCCCCTCTCCTTTCTTTTCTTTTATCTTCTTTTTTTTTTATTTCCCCCTCTCTCCCCTTGTTTTAATTTCTTTCCTTCCATTTTTCACAAATGTTGAAAATATATTATGTTGTGTGCTTTTTTTTAATTTTTTTTTTACTTACGATTGGAAATTAGCTTTGGGCTAAATCCGGTGTATTTACGTCAATTTATATTGTAAGTTTATAAATATGCATTGTCCCATCCAAATAAATTTTAAAAAAGTGTAATTCTGTTCTATATGGATGACACCTACTGCAGATCTGTCTGTAGAGGAAAAGGGATTAATTTCTCTTTTTTTTCCATTAAAAAAGTTATTTTTTGTGGAGTTTCCCCTAATGTGCACGTAGGTATAGATCATTACAAATATGGAATTAGTAATTTTTGTCTGATAAATTATTACTGACTATGATATTGACATTTTAGATTTAAATTGAAAGCTAATTAAAAAGGAAAATATGTATTTAACCAGGGACTCTGATATCCACTAACAATGTATAGTTAGTTATAGTTAAAGTCTTGCTTATAGTGATTTCAGATTTAACAGATCTGGAAATATTTTTTTCCCCCAGTAACAATACATTATTTTTACTGGAACAAAAATGTGATTGATTTTGCTACGATATTCAAACAAAAAAAAAATTAATCCTCTGAATTGTGTCCAAAAAACTCTTTGTCTTATGCTAATGTTGGTAATATTTTATGCTTTTATCGTGAAGCACTGTGTAAATTTGTTTTGAAAAGCGCTATATACATAAATCTTTACTTACATACTTGAAAAAGCCCATCCCATATACCATCAGTTGTTTTGACCCATTGTTATAAAATGGTGAAAAAACGAAACTTTAGTTGTAGATTGTAAAAATTGTTGTAAAAAAGATTTTTATATCCAATATCTTTTCTTTTACCAGCTGTTCACTTTTTAGGTTCAAAACTTTTTCAAATTGTAGATATTAACAGTTTTGAAATAGAATTTAGTTGTAAAGTGACCCTCATGCTTAAATAAAAAGATCAAATAAATGAAACGATTTTTTTCACCACTTTAAACTTTAAAATAAAATGTTTATTTTGATGTTTGCAGGTGTTTCTAAACTATTCTTTATGTGTAAAATTACACTTTTACATAACTATAAATTATAAATAAACACATGCATAACACTGATTAGGGTGCCAAAACTACTGAAACATTAAAGCATTTAAACATCTTGCAGTGTAATAACAGGACACATGTAGTGACCTTAAAAAGGGTGATATTATTGCTTTGGTGCGTCCTGGTTTTGTGTGTGTTTACACTCTCTTCACAGCTCCTACTGCTTTTTATATAAATAGCATAACAGAAACACTCAGATAAATTAATTTAACATTTAATCAGAATTATGAATGCTTCTTTGTGCCAATTAAAAAGCTTTATTATTTAGTATCCATACCTAAATTTATTTTAAAAAGAAACAAAATTATTATGACATAATTTAGGTATGATTAAAATTAAATATAATTGTAACCACTACCATCTGGTTATCATAATTTTTTTGTGAATCATGATTAGTTTAGTGGATTAATCTTTATTATCTCTAAATTTTTTTACTAGCATTTATCATTTTCCATTTGTTAGCTTACACTTATTTTTTTCAAAACACACTCTTTAAAGTCTTTTTTCATTTCTGCTTTTCTTTTTCAGAAGTCCAAAAACTTTAATATCCATGTTAGTGAAGTTCTTCTACAAAGTTATGTGTTAATGCAGTAAAATGTGATTTGATGGGATCCGAAGGATTCATGCGTTTGGGTAGAAACTTCTGTAACTGTCATACCTGTTTTTTTGTGTGTGACGGAGTTCATTAGTGTGTTCTGTTTGCATGTCGTCTCCTCTCCCGTCTTTGTTAAAGTGTCTCCAGTGTGTCTGGGATGGAGGCACGCACAGTGTCCTGCTCCCAACATGTCTCTTTAACTCTACCCGCCTGCAGAATACCACCTCCTTTCCTCTTCCTCCAGATTCTATCACATCTGCTTCTCCTACTTCAGGCTTTTCACTTTCTCTTAAGTCTCCTTGCTCCTTTTTCTTCCTCTTGTGTGGACTTCCCCCTCCACTTCCAACTTCGCATCCTAGGTCTCTTCTTTCTAGTTTCCCTTCATCACCTTCATTCATTATTGTCTCATTGTCCTCGTCTAACTTTTGTCCTCAGTGCTACTCCTCTTCCTCCTCCACCTTGCCTTTTTACTCCTATAACCAGACTATATTGCTGAATTAGTTGATCAGTCTGGCATCGTGTACATGTTTTCTGTTTTGGAGGAGATTGTTTTTTTTTTGCTCTAACCAATCAGAAGTGATATACACAGCCGTTTACAGCTGATGTCATATTATTATATTGCCACAGAAGCTGCTTAATGTTTTTCTATTACACTGAACAAATGTGTCAGTTTAATTTGATTTGCAGTAACTTCTACAGGATCATTTTTCTGTCTTAGCTCTGACACCAGAAGTCTGAGCTGTGATTGGTCAATTGATTCTACAGCTTGGGAAAAAGCTGTCAATGAGCACAACACCAGAACCATTTAAATTGCTGAAAAGATTATGTGATTGCAGCAGCAATTCAGAGGTCTTGCACCAGTCTACTTTCTGCTCCCACTGTCCATTTTTTGTTATTCTAGTGTACCACTTCTCATCCTCTAGATCTAAAGCTGCTAATATGCTTCAGAAGTGCTCGTCAGATGGTCGAAAAGCTTCGGAACCCCCCCCCCCCCCCACACACACCTTTCCAGTGTCGGATTAGGGGTGTCTAATCATTTATTAACATCTATTGACACTTTTGGTTTTCAATGTCGTGCAACATTTTGTACAAAACTAGTTGTGTTTGAGCATAACTGGTGCCATATAAAAGTAATAACTGCATGGTAATTATAACTTATTTTAATTATAAAACTCAAGAGAATCAAATTTATAAAATCTTTTTATAAACAGAAAAAAATGGATGCACAGACGTCTTTTTTACACCATACATTGTCACAACTTGCCATCTGTTGGAGCTGCCAGTCTGCTGTTGTATTCAGATGATTTCGGTCCACTTTTCCTCTTGTACCTTCCATTATGGTTCTCTTGATTTGGGAAATGAAATTACATTTTGTCAAAAATAAACAAAAAAACAAAAACATTAATGCGCGCATTTACGTCTTTGAATCTGCCATGCATCATCACAACTTGCCTGTGGGCGTTGGCAGTCTGCTTCTGTATTCAGAGGGTCCAGGTCAACTGTTCATCTTGTACTTTTGATTACGTTGTTTGTTTTATGAATGTTCCACGAGAGAAAGACAACCAGCCCTGGGAATAGCAGGTCATTTTCCAAATGACAAGGTCTGACGTTGGAATGACGAAAGTTGAAATGATATGATTTCACTTGCCGAGCTTGGTGCAACGAGGCGGAAAACGGACTCCTTATGCTTAGCCGCAGTTTCTGTACTCCCTGAACCCTGAAATAATGACCCTTCCTTGTTCATTAGTGTCTACTCAGTCAATCATAACACATCAGAAATGAGTTTAGCATTCAGGCGCAGGACAATTGACCTTGTGTGTGCCCTTCCTCACCAGCGAGCTGTCACAGGGCTTCATCCAAATTGAGGCAATTAGCTGCGATGTGTCTCCCCCATTAAGCTGAGTGTCTCCACTGTGTCCTAATGACAGCAGCAGGACATGGCCTAATCAGCCCCGGCGTCTCCCCAGAGTTCACATCCACTCCTAGCTGGCACACCCAAAGAGAGCGGAGGACTGGGGGGTAACCACCTAAAACCATCTGTAAACAGGCAGCATGAGGAAAATGTTCAGAAAAACAGCAGCAGTGAAGCTACAGGAGGGTCAAACTTAAATATTTCTATGATACAAGAAAAAAAAAACAAATACAGGTCTAGCGCAATGTATAAGTAGTCCAACATATGTAAACCCCACGCTCTTTAGTGGTTCTGTCAAATTATGAATCACTTGATTTACCTCAGGGAATAAAAACACAAGAATCTTATCGTTTTGGCAGTTAAAAGACACTTCAAGTTCTCGTTTAATGTCATTTGGGAGCTGCTAACCCAGTGGTCCCTCTCCCCTTACAACATTTACATTTAGCAGACACATTTATCCAAAGCAACTTACACACTCACATACCGAAGGCACAGCTTCAGGAGCAATTTTGGAGTTCAGTATTTTGCTCAATGATACTTCGACACATGGCTGGGGTAAACCTGGGATTGAACCGCTTACCTTCCGATTGGTGTATAACCACTCTGCCACCAAGCCACTGCCGCACATACACTGTAGGTGCTTTGGTACTACACTGCAAGCAAAGTATGGAGAAGTTGTGCAATGGACTATCAAGTAAACAAAACCGACAGACAGACAATAAACCAACTTAGACTGCTCAAAAATAAAAACAAGAAAATACGATGAGGCTGGATTTAGACTCCGTTAGGTAAAACGTCTCTAGTTGGTGATTATCCACCTGGTGTTTCTCATGTTTTCTGTAAAATATATCCATCTGACTGTGACAGGTTGAGCCATTCCTTCTGACATTAAGACATGTTGCTCTGATTACTACAAAGCAAACATACAATGATTCAAGGATTTATTTGTCAGATATGACTGATTACTGACTGAATCCTCTGAGCATAAGACATGTACTATAAATGTTTTTCTTTACAACCGTTCAAAAATATTTGTCATGAAGCTTTTGTGAAAATTGTAAAAAGGTGTGTGCTGGTTTTAACATGGCACTCATGTCATTTTATATTTTCTGTGTATTTTCTAAAATTTCTCATGTTGTGTGTCTTTCATGATTCTCTTTTCACTGCGTGTATTCATATTTGCATTTGCTTTTAAAAAAACAAAGCAAAAAAGGTATTTCTTGTGGTACATTTCACCAGTGAATGGTGAGAACAACAATAATACAAACTAGAAATGCATTGTACCATTTGGGGGATTTGAACTTGTAATATTCTACTTACAAACCCACTCCTGTAACCTTCAGGCCACCGCCTGAGTCCTTAAATTGGAGCCGCACTGATGAGATTCCTGTCCAGTTGACCTCCCCTTGTCCTCGTTCAGTTGAAACATCCCATAATACGCCTCATTTTGTCCTTACCTCACATGGTCCAAGTTGTTGGGTTATGCAAGCTCTCTAGACTGAATTTACATGCACAGATTCTTCTCTGGTTGGCAGCAGATTAAATAACAAATCTCAGTTAAAGTTAAAATGAAAAAAAGGTATCACAACATGGGCCCTGACAGATCTGTTGTTCTGCATTTGCTTTCTTCTGTTTATCATTATGATTAGTCATATTAACGGGACACTGTGTGTATAGTGGCCTCAAACCTTTAAAAAAAAGGCAACAGAAGGAAGAAAGAAATTTGACATCACTCAGTAGTTAAGTTTCCATCCAAATTTAAAACATTTAAAACAAATTTCTCGAAAATCTGCAAAAGAAAATACAAATTAATGTGTTTTCACATCCACAAGGTGAGGATGTAATTAAAAGAGCGCCAGTCAAACCTCAAATGAACAGAAAACCATGTGGAAAAAGTGATGCATTAGCATTAATGTGTGTCATGTAGTAATTTGAGGAACATTACAGTCCATTGGTTGAGTGGAGCAGAAGACATTTAAGTCTTTATGTACATCATGTTTCCATTGCATTTTTGCTTTTAATCAATACAACTTTTCCACTTGGTAGCAAATTGTAGACAGTACCACTCCCTTTTAAACTTGAAAATTGCATGTTCAGCAACTAGCATGCTTGAGGGGCAAGCATATTTCTTACCTCATAGCACCTTATTTCAAAAATATACTTGGAAGGAAGATTATTTCTCTTCTGCGGACCCGCTGGCTTATGACTTAAAAAGCATACAGGACTGCCGAGTTGTGATACACGTAAACTTTTAGATAAGATCCAGTATGATACAGACTGGTCTTGGCCAGTTGACAACACAGCTACCACTTCAGTTTCAGGGCCAACAGCTGTTCAGGCTGGCACACGGTGCAGTCTTGTTTATTTGAGTCTTCAAGAAACACCCGTGCTGCCATTCTGTTTGGAATAAAAATGAGAAGACAGTAATGTATACATGTTCTGTTCCTTGAGACGAGCCTGGGGATTTCAGAGCAGACTGGATGATATCAAACTGTAAACCTCTGCCATAATTAAAAAGGGTCAAGATATACTTGCCTACTTAGGTGGGCTGCATGAGAATAGCCTATGTGTGGGAAAAGTTGAAGCAGCAAAAGAAATCTTACTAATGAGAAGTATCTCATGCAGTGTGAGCTCCAAGATCCAATATTATTATTATTCTTGACAAGCTGTTGATCGCATAGAAATCGATCATTGTGACAAGCTTTGAGAGTCAGACCCATCTTCTGGTCTCTCCAGTTCAGTGCCGAAGTTCGACAACCAAAAAGACAACAAGCATAAGATCAGGGAAGTCTACAGTCACTATGGAGTAGTAATACAAGAAATTACTTGAAGCAAAGATCACAGGTTGGTTCAGAAAGCATCCCACTACGCATGAGCACTGATGTATCAGCAGAACCTGTAAAATTAAAAAGGTTTGAAAAAGTAGAAATTGTCAGTAACATTAGCAGCTAACTGGATCATCATAAGGCTTTATTAAATAGTCAAAAAAATTACCTGTTCATATTAAATAGTGAAACAAACAAACAAAACATTTAAATAATCAGTTACGTTTGCTGCTAACTTTGGACGTAACAAAGCTAATAAAGGAAAAATAGTGGCAGTGGCAAAAAAGCATACAACGTCAGTAAAATTAACTGCTAAATTTGTCCACAATGGGGCTAAGTTAAAGTTAAATCACTTTTATCCAAAGCAACTTACATATGAGGAAGACAATGGAAGCAATATAACAACACAAGGTAACAAAAAGCATAAGTGCGTCAAAAAATGAGTCTGATTAAAGCCTAGCACAGTATACAAAGCTAAGGATAGGAAGGTTGTTTTTTTTTTTGAGCAGAGGTAGAAAGGAAGAAGAAGTTAGTGATTGTCAGTTAGGTTTTGACGGAAGAGATGCGTTTTCAAGCGCTTTTTAAAGGTGGCTATAGAATCTAGTGATCTTGTAGAAGCAGGCAGATCATTCCACCAATGTGGAACGGATCCAGAGAAGGTGCGCGAGAGTGATTTTATTCCTTTTTGACATGGTACCACCAGACATCGTTCGTTTGCAGAGCGCAGGGACCTGGCAGGAGCATAGGTCTGTATGAACAAGCAAAGATATGTTGGTGCAGAACCAGTGGTGGCCTTGTAAGCCAAGAGCATCGCTTTGTACTGCATGCGAGCGACAACAGGGAGCCTAATGAAGAGAGGGGTTACGTGTGCTCTCTTCGGCTCATTGAAGACCACTCTTGCCGCCGCGTTCTGGATCATCTGCAGAGGTTTGGTTGTGCAAGCAGGGAGTGCAGCCAGCAGTGCGTTGCAATAGTCCAGTTTGGACAGGACAGGAGCCTGGACTAGGACTTGTGTAGACTGGTCTGATAGGAAAGGTCTGATTTTCCTGATGTTGTAGAGGATGAATCTGCAGGACGGGGTGGTGCTGGTGACATGGCTTTTGAAGTTTAGTTGATCATCAATTACCACCCCCAAGTTTCTGACCGTGCTGGACGGAGTAACGGTCGTTGAGCCTAGTTGAATGGAGAGGTCGTGGTAGCCGGGATCACATGTAGTTCCGTTTTGTCCAGGTTCAGCTGCAGGTGATGGTCTTTCGTCCAAAGCGCAATGTCACTCAGACATGCCGAGATGCGAGCAGAAACAGTTGAATTGTCAGGTTGAAACGACAAGTGGAGCTGCGTGTCATCCGCATAGCAGTGATAGGAAAAGCCATGGTTCTGAATGACCGAGCCGAGGGATGTCATGTAGATGGAGAAGAGTAGGGGACCAAGCACCAAGCCCTGCGGCACCCCTGTATTGAGATGTTGGGACTCTGAGACCTCGTCTCTCTAGGATACTCTGAATGACCGACCCGAGAGGTATGATTTGAACCATCTTAACGTGATTCCAGACACACCCATAGCACTGAGAGAGGACAGGAGGACGTGGTGATTAACTGTGTCAAAAGCCACAGACAGGTCCAGTAAGATAAGTATGGATGACTTGGATGTCGCCTTTGCCAGTCTCAGGGCTTCGACAACTGAGAGCAGCGTGGTCTCCGTGGAATGGCCGCTCTAGAAACCAGACTGGTTGCGGTCCAGGAGATTGTTCTGTGTGAGAAAGGAGGAGAGCTGGTTAAAAACAACTCATTCCAGAGCTTTGGCAATGAAGGGAAGGAGGGAAACCGGTCTGTAGCTTTCTAATAGTGTCGGATTGAGAGTGGCTTTCTTCAGTAACGGTGTGATGCGGGCTTTTTTGAAAGCTGTGGGGAACGACCCAGTGTTGAGGGAGGAGTTAATGATGTGGGTCAAAGCAGGGACAACAGACAGAGCGAGATGGCCTGAAGGAGATTGGTGGGGATGGGATCCAGCGGGCAAGTGGTAGGGTGGTTAGAATGAATGACCTTGGAATCGTCAGCTTCAGATAGATGAGAGAAAGAGGGGAGCAGACACGTATCTGGGATGCGTGCGAGGTCGACAGGTGGCGCCGCAGAGAATTGACTGGTAATGGCGGTTGTTTTCTTGACAAAGAAAGACGCAAAGTCGTCAGCTGTTAAATCCGATGAAGGTGGGGGAGCAGGCAGAGAAAGGAGAGCAGCGAAGGTTTTAAAGAGAGTGCGTGAGTCAGGTGAGTTGTTGATCTTAGAGCGGTAGTAGTCCGTTTTTGCAGAGGTGACATCAGCTGAGAAATTAGAGAGGAGTGACTGGTAGAGACAGAGGTCAGCGGGATCTTTTGATTTACGCCATTTTCTCTCAGCTGACCGGAGGCTGGCGCGATGCTCACGTAGAACATCAGATATCCAGGGGGCAGACGAGGATGTGTGGGCTGGTCTAGATGTGACAGGGAAGAAGTTGTCCAGGCAGGATTTAAGAGTGGAACACAGAGTGTCAGTGGTGCAGTCGGTGTTCAAGAGAGAGAGCTCCTCAGAGGGATGGAGCGCTGACGAGACAGCAGAGGAAAAGCATGAGGGAGCCAGCGTACGCACGTTGTGTCAGAAGGTGACCACTTGCACCTGATGTGGAAACCCGCTCGAGGTCAAATGATGCAGCCAGGTTGTTGAAGTCCGCAGCCTGTGGCTTTCCAAGGTGGATGTTGAAGTCCTCAAGTACCACCAAAGGAGTGCCATCTTCAGGGAAGGATGAAAGGAGCACATCCAACTCCTCCAAGAAATGACCAAGCCTGCCTTGGGTGGCGAAAGATGACTACAAAGTGACTTTTAACAGGATTGGTGATAGTAACAGCATGAAACTCGAAGGAGCTGTTGTCACAAGGTTCGCTGCTTGAACTTTCAGTCATTAGGGATAAGCAGGCCGGTTCCACCACCTCTTCTTGCGATGCGAGGACTGTGGAAGAAAGTGTGATTATGGGAGAGGGCTGCAGGAGTGGCAGAATCCTCAGGTTTGATCCATGTTTCAATAAGTGCTACAATTGAAAGACCAGAATGATTAACAAAAGCCGTGATGAAATCCGCTTTGTTCACCGCAGACTGGCAGTTCCACAAGCCTATTGGGAAAGTAAAAGGGGCAGTTTTGGACAGTGGTACAACATGCAGATTATGAACATTGCGTTGCCTTTGGCATGAAACGGAAGTTTGTCGTGTTGAAATGACAGTTGGGATTAGAAAACACATTGTGTAAGAGCAGAAGGAAAATGCAAGACAAATATAATAGCAATAAGCGATCAAAAAGAAATGCAAACAATTAGTCCAGAAAGTGCAATAGTAAAGTGCCCTGTGGTTGAATCCCTGCTGGGTGGAGTCACATGCAGGTAGAGTCGATGGTCTTTACTCTCTTCGGTCTTCACTCAATGAGGGATGCCGCTGCCGCGGTGCCATACCCATTTAAATACCCGTCTGTTTTGTCAGTGATTGTATTCAGCAGGACACGCCTCCCGGAAACAAGCCACACGACCAATCGATACTAAATCCTATTACGCAATAACGCCACATCACCAACAACCGGCGATCTCTAACAAAAATAACACTGCACTAAACTTACAACAAGACACGAATCAAACACACTTACAGTTCTTGTAGGCTTCAGCTGCTAAATTGCTTCTCCATTGGTATTGCCAATCTTCAATGACAGGCCTAATGTCAGGTGGACCCACTTTCTAATTCGTCTCACACTTATAGGATTGTGCAGAGCAACATATGTCTAGTCACCCGAGAGCTCATGATCATCCAGGTATTAGTTGCATGGAAGACCATAGGACTGGTAACGCTGCAGAACATGATAAACGTCTATGTAAGTGCTGAAATCAAGTAAAATATTATAATTATTTTAATTGCGGTGAAAACCGGGACAATTTATTAGTGAATGTTGAAAACTGGGACATTTTAGTGTTTTACAGATTTTTGTCTGGACTCGGGACCCCAACTTGAAACGGGACAATCCTGAAAACCAAAAAATACTCATGGTTAGTATGCTATTTCTAGCTAATTTAGCTAAAACACTTAAGGTCCGTAACATAAGATGATAACTTCAGATCACAGGGACAAGATAAGCCCAATATATCTTAACATTAGCTGCTAACTTTGGCCACAACAAGGTCAATGTTAACCAAATATACAATGTTAAGATTAGCTGCTAATATTGGCAATACCAATGTCAATGTTAGCATTAACTCTGGACATCACAAGGCCAAAAAATAATTAAATGCATTATTAAATAACATTAATGTTAGCTGCTAACTTTAGCTGCAGTGAGGCTGCGATAAAGGTAAAATAAGAAAATGTGTGCGTTGAAAATGCTGCTACTTCTGGTCATATATAGACAAAGTTGAAGGCTAAATTATACAATGTCAGTAAGCTGCTAGTTCTAGCTAATTTAGCTAAAATAAAAGGACAATCACATTGGCAAAATATAAACCTTGTTAACATTAGCTGCTAGCTTTGGCCACAACAAGGTCAATGTTAACCAAATGTACAATGTTAATATTAGCTGATAATGTTGGCCATACCAATATCAATGTTAGCATTAACTTTTGCAATCACAAAGCTATGATTATGCTAAAATAACACAATGTCAGTAATATTAGCTGATATTTCTAGCTATCCTCCAGGCCTCACCACATGCTGGAGGATCCTGACCCTAACCGTTTCCTCTTCCAGGTCACCATGAACACCAATGTTAAGGCCCAACACAAAAGCAATCCCATAATAATTAACCCATTGGATAGGAGAGCATTCCTGGTTACTCCTAGTTAGCCAGTAGCCAGCCCAAGTGCCTGTCTGCCTACCCCAAGCTACACAGAGAAAATGCTTGTTTTTAAAAAAGAACACAAAATAACCCAACAATACAGAATTAAGGTTCAAGTTTAAGACTTACCCAAGTGTCTGCAGCGAAAATACCAAACAGTTTAGATTGTTGAGATACACATAAAATCTCCCATGAAAATTGTTGTGATCGTGCCACCAACAATCTGCTCAGAAAAATTTCAAGATAGCCAAGATAGTTCATGTTATTCAATATCTGAAAGTATGAATCATACCATTTACTTTAATTTATATATATTTAATATGGGGGCGGATGTGGCTTGGTGGCACAGCGGGTCGTTCACCAATTGGAAGGTCGGCGGTCGGCTTCCCCCAGCCATGTGGCAGCAACCCCAGATTGCTCCTGAACCTGTACCTTTGGAGTGTGAGTGTGAATGATTAGTTACTGTGTATGAATCTGTGTATATGGGGTGAATGTGACATGTAGTGTAGAAGTGCTTGAAGTATTTGGAAGACTAGAATGGCGCTTTACAAGTACAGCCCATTTACCATATGTAACACTTAGAGGATATCTCCTTCCAGCGTAGAGTTATTAAGCAAATTGTAGTACCTTCCTTTGCAATCATTTTTAACTCCATTAATATCCTACTAAATTGAAAGGTCCCTCAATTTATATAATTTGTTAGGAGGTAAGGATGACAGAGAAGAAGAAAGTAAGGAACAGAGAAAGGAAAAAAGGTAAGAAAAGATAAAAAAATGAACCTGAAATAAATAAAAAAAGATGAATGACAAAAGAACAAAGTGGGTTACAGAGCTTGTTCGTGTACAAGCGTTCGTGCCTGCCTTGTTTGTGCGTGTGTGTGTCTCTTTTTGTGAATGAAATAAAAGCTTGTCCTGTTTAGCGGGCCACTAACAGTGAAAAAGGCTAATAGGGCTGACCTGCCGCTCACCCCGGAGCGGCAGAAACAGAACGCAAAAGAAAAACAGAGGGAAGAGGAGCCGGTATTCTTCTTGTGCACAAACGAAAAGGGTGAACGAGGGAACGAACCAGCGCCGGGTGGCAGATTAGTGCAGGTCATGCCCCTCTGAAGAATGGCGGGAGGCGAGATCTAGGGATGGATGGAGGGATGGGATGGGCTCCTGTCAGCAGAGCTGCTGGTGAGGACAGAGGGGAGAGAAGAGACAGACAGAGAAAATGCCTGCACGTGGTTCTGTTTGATGAGGAGAGTCTTGTGAAACATAAACTGTTTCTCATCTTTGTGGCAGAGCGGGTCGTCCACCAATCGGAAGGTCGGCGATTTGATCCCGGCTTCCCACAGCCCACGTGTCGAAGTGTCCTTGAACAAGATGCTAAACCCCAAATTCCTCCTGAGGGCTGAGCCTTGTGAGTGTGAGTGTGTGTGAGAGAGTAGTCAGAAGACTAGAAAGGCACTATACAAGTACAGTCCATTTGCCATGTTCATTTTACATGTTTCATTTTTTATATTAGCTGCCATTTCGTATTAAAGGCACATGTCCATTGGACGGTCTAAGGATAGAGGGTACTGTATGCAGTACAGTTTGTAGAGCAAATAAACAAAAATTACACTGCATTAGCAGTTAAATTCTGGTTATTTCACATCCATCACAAAGGTAACAAGACTGTCAAGTCAAAAACATAAGCTGCTGCCTTTGGCCATCTCAAGATCTAAGGAAAAATGTAAAAAGGAAGCATTGCTATTTGCCATCTTGACAGTTTGTTGAGCAACTTTATGATTTGTCATTATGGGGGTATATAAATGAAATTGACTTGATTTATCAAGATGCAAAGATGCTTCAGGGTTCGGTTGGTGTTAAAATATCCCCAGGAGCAGCAGGATAAATCTGGGTGAGGAAAAGCAGCGCGTGCCCCTCCCTCATCACCACCACTGAGGTGATCTTGAGCAAGGCGCCTAACCCTAACCGCTCCAGCGGAGCTGCTCAGTGGCTGGCAAACCAGACTGTGGTTGTACAGGATAGCGTCCAGGTGTGAATGTGTAACTGTGTGAATGTGATTAGGGCGTTCCTGAAAAAGAGAGCATTTCTTTCAATAAAATTCACCGCTGAATAAATATTGGTGAAATTTTTTTTTATCCTGGTTTATTTACAACTTGGTTCTTATTTTCATAGTTCTTTCCATCAAATCTGTCAGTTATGATAACATTGTCGTAAGTTAATTGCTGAGGTCTGGGAGTAGCTTCATTCTTGACCTTGGAAACATTAGTCCAAGACAATACTCAACACAAGGTCCAACATAGGCTGCTTGTTGTCACCGAAGCTGTAGACCACACATCTTGGGCATCCTCAGTGAATGGAGCTGCTCAGTTTGGAAACTAATAAGTTCAATGTTGTGTCTCTGATGTTGTTTGTCTGCTTTTTGTCTTGCTTCTCTCTTTTAATGCCTAACATCACCCTGCCCCCAGACTGCAGAGGAAAGGTATCCTTTTCATAAAATCATGTTGATGTTAACATGTGCTCCCTAACTGATAAAAACAGCAAAGGTAAGATTAGAAATGAGACTTTGCGTTGACACCCAGAAAACAAAATTGTTGGGTGAATGAAAAAAAACCCAACGTTTAGATTGGCCTAATATTTTGGGCCATTACCCCCAGTGGGGCAAAACATGTGAAGTTTGTCCTGACGGTGGCGCCAGAGGAAAGACTATGTTGTAACTAAATCAAAGTTTATCTCTTTAGGTTTAGCTCTACACTTGATTCAACTTTCAACAGTCTAAGTCATAATTATATATACTACAATTTTGCCATTGTCATCATAATTGTATGTACTATGATTTTCTGCTATGAATCTATTCTGTACATACGACATCTATTGCATGTCTGTCCGTCCTGGGAGAGGGATCCCTCCTCTGTTACTCTTCCTGAGGTTTCTGTCATTTTTTTTCCTGTTAAAAGGGCTTTTTTTGGGTAGTTTTTCCTTAGTTGAATTGAGGGTCTAAGGACAGAGGGTGTCGTATGTTATACAGATTGTAAAGCCCTTTGAGGCAAAATGTGATTTGTGATATTGGGCTATATAAATAAAATTGAATTGAATTAAGCTGCACTTTGAAAATATGGGTTTTCTCCCGTTCTCTCTGTCTCTTTCATCAGCCCCTTTCAGACAGGAACCTCTTTATGTTAATCTGATGGCATTTTAACATGTTGGTCTCATGTCTGAATAAGCACCCTCATCCCTTTTACATAAAAGTCACAAACGGAAGTCTTACTAGATCAGACCTGTAACGTTTCTGCATCACATTAATTCAATTCAATTTTCAATTTTATTTATGTAGCCCAATATCACAAATCACAATTGTGCCTCAAAGGGCTTTATAATCTGTAACATACGACACCCTCTGTCCTTGGACCCTTGATTCGAATAAGGAAAAACTAACCAAAAAAACCTTTTGAAAGGAAAAAAAAGATTTATAGAAATCTCAGGAAGAACAACAAAAGAGGGATCCCTCTCCCAGGAAGGACAGATGTTGTGTGTATAGAATAGATTCATAGCAGAAGATCATAATACATACAATTATTATGAAAATGATGAAATTGTAGTATATATAATTATGATAAAAACTGTAGTATGCAAAACATAAGGGAAGAGGATGGATCCAGACAGACAACTGAGCAGCTCCAGGTCTAGCCCACCGAGTAGGACCCCTCCACCACAGACACAGCAGCACTGTTCCAGCAGGTGGTCGCAATCACAGATCCAGACTCTGCATCTCCGGAAACAGAAATACCTGCTGAAAGTGACAGTAAGAGAGAAGAGAGGGACGAGAAGGAACAAAACTATGGGAGAGAGAAGATATTGAGTTAGTAACATGCATTTTTAGGATGAGAATGGAGATGGAGAGTAGGAGAGAGGTGCATCCACGGAAGTCCCCCAGCAGTCTAGGCCTATAGCAGCATAGCTAAGGGACGGTTCAGGGCACACCTGAGCCAGCACTAACTATAAGCTTTATCAAAGAGGAGAGTCTTTAGTCTACTCTTAAATATGAAGATGGTGTCTGCCTCCCGAACCCAGATTGGGATCTGATTCTTTAGCAAGTGTGATGCCGTCAGATTGACGTGAAAGCTGCAGCAGCACGTGGTTAAACATGCAACGAGAGAAAGAGAGAAATGTGGGTCCTGTGACGTTTCTGTCTACCAACCTCACTAACACATATGTTATCTAAATATTTGTCTCGCATGCACAAAGACAATAAAATCAGTTGAAGAAACTCTGTGAAAAAGCAGATTTTAAGTTGTTGAGATTCTTCTCAGATCAGTCTATGGTCGGGGCAAAAGAGGTTAAAAACCCTCATTCAACCACAGTAATAATCTGACCAACAGTCTCTCCCTATATTTAAAATGTTAATTTTTGGCATTTATGAATAAAAGAATATCCAGCAAATAGCTCACAACTTAATGTCCTGCCATTCAGTGTTTGTGCATGTTGGATATCATGGTTCAGAATTCGTTTTCTAATAATGTTAAATGATGACATTGATGTGAAAGTGTATTGGTGGATTCATTGAAGCGGGGGCGAGTGTCCCTGGTTATTGATTAAAGCTTCAATGGCGAATACGTTTCAAATCCATGAGTTATGCAACGCAGCCTGTGAGAGAACAGGAAACACTCCTCTTCTTCGAGATCATAACATTTTAAGCACTGAATAAAGCCGTGAGGAACATTAACATAAAAGTCTCCTCTGTCTGAATGACAAAATGCCATCACTTTAGCGGACCGATGAAGCCACCAATGTTACGTAATCCATGTCTGAAAAGGACATTTCTCTCTCTGCCTCTCTTTTTCACACACACTTTCTATTCAGGTGCTATCACTCCTTAGGTGTCGGGGGGTGGGGGTCACTTTTAGAAGGAAGACGAACGCTCACACACTCCAACGTATGTCATACGAGACACTGAGCCCACACACACACACCCCAGGACAGGTGGCGCTGATGTGCAATTTGGTTAGTTTGGTTTCAGATTTCAGCTTTCTGACAGACGTCATCTCAAATCCTCTGCTTCCTCTCTTTTCAACTGCCTCTTGCCGAAAGGGAATAATGATTATCAACACGGTGAACTCTTTGACAGGACAATCCTGTTAACAGCCAACACAATTATGACAGCTACTGAAATGGGGTGTCAACACATCCACCTGTATGACAACTGAAAAAGAGTGTCATGTGGCTTAAAGTTCCAGAAAATTCTTTTAAAAGTTCATTTAATGGGAAAAATGCTGCAAAGGCAAATTTTCATTTTCTGGCTTCCTGTTGTGTTATTAAGGACCTCTGTAATAAATAGGAAGTGTCTGCAAGTGAAAGCCCTCGGAGGATCAGATAAAGTTAAAAATGAACAGAAATGATGGCTTGCATAACAGGAGGTTCAACTCTAACTCCAGACGTGGCCGACGAGACTTCCTGCAGCCGTTGTGTATTTGTTGTTCTAACCTTGTCAACTCAACACACCTCAGAGGTGACTGGCGCCCGGCCAGCCCCTCCTCTTTAATAGTTTTGGTTGTTTGTTGCCGTGGGGATGCCAAACCAGGAAGTGAAACCTTATAATAATCACTGATATGTTGTGGAAACAAGTTGTAGCACTTAATGACGGCTTCTCTCACTCTTTCGCACTGCAGTCACGGGAAACGCCTCGCCGCTTTCATCAGCCTGGAGTTGGAAGGAGAGAGGGGGCTGCCAGCCACTGACAGAGCAGGGACAGCCTGCAGTGTGTGTGTGTGTGTGCGTGTGTGTGTGTGTGTGGTCAGTGGACAGAGCCAATCACAGAGCTGCTGCCTCCTGTCTCAGTGATTTACACACTCTGATCCAAAACACACACACACACACATACAGGCACACACACACACAGAGTCCGGAAAGAGGCAGCCGTACTTTAAGTGTTGATGTTTTAACAAGACAAACAGACTGATCACTGATCAGCCTGCCACCATCTCTGCTGTGGTCGTAACAACAAAACAGATGCTGAATATGTGTGACATGTCTGTATCAAGGACTGGACATCTGTATAAAATGATGCACATGACCTTTAAAATTTCCATTTGATTGATATAGCATTCCTTGTTAAGAAATACTTAATTTCATTGGTAATATTTCACGTGTAATAGTGATGAAGCTTCAATGCAGTGCAACAACTAACTTTCTACTAAAGCGAAACAGCAATATAAACTCCACGGACTCCGGAGGAGTCAGAATATATACGTGACAATGTTATATAGTGTAACTTGGATTTAGAATTTAAAAGATGAAACTGAATTTTATCATCAAGTTCTCCAGATTAAACGATAAAATATATTGTTCGTCCATGGTTTCTTAAATTACCCATCTGACGCAGTGCCTTCCAAAACCCTTATAATTCACTGTTGAAACATAGATCTGTTTTATGATGTGACAAGGCTACAGTGAAGGTTTGGTTAGGTTAGGGGCACTGCCTGAAACCAGTCGATCTTCTCGGGAGGACAGTCTCGAACCTGACTGGACTCCACCACAAACCAGCTGCTATTTTTAAAGTATCAGCATTTCTTCATTAATGAGAGTTACCAGTTTATTAGAGTGATGGACACAGCTGTACAATCCACTGTAGCAGCACTGCAATGAATCCCGTCGTTATGACGCTTACAATTTTCAGTATTTGTAGCTGTCGCAAAGCTAATATTTTGCCCATATTATGTAAACTCTGTGAAACTGAAAAACGGAATATTATCAGCTTAAGCGTGTAGGAGTGTGGATTGAGTTGATGTATGTTTGCCTGATAAACTGGTAAATACACACATTTTCTCCTCACTCTCACACAGCTTATACAGCGGGGAAAAAACTAAAATTTGAATCTGATTCAATTACAGACAGCGATCTTCGTTGCATGCCACTCTGCCCGTGTTTTCTGTCCGTCTACATTGTGAACTGTCAGATGAACGTAAAAAAATCACATAAAAGCATAGATTACTGCGAGATAATTACTGAAGTAACGGTCACTGCAGGATATGGTTCCAAATCAAACGCACAAAACTCATTCACGTGCTGTATACGCAAATCACCTGTTGGTGGTGAGTTGCATTAATGATGATAAAAATAAGCATCATGTAGATCTAGATCACAAAACTCTGAATTGGATCCCAGCTGCATTTCTAACCAAAAATCTTGTCTTATTTAAAAGATTAGATTCAATCAGATTAAACAGACCAGATATGGCAAAGGATTGGACCTGCAGAACCCGTGTGAATGTACACACACACACACACACACACACACACACACACACACACACACACACACCTCCCAGTGGTTAGTGGTTACCAGGCAGGCTTACTGGTGCGGAACAGAAGACCAGTTAGGTCTGAGATGCTAACTGACAGGCCCAGTGTCTGACTGGGTGGAGGGGCCTGGGAGGGGTGCGGCTGGGTGGTGGTGTTCGTGGCGCTGCGTGGGCTTTGACCTCTCACACACTTCATGAGTTCACTTAATGAAGCCCTGAGCCTCAGCGCCTCTCTGCTCCCTCCGGCCCCGTATGCAGAACACAGTCGCGACGATCAGCAGTTTGAGGGGATGTTTTTGGCTCAACCTGAGGGTTTTATTTTGAAAGCCAAGTGTCCCGAGTTGTGTCATGTTTAAAAATGTCTCAAGGTCACAAGCTACACCTGATTTTTGAATTTCTGTGATAACTGCATGCTTAGCTGCTCCCGTATTATCAACATTTCACCCATTTTTACGTATTTTTTAGAGATGGAACGTTTCAGAGAATTGCGACACTGATTTTGACTTTCAGCTCCTGTCATGTTGTGGGGGTTATGGGGTGTGTTTTGGGGATGTTTATTGTTTTCGGTCTGGTTTCTTCCTGTTTTATTTTGGTAGATGTCTGTTTCCCCCCTGTCACTGTCAATTTATTTCCTGTCCCTGATTCCCTGATTGTGTTCACCTATGATGTCCTGCACCTGTGTCTCGTTACCTTCACCTCCCCTGTAGGTATTTAGTTCTTGTGTCTCCTTGTCTCGGTGTGGGATCATTGTATCATTGTATCTATGTCAGTGTCAGTGTCGGTGTCGTGTGATGTTCGCGTGTTGCCTTCCCAGCCTTCCCAAGTGTTTTCGCTACCTCCTCGTGCTTCTTTGTTTTCCTGGTTTCCTGTCTGTTTTTTCGAGTTCGCCTGTCCACCGCTGGGTAAGAAAGAATAAAGACTCCATCCCTCACTACTGTCTGCATCTGGGTCCTCCTTACCTCGCCGTCACCACCAAACCCTAACAGCTCCATAAAAATCTACTGGGTGCACTGTATTCTGAAAAGACAGATAGAAGTTTTTCTTTAAAAATGTGGGAAGTAATTGAATACTATTTACTCAAGCAATATTCAGAAGTACAATTTTGAAGTTGCAAGTATTTCCAGTTTACTTTTACGTCCATTTCAGAAAGAAATCAGTCAGTCAGTCAGTCATTTTCTACCGCTTGTTCCCTTTGGGGGTCGCGGGTGACTGGAGCCTATCCCAATGACTTTGGGCCTTAGGCGGGGTACACCCTGGACAGTGGCCAACTCGTCGCAGGGCTGACACAGAGACAGACAACTATTCACACTCACATTCATCCACTAGGTACAATTTAGAGTCACCAATTAATTCAGAAAGAAATATAATATTTATTTAATTTAACTATTTTCCTGGTGGCTGCAGTTACTAATTACTTTGTTGGCAAAGGACAAAAACATGACATGAGCTCATAGAATCTGATGAATTTATTTGACAGCACAAAGGTGCGTCCAGGTTGAACACAAACTTTTGCTTTGCTTTATTCATAATTTGACTGCTGTAGTGCTTTTGAGGGGCACCAAACATGGTACCTGCTAAATGGCAACATGTTTCTCTTTTACTCTTGATGCGCTGCGTGACTATTTTGCCATAACTTCTGCTGACGGTAATTGCGTTTCCTCTGCGATTAAATTTGTTTTAAACTCATCATACAGCTCTGGTTCCAGGTAAGCGGAGCAGTTTTTCCTCCTTCCTCTCTATCTCTTGACCCCCTCTGCGTCAGCCAGGTTGTGTCAGCTCAGCATTAAGTTCGCTATGTCGTGCATTAAAAAGGACTTAGCAGCATGCCAGGTCCTTTAGTCTAGAGCCATGGACACCAAACACCCCTGACTGCCCTGCAGTTGTCTAAGATGAAGTATTCAAATGAGCCAGGTGATCATGAAATTTATGGACACCAGTCAGCCAGTCAACACCCAGACTAGACTGGACAACTGTTAGCTGGGAACATAATGGAATTTATTCCTGCACCCTACATGTATTGATGCCGTGTTTCACCAAAACATGATTTTGTCTGATTTTGAGTTTGCCTCTCGGACTACATTGACTGTCTCCATGCAACATTTTTTATTAATATAAAATATTATTATTAAGAAATTAAGGAATTTAAACTTACTGCATCAACAAATGAGAAAAAAATCACAGGATTACTACAAATAACATAATTACTAAGTGCTGACCAATGAAGAATTAATCTTGTGATGATGTTTGTATTTGATGACATATTATGGTCAGACATTTGCTGTGAAATATTTACTTTATAAATTATGGATATGACAGAGTTGCACAGACAGACTCATTTTAGCAATCACAGGGGATGTCCATGCAAATCCTGTGCAAAGAGGGATTTAGAAAATGGCTTTCCTTTTTAAAATATATTTATATATATGTATATGTCTTTTGATAACATATAAACCAGAAAGCCCCCAGAGAGCCTGCAGATAAACCTAAATTTGTTATTTTAATGATAAAAGTCAACCACTGTCAGGTTAGAAGTATTGGTTTGATTGGACTGAAGGGTTAATCAGTAAAATTAAGAGTGACACGACATGACTGGAATGTTTCATCAAAGCCAACTTTAATTTAATTTGCTTCAGGGGAGGGGTGGGAGGGTGATAACCGCTGCAGATTACTGATAATAAAACACCTCTTGTCAGCTTTGTGTTGCACAACAGCTGAACTATTGAATGACAGAGCAAATGTCATGTGAAGAGTAAACTGTCGTAACCAGATGTTTAGCACCACAGAGGAGTGATGGTGGACTTAATAAGCGATATCTATATTGATAACGATGAAACTTGATTGACAGAACTTGCAAGCAAGACTTTGCAAAAAGGTTTACAGCATGGCAGAGAAACAGAAAAAGTAATACGGAACGAGATAAAAACATTACGATAAATAAATTAGATCAAGAAAAATGAGGCAAACATGTCCGTTACCATAAATAATAAAAATATACATCTCTATGAAAATCTTTTTCATTGCGCTCCTGCTGAGTGGTTTAATGTCACAGTTTAAACTATGCATCATTAACTGCTTGTTTGCTTTTTAAAACTGCAGTTTGGGTCTTTTGGTTCACAGTTTCAGAACTCACCAGACGGTCCTTGGAGGAGACCAGACGAATGACGGCACTAGGTGCTTTCTTCAAAAGCTTAATAATGCTAATAATGACTTTCCTGTTTTGGAAGCAAAGGAGGACCTGGCGCTACATGAAATTGCCAAGAAACCTATCATGGTTTGGTCCCTTGAAATTATCTCATAAAACACTGTGTGCATTTTTAAACTCTAGTAGCAACAGGACAATACGTTCTTGTTTTTACAGTTTACGTGGGAACCAAGTAACCAGGTAGTGTTAATTTTGTTTCTCTACAATTTTGGGGACTTTCCTAACTTTTGTAAAGGCGCCAATTATCACAATGAGTACCTTTAGATGAACTGCATTTGCATCTGCATTTGTGAGTTGCTTCTCCCAAAGCACTTGGCAGTTTGTCTCTCAGTCCCCCATTTACATTGAAACACAAAGCCTTTATTTTTCCAATGTGAAATTGCTGCCTTTATTCTAAAGGCTTTGCGTCCTTCCCTCTGATTGGCTGACAGATTGGCGGGGTTACGTTGCTGATACTGGGTGGCTGCTGGTACACACTGACATCAGCAGGGACCACAAGAAGAAGCCTCGAAGGTTCAGAGAGGCTACTGAACTTTCCGCGCACTTGGGCATTTATCATGATTAAATTATAGGCTTTCATGTTGGTGTGGAAGCTGGCACAAGCAGGTGGATCCTGTGTGTGTCTGTGCGTGTGTGTGTATGTGTCTGTGTGTATAAATGTTTCAAAATTAATGACATGCATATTTGTGTGTTTGGATTGCTGATTATGTGTTGTTGTGTTGGCATGTACAATATGTCTCCTCGTTTCATCTGTGTGTGTATGTGTCTAATGTGTGTTTCTTTGCTTGTGTGTGTGTTTGTGTGTGTGTTATGTTGTTGCTGCTGTTGTTATTTGCCTCCTGGCTACAGGTGGTTTGCACAACCAAACCTCTGCAGATGATCCAGAACGCGGCGGCAAGAGTGGTCTTCAATGAGCCGAAGAGAGCGCACGTAACCCCTCTCTTCATTAGGTTACACTGGCTCCCTGTTGTCGCCCGCATCAAGTACAAAGGGATGCTATTGGCTTACAAGACCACCACTGGTTCTGCACCATCATATCTTTGCTTGCTCATACAGACATACGCTCCTGCCAGGTCCCTGCGCTCTGCAAAAGAACGACGCCTGGTGGTACCATGCCAAAAAGGAATAAAATCACTCTTGCGCACCTTCTCTGGATCCGTTCCACATTGGTGGAATGATTTGCCGGCCTCTACAAGATCAGCAGATTCTGTAGCCACCTTTAAAAAGCACTTAAAAACGCATCTCTTCCGTCAACACCTGACTGACAATCACTAACTCTTCTTCCTTTCTACCCCTGCTATAAAAAAAAAAACAAAAAACAAAAAAAAAGAAACCCTTCCTATCCTTAGCTTTGTATACTGTGCTGGGCTTTAACCAGACACGTTTTTGATGCACTTATGCTTTTTGTTACCTTGTGTTGTTATATTGCTTCCATTGTCTTCCTCAAATGTAAGTCGCTTTGGATAAAAGCGTCTGCTAAATGACTAAATGTAAATGTAAATGTAGGTGGGAACTGCTGTGGCCCCAGCTGTGTAATACAACCATGTGGAAAAAATAAGAGGGAAGAGGGGGTGTGTGTGTGTTGAATGACTTTTGATACTAAAGAAAAAGTCTAAATTTGATGATTACGAGGCAATGTGAAAAATCTAAGTGGAGTCATTGACTTTTATCTGTTTACGAAGCCCAGTATCCCAATAAATATTCCTATCAGCTGATTCCAATTGATTTACGTTCAATGCCAAAGTTCAGCACCAATACAGGAGGTAGTGTGTCCTCTATGTAGTGAGGGGGAAAGGATGGTTGCGGTCTGCGTGGGTTTTTGATTCAGTGATTCATGGACACAGGCATCAGTCACCATGCAGGAGACTGATGCCTGTGTCCATTACAGACCTGTAATTAACTTTAAATCAGCTTTCTTTTTCTTTAACTGTTGCCACGATTTCCCCCAAACCTTAACCAAGTGTCCCATAGTAGTAGTACACTGACAGAGTTACTGGTTGCTGTAATCATTCCTCATGTCTATACTGGCCCTGAAGAGGTCCCTTCTAAACACAATTTTAATGTAAGTGATGGGGGACAAAATCCAATGCAAAAATGTGCACAAAAGTTTAGCTGAAGCTAATATGAGGCTCCAACAATCAAGAGTCAAATCAAGTGGGGGATCTACCAAAGTTACAGTCTTTTTAGTACCAAATTCCCTCTTAACTGACCCTCCTGAGCTGAGGTGCTCAACAAAGAACCAACATCCGGGGAAACCCAGTTTTGTACTAAAGACAAGGATATCCACTTGATTTGCCTAACACAGACTACTGAAGCCCCTTATTATCTTCAGCTGAACTAAATGCATTTTTACACAAGGACCTTAGGATTTTGTCCTCCATCACTTACCTTAATATGTAATAGAAAGGAATCTCTTCTCAGCCAGAATGGACAAAAGGAGTTATTAAAGCAAAACAAAACTCCTTCAATGTGAGTGTTGTATTAAGATAGACTTGAAAATATGTGAACCTCTCTTTCAACCGTACCGTAACTACTATGCACATATACTGTAGAAAGTTAGAACTTGAAAAGCATTGGCATTGGGACAAGCCCGTCCTCATCAGAAAAACGCCGTATACAGTAGGTCGATTGTGAAAGCAGTTTATTACGGCCCATATTCACGTTTATTGTTAGACCTCTAGTGATCGTAGTAATAATGACGGGAGCAAAGAAGGAAGTCAGGTGACGTTGAGAAAAGAGCTACAAATTCAGCGTTGGGAGATGGGAGACCGGGGTTTGTGTCCCGTGTGAAACTCAAAGTTTTAAGTTAAATGTTACGTAGTTCACTTACGTTGCGTGACTTAAGTTATGTAAGTTAGATAACCTATTTTGACCCAAACCAAAATTATTTCCTAAACCCAACCAAGTAGTTTTGTTGCCTAAATTTAACCAAACTGCGACCGTTTCACAACATTAATCACGTGTTTAACATCACGTGACTTATGTGACGTAAGCGGCCTGTCGCAGGTACTTTCCAACAGTTGTATATGTTGCTTTGGGAGTCATCGATAATTGACCTATTCTATCGTTTAGGTATGAGAATGTGTTGCAATGGGAATGACAGTCATGGTTTAAAGAAAACAGCTAAAGTTGTCACTGAACATAATCTGGGGTTTTGTAGAATAATCCAACATCGATGTCTTCTCTGGTTTATCTGGAGACACAAATATTACTGGAGATAGTAGGTCTTGGGGATTCCAGCAGTATTTGTATGACATGTGTGTTTAACCAGGGTGTAGCACTTTTTGACCCAGATTGCATCAAAGTTATACACTTCCAAGCGTTGTATCAAGAAAGTTGATGTTCTCAAGGTGACTAAAAAGTTGAAACTAAAAGCTAGCTTTAGTTAGCATGAGGCAGGTGCCCAATTCTTGTATTTGTCTTCGAATCAATGTTATGTTGCACGTTTGTAATTGTGCTTACCTTACTTAGTGTGTGTGTGTGTTTTCCCATATTAGATCTAGCAAACCTGTGTGTGTGTTTGCGTGGCTCAGATCTGTCAGCAGCGGGGCTTCCGTCCCTGGGGTCCAGGGGGATTTGGTCCCCAGATTTGTTGACTGACCAGTAGGTCTCAGGCTTAAATCCCGCCTTGACCTTTGACCCCGACACTAATTACATATAGCCCGAGTGCTGACGGCTATAATACACCCTGGGCTGAATAGAAAGCCTCCCAAGGTTGTCTACAAAAGACACGGAAGCTGTGGAGCCGAAGACGCCTTGAACCTTTAAGCCCAGACTGAGACCCACGACTGTGAGGAGAAATGGTGATCACTGGAGGGATGGAGGCATTTCCCAAAGCATTAACATGACCTTTGTTCTGCTGTAATCCCACAGACAAATAATGATGTCAGTGATAAAGTGGCGTTGGGAAAGCGGGTGATGATTGTTCAGGATCACAGAGGTTGTGGCAGCATTCTGGGGCATCGGTCCCTGAAGACCTTCATGCAAAAAAGGCATTAGAGCAAATCCACATGCAAGTCGAGATTCATAAAAAGGTGCTGCTGACTTCAGTTTTTAAAATATATACTTATGCCATATTTGCAGGTGTTGTAGCCAGCATGTTTAAAAAGACACAAAGCTGGCACATACACTCATACGTACACAGACACACAAGTAAAATGTTAAAAATATTTAAATTTGCAGACGATACTACAGTAGTGTGGTTAGTAACGGGAGCTGACGAATCAGCATACTGGGAATAATGTGTCTAACCTTCAGCTTAAGCATAAGATCACAGACTACGCTGGGCAGAAAAAGAAGTACAAAGAAGTATTTATGGTGTTTTGTATGGTGGTTTTATTGGGATGCACTGTTGCCTGTGTTGTTTCCAAAATGAGCTCGCCAAATTATTGTATATTCCTAACAACTTTTACTCTAATGTCAATACGTTTACTCAACTCAAACACAAAAACAGAACTAGTGCATGTAATCACATAAACACACATTATGCAGATCACGTCAGATGGCTATTGAGCAAAACCTAATTTCAGTAGTTGTCCAGAATCCGAACCCTGAAGGGTGTAACCCACTAACACGTTGTAGCAATAGCTCATTAGGAAACAATCCCAGGTGTATGTGTCTGTGTGTTTTCACGGTGTTAAAAGCTTTCAGG